>CM024242.1:65423323-65523263 GCA_013421045.1 Propylea japonica | reverse complement strand
ATAGCCTCACGAATTCCATGTTTGCGGTATTGAATCGACGCTGGGCTATTGGCGTAGACCTTCTCTTTCACGTGGCCCCAAAGGAAGAAGTCGTGAGGTGTTGAATCACAAGATCTCGGTGGAAAATTGTAATCACCTCTTCGAGAGATAACACGATCGGAAACTTTTACCGCGTTGCTGGTGCGGCACGTAGCGCCTTTCTTGTTGAAAGTAAACGTTGTCCAGATCAATACTATCTAATTTGGGCCATATTAAAGCATTAAGCATTTCTCGGTAGCGCAATCCATTCACCATAACACTTCCGGTACAGCAGCAATATTCTAGGCTGTTCTTGAGCGACGTGCACGGTTTTATTCTAAACATCATTAAATTGTCCAATAACTCGAATTTTTTTACAATTTTTTTATTGTGGTCCGACAAGATGCTTCATGACGACCAAAAAATGTTCGAGTTTTACGAACCATCTCTGCCAAATTTTCACCATTTTTATAGTAATTTTTAATGCTTTCTTGAAGCGCGTATCGTTTCATTTTTATTAATGACGTTGTTTCTACTTATCAAATATCAAAAAATGACAGCTTCAAAACGTGACATCTACCGAAATAGCGGGCTATTCAAAATAACACCTCTAATTGTAAAATCCTTCAGCTCAAGAAACAATTATAAAAATAACTTTTTACTTTTAAACCATGTAAATTCTGTTCAAATGTCAAACCCGAACTCAATGGACGCTCCATTTGTACAAACAGATTTGAGCTATACCTTTGGCAAAATAATAAAATCTCACGACTGATATAAGCAATTTGGACGTCAGATTATTAGAAGTGGTTGATCATCACAGCTCAAAATTTGAAAATTACAGACATTTGGACCAAATAATTACATTCGTTTTTCCTAGGATCGACGAAAAGTACAGGAATGAAAGTGAAATTCCAAAAAGGACCATAGATTGATCGATCGACCATTACTTGACTATTGTTTTTTTGCCTAATATTTAGGATGGTCACACTATTTATGGATCACAACCATAATATAGAAAAATATTAATCGTTTCTCTTTTAAAATATCTAGCAGTGACGGGCGAAAGCAAAATTTTTAGGGGTGACAAAGTTTCGAAAATTTGCCAACTGTACGGTGATGGCTGGAAACCGATGGTGGAAGGGGGTGATATTTTGCTGTGAAATTTTTCGTTCTATAATTCACAAGCAGAATTGGGTTTGTTCAGAAGAAGTAGTGATGAATTTTCATGAAAAAATAATAATTCCAATTGAACCCTCATACTTTTACCATAGATTGGTATTCAACTATACATATACCTAAATACCATCAAAAGCGTCAATATTAATCAATATAACCATTTTCTCTCAAAATTTACCGGATACCCCCATATACCAAACTTAATTACCTTCCTTGACACCAAACAAGAATCAAGATATAAAATTTCGGCATCGAAATACGACACGAACAATATCTTACCCACTTCCTGTATTTCACACTCATTATGAAATCACATTTAACCTATTCATTAATGCAAAATATCCGGTCTGATCATGATCACAATGCAAAATCTACGGAAAGGTATGTAGGTTTCCAGGCAATGAGAAGAATTCACGCTTTAACGGATGTATCGTCAGGAGGAAACCATTTAACTGTAAGAGCCATTACGACAGAACTCATTTGGACAGAAAGAGGATTCTTCAGTCGGACTAGATGACATCGCAACGTTTCGTTGAAAATGGAAAAAGAACCGGGTGAGCTCTGGTCGCGCGTTGACCCAGGGTTTCCAAGAACCGGGATGTTAAGGGTTTGCCAAGTTGAACACATTTCACATTAAAAAGGGCGTTTATCACTCTTATAAACTAATTTCTATGTGTAATAGTAGCTAGAACACAACCATAGACATGTCTATGAACCGAAAAGCGAGTGTTATAATAACACCCGCCCATAACTCCCGCTAATAAAAATACCTAGGAAAATGAAATTGTTCACAAAAAAAATGAATAAAAAGTAGGATCGATCCGGAAATCTATTTCAGCCATCAAGATAACGTCTAGCGATTCATTCCAGATTTATTTTTGGAAAACGTAAATTTTTGAAGTTGCGAAAGTACTTGATTGATTAGTTAGAGACTCTGATTTGATTCCCGACTACAGAGTACAGAGGTTTGACGGTTGGACGAAATGTTGTCATGCTTTTGACAACTGTTCAAAATTTTTAAATTTTTAATTTTTCTGAAGAAGTCGTGGATAAAGTATAGTATTCAATTCGCGGTAATGCTCAAAACACACTTGATGAATTACACCACTCGCCTAACGGCTCGTGGTGCAAAATCATCTGCGTGTTTTTGACCTGCATTACCGCTCATCGAATAATATACTATTAAAATTTGTTGGTTCTGTAAGAACAAATAAAATACAGGATTTCTGTAAACAAATGCGAGGAACTTAGGGATATGATTCCTCAATTAAATTAAGCAGGGATATTTCATATAATTTTTTTTCGAGAACGACCTCCCTTCCAAGATACAGCCTTTGGAAGGCGATGACGACTTGACAGTTTTATTTTTTTTTAAGAGTCCTAAAGAACACTGAGTCATAAAACTATACAGATATCGATTGAAATATAATAAATAATAATTGTGTTACAATATTCCCTGTATTGTGGAAAATCTTATACAAAAGAGACATCAAGATCTTTAGAGAAGAAGACGAGAACATAATAACAACATCGAAAATAGAGACATTACAAGATCACAAATCGTTGATCAAGTATGTTCAAATAGCGGAGATCATATGACGAACTGAAACAACACAAAAATACTAATGACGGAACCGATAACTAAAAAAGTAGATATTTGGCCGATTGTTTGTTGGATTAGATCGTATTTGGATTAATTTATTGAAGAAATAAATGGCATCAGGAAATTTCAAAAATGAAAACATCAACATCTCCATTGTTGACCACTTTCAATGTCAATTAAACTGCAAATGAAAAACACACAATTCCGAAAATTTGAAGTTCTTCTGAAGAAGGTATATAATACAGACACGAAAGGTTACATAACCTTTTATTTTATTTCCTTTTTTAGTTTTACTGTTAGGTAAAAATTTTTTTATACACCAATTTGCTCCTGACATATAAGCGCAAAGATTTTCGCAGGAGCACTTCATCTCAATTGAATTTTTTTTTATTATTTCTGTTTCAGAGACTGGGAGTGAAAACCTTAAAGTTTTTCAGAAATATAACTATATATATGATTCATGAAGTAGTGCTACTTCCATAATTTTTTTTGCTCCCATAACTTTTTTATTAAGGGTTGAAAAATAACAACCCTTATGATTTCCTTCAAAAATTGTTTTCGTGGGATAGATTTTCGAAGAATAAAATTCTTTCATGATTTCTCATTAAATTCTGGAGAAAAAGTCTCTACCAAAATTCGATACAGTCGACATACTTTTTTCGGAAAAAATAAAACTTACGAGCAGTTATGACCACTGTTCATTCCATTTCATTTCATTTGCGAAATGCTTGATCAATAAAAATAATAAGAATGACTATTCCTAAAATAGCCTACTTTGAAAAAGAAGAACATACCAATGAATTTGACTGAGCGAAACCAGTTTTTAGTCCTGAAATTCGAATTTTATTCAATAACAGCAAAACTACTGATTTTAAAAACATTATAATTCTTTGGCACAATGATTTTGACGAACAATCGATCGAAATCACAAAATTACATGGTTATAAAATAAATTTTATAGTTTTATCGAGGCACGGTTTAAGCTCTGATGCAGGCACCTGTAAAAAATTTTCTCATAATTTATACAAGAAGCACTGTCAGTGTACTTTCTTTTGTTTCACTGTAGCGAAAAAAGTCTTTACAATGATGGATTTTAAAAAATATGAACAGTAATTTATGACAATTATTTCGTCGAAAAATTTTATGATGAGGCTATAACTCAAAAATATTTCAAATATGCATAAAAATATAGGGTGTTACATTTGAAATAACGAAGTTCACATTCGTTTCCGGGTTAGAACCAGAAGTGGCTTCCTCTTGAAAATATTTTACAAATTGAGTTCATGAACACTAACATAAAATCACAAAATTTTAAATTCGTATTACAATTCCTTCATTGAAAACTTCTAATGAAACACTCAAAAAAAATCACCTTGTATATTTACGATATTTAAAAATATATCCCAATTACTCTCTTAATTTCGTCTTTTAAAAACATGAATGGAACATTCCTATATAATATAATAACAAATGTGTGTTATAATACGACATTGCAATTTTTCAGGTTTGTGACAAACCATCTTCGTTTTTAACAATTAACCAAACTGGATTATTCCAACTCAAGTACCGATCCTTTGATGAGAGACTAAAGAGAATAAATGAACATTTGCTTTTAATCCAAAGAACCGTATTTCTTATAAGATTCACTGATTCACACAATCCCGATCTTGTACATTACGAAACAAGCATGTTTTTTTTGAATTGTAATGATCGATATGGGTATTTAGGTACGCATTCAAGCACAATTGTGATGATTGCCTTGAAACAGATACAGTTAAGGAAATGGTATTTTATTGTTGATTTAACATATAGTATGTATTTTTATTTATTCTAGAACATTTCAATATAAATAGATAAAGTTATATGAAACCGGAATTCTGCATTAATCCGTTGATGATAATTTGACAATGGGAGTATAACATCATACTCGTACTTTTATTGTGCTTGGAAAACCAGTTCATTATCAGATTCTGGTAAATGAAAATAGTTTTTTATTTATTATGTGCGTAAAATGGTTAGGTCAAGAAAATAATTTTGTTTTTTTCTCCTTCTGAAGATATCCCGATATGCATTGGATGTAAATTATAGCTAAGTAATTATCTCAGAAAATCGTTTACCGTTTTTTACAAAAAGAAACATTTTTTCATCAAAATAACCCAAATATTTTTAGTTCGAAGAAGCTGGAGGAAAAACATTTCGTAAACCCATTTTAATCGATGCTCTATACAGGGTGTTTCATCATAAACTGGACAAACATATATTTTCGTGTGAGGACATCGGGAGAATCATGCCTTATACAATATATCCGTTTTCGAAGCATAAGCGAGAACAGGGTGTCAAACGTCATTTTTTGAGCAAGATTCTTATGAGTGTGGTCAGTTATGTATAACACTTGGTGTATTCAATTTTGGTCAAATCTCAGTATTTTGGGTCCTCTATTCAGAAAAGTTGACTAACTCCGAAAAAAATTTTATAAAATGGCGGAAGACCTGCAATGTTCCAATTTTTTGTTGTGCTGAGATTCTGCATTTATATATTGGTATCAATCTCAAATCCTATATAAAATTTTGAGGTGATAGTCTTATTGCTCCACCAAAAAACGAGCGCTCAAAAGCTCCTGCACAGGGCTTTCTTAAAGTTTTTGTAGAAAACATTGGCTCTTCTATTGGGCTCACAAAAACGCTAATTTTTTCATTCACAGAAGTGCGATTACTACTCTTAGGTTTCTCAGATATTGGATACCAATTTCACATTTGAGTTCACTGTTGCTTACATTATTAAAAACTTCCATAATTCCACACGGCTTTCATTTATGGCAATGATTGAACCTTTGACTTATAATTCGACAGTCCTCTCTTGGAATATGAGTGCAGAGACCAGTTTTTATCGCAACATTAATCTTCATTGAACTCTGGAGTGCCAACGGAAGAATTCAAATAACCATACGGTATGAAAACTCAATGAAAATACCAAACCTCATGATAATGTATGAAAATATGACGGAATAGGTTACGCCACTAGCAACATGAATATGGAAAATACCATATCATTGAGATCTTAGATGTCATACCACGGAATAATTCATTACAAAACAAATCGTTCTATTGATTGTGTAGTAGTTGGGATAAACGCTATTGTGACATATCCACCGACTTACCATACAGGACTATTCTCTGAATATTGTTCAAGGTGGTTTACCTGCAACAAACAAATAAATTAGTTTTTTGCAACACACACAGATTCATGAATTCAGTATGTAGGTATAGATTAATAGAAAACGCGATAAAAAGCAGGCAAGGTATCTGTACATACATAGTGATGTTTGTAGGTACTATAAAAATTTTAACATTTTGAACCAAGGGACCCCTTATTGGTGCTCCAAATGAGATACAAGATAGTGTTATTCGCTAAAACTATAAAAAAAAATTGAAATTGAAAAAGTAAATTCAAAAGGTTCTAAGTGCCAAAAAATTTAAACTGAGATATTCCCGAAAACTTGTCTAGGACACATAAAAAAAAATCAAGAGGAAAATCAATTGTTCATCAGAAATGATTACTGTCTGTAGCGGATGACACATATAGATCCTTGTGTACGCTATTGGCCTTCGCATAAAGACCCATACAGAATGAAATCTAAAGTTTCGTGAAAGGGCACTCGCATAAAAAAGGAGTGATTTTCGGTATATATCGAACAGTTGGTCACCCTTAGAATTAGTACTTACTCCTCTTTTCATTCACCCCATTCGAAAAATAGTAGTTTTGAAGGTAAAATATTTCATATTTTGATTGACCGAAAATAATATTGGGACGAGAGAGATTCATCATCGCTTTGAAACTGTATCTTTTTTAAACTGTGCGATTTGTGTTTCAATTTCGAATGTGATATATTCAATTCTTATTATTTCTATTGGCAAAAAATAAAAAAAAATAATAATGCCACATAATTTTATGACTCTGAGATCAATTGATTATTCCTGGCTCAGTTTGTTTATTGGTAATTTACCTACTACATCTAATTGAAATGAATTCGTTCCTAACCAGAACCAGGAAAGGAATAAATCAATGACAAGTTATCAGTCAAATAGTAGCAGAAGAGTATGTTGTTAATGACCGTTACTTTAAATAACCATTAAACGATTTAACAAGCATAAACTCTCAGCAGAGGTGATAATGAACATAAGACAAAAAAATGTTACTAGGCACAACAGTGATACTTACTCTATAACAAGAAAGTAAGTGATATATCTGAGAAGGGATCTTAGAGAGATATTGGATTTTTTCATTATAAAAGTGGTTCAACAACCTCTTAACCGCAGTAGAGTTTCACCTATTTTCATTTTGATAACACTACCTACTCCATTTTTCACTTCATTTTTCCTTTGTCTTGATCAAGTTTCAATGCAGAAAATTGATAAAATTGTACATTTCAATTCAATTCCTAAAATATAGTGCGTTCACGAAAGTTTGAGCCGTTGGTTGACCATGGCAATTGGCATATTCCTCTGTGTATATTGAAATTTTAGGTCATGTTGTTCATTTTCTTGTCAGATTGATACGCAATGTTGTCAATATTGCATAGAGTTCTCTAATAACTCGGAAGCTAGTCGGACGAGACCGGGTATATTCGGCAACGTTCCGAATAAATGAAAGATTTCGTGTCTACTCCAAAAATTGGTTTAATCGAACTGTGCTGCATGTTTCGACCCTTACAAACTTAGGGTCATCTTCAGGCTTGTGGGACAGGAAAACAACACAAACGTCAAAATCGTTGACTTTATTTTATGTTATGACAGCCTGCAAATGTGCCAACTTCAGATAAATAAACGAACGCCTACCTTGGTATGTGACAATAAGCCCTGATCAAAAGGTTCTTCCTCAGATCACGACCTGTAGCTTTAAGCACGATTCCCCACAGAACCTTATCAACATTCTTCATTACAAAACATGCCGCGGCGGTCTTCTCGTCATAACAAACTCTCGCCATCGAGATGTGTGTCAGTGGAATACCTCTGGAACATCTCCTCTGTGTTCCATCGTGTCCGCGGGCTGGGAACGACCGTAGCCCGGATACTGCTCACCAGGTTGACCTACTCGGTCTCAGCTGGTGCAACCTAACGGTCTCCAAGGCCTTCGAAAAACTAGAAACGATCGATGGTGACTGTAACAAATGCGGCTCTATGGATGATCGGAAATATGCACGGTGCGTAAAATTTTAGAGGAAACAGGTTGGGAACTGAGTAGTATGGGCAAATCAAGCTAAGCGATACGCCCTCTGATAAAGATTTGAGTAACCTTTAATATTGACATGATTCTTTCATTTTGCATTGTGTTGTCGTGATTTTTGTCAATATTTAACATTATTGATATTTTACACAAAAATATATACAGGGCGTTCCTAAATTGAACGTACAAACGAAAAGGAAAGATTCCTTAAGTGAGTTTAAGAAAAAAAGTCCCATAAACATGGGGTCGCGAACGTTTCGTTTTCGAGATACAGGGTGTTAAAGTTTCAATGAAAACATGTGATGATTATACGAGTTTATCGAATCTTTATGAATCATCGCTACAGATAGGAAGATCAGGAAAATTTCCATAAAAACTGACACTGAATTCATTCACCACAGCTTACAAAGTGGCCTTTCCATCATAGTTGGATTTGCACGAGGATTCGAGAGGATCATTCAAAATTTTTTTTCTCCAAATCGTTGGTAGATACGACAGAACTACAAGAGACCAAAAAGTTTAGTATAAGAACAAAGCTTCTTTTACATTTTTTCAAATTAACAGTTGCTCACCAAAAAAAAGTTCTGCAGAAGAACAGGTGGCAGTGTTCCAGAAAAAATATCACCCTGTAGATCTTCTATCGAAATTGCCATGTCACGTGGTGAGAACTCTCAAATGTAATATTATGCCAAATTTCAGTTGAATAGCTTGTGAAGTGTAGATACTATGAAAAAAAAACTTGAAAAAAATTCAAACTTCAACACTCTGTATCTCGAAAACGAAACGGTTGCGACCCCATGTTATGGAACTTTTTTTTCTTAAACTCACTTAAGGAATCTCCCCTTTTCGCATTTTGTCGTGTGTAGGCTCATTGAAAATCTCGTTACCGATGAAATCGGACCTTACATATTTTTTTTAATCTTCGCACGTGGTTATCAGAAAATGAGCCGAAACTTTCTATTTGCAGGGCGCTGGATCGGACGACGTAGTACAATTGAGTTGCTTTCAAGACCTTGACTTAACCCGACTAGATTACTTACTGTGGGAATGTCTCAAAGAAGAAGTTTATCAAAACAGTCTGGCTAAATCTGAAGATCTTAAGAATAAGATCAGAATGAAAACAAATAACATACCAGCTGAGACCATTCGCATTTTTATCGCCTTGGGTCATGCCAGGTAATGGGTGAAGGGCACTTCAAAGCATGTACCGCTATGAATTCCCTAGATTGAGAATAAGCATACAAGAAGCTAATCATATCAAAACTGATATGTCAAAACTTATGCATGTGAACACAGCAATTGTTATCAGCACAGTCTCTTTGTAGCTTATTATAATTAAATAAGCTGATAGAAATAAAAAATAAATTAATTCCGGTTTATTATGCTTCTTCATTAACGAAACTCAGTAATGTGATATCAATTGACAGATAGATGTATACTCAATGGTAGTATCGATCAATACATTCTATTTCACACAAGCCCTATTTATTTAAAGGATTTATCATCATAGCAATAAACAACAGCTGTAAGCGATCCTTACGTAGTTTCAAAATTACGCAATATCCGTCATTCTCAATGAGACAGTTCCTGGTGACTGAAGGTAGCAAGGCAACTTAAGGTGAAACTTACGTAGGTATCTAGTTGGCGTGCAGCCGATCAGCATTCCAGTATTCTGGTTATTCTCCTACAAGATGATGTTAAACTATTTGTATGTACTCCTACCTACGATTATATCAATTTTTGAGAGCTCGTTCTACTTATACGAGTGCTATATCGTTTTGCCTAAAAAAATTGATAACTCGAGAGAGGCTTGAATCGAGTTTGAAGATGTAAATTCTGTATCGATCTTAAGTCCTATACAATCTGGGTTCCGGCCATTCGGAAATTAAAGGAAACGAAGAGGCCAATACACTTGCCAAAGAAGGCGCACGAATATCACTCATTGCCCCAGAACTCTTCTGTGGTATAGGTAAATGTATCTATGAAAATGAGTTTCGGAAAAGAAGAAAGCCGAGAGGGACAACTCTAGCGGAATCTCCCAGAGATGGATCATTCCACTAAGTTCCTTCGGAAACAGCAAGACCCAAAAAATATCTGTATCTTAGTAATAAACAATTACACCTCCTCACTGGCTCTCTTACAGAACACTACCGCCTCAGGAAGCACCTGTTGAGGATGGGAATATCGGACACTGACGAGTGTAGGTTCTGTGGGGAGGAGGAAGAAACCCAAATCCATCTAGTCACGGAATACTTTGGCAGTGCGAGCCTAAGGGGAGAAAATTTTGTGGTAAAAGCCTTATTGGTCCACCAACGAACGAGTGCTGAAAAGCACCTGCTCATGAATTGTCTTAAATATTATTTTATTTTATAGTATTTACGAGCTCCGGACAAATTTCATCGCTTATGAAGATCCTTCTGAGTTGTAAAAATGAATGCACGATTCGAAAGTGAAACTACTCATTGAACAAATCTACTGTAAATAATATGTTTTAGAATATCCTGATGAATTAATGAAGTCAATCGAGGGCGAAAGCGAAAGATAGCAAACATATCCGTAACTATTAATGAGAGTGAGAAAGTGATTGATATTATGATTTTTTCAGTACATAAATTTCATTCAAAACATTTCAGTTCTAAGTGACGCAATGGATAGTGATCAGATGTCCACAATCATTTCTCAATATTTTGTTTTCTCTAAAAGCATTTTCTGTTAGAAATATTAGTTGTACAATGACTTATTTCATGATCAGGCACAATTATTTATTCGAAGATAATTAAAAAGAAGAATCTTTATATTTCTATAACAGGATATCGAATTCGAGTGAAATCTTTTTTGTGAATGTAGACTAATATACTGAATTTCCTTAAAAAATTTTGTGGCCATAGTGTTAACAGAACCATAGAAAATTCAATTGGAATATTGAAACGAAAAATCTTCATATTTTCATAACAGCATATCCGATTCAAGTGAAATTTCTTTTGTGAATGAAGACTCATATACAGAATATCCAAGTTTTCAAGAGGATCGCATCATCAGAACCATATTTTATTTCTTGAATTATTTTCAGAATATTATTCCGATTGTGCTGAGATTCTGCATTTATATATTTGGTATCAATGTCAAGGCCCATATAAAATTTTGAGGTATTAGTATTATTGCTCCACCAAAGAACGAGCGCTCAAAGGCTCTGGCTTAGGGCTTTTCTTGATTTTTTTTAAATTGCTTCAGAATAACAAGTTTGCATTTAACTGGTATCATCATATCAGAAACCGCATTTTGAGATTGGTAATAATTGTAAGTAGAAGAAATATTGAAAACTAAACCAAAAGGAACTGATTACAGTGACTGATGAGATTAGTTTTCAGATCACCTAATGTTGCTAATCACTGAAAATATAATTTTGAACAAAATTTCCCTCTATTTTTTGGACTATTATTCCGAAACTTTCAAGTTAGCTGATAACTCCTAGGACCATCTTTATGGGTCATATTCATTTTTAAAGCCGAATTTTTCCGAAGAAATCAATAAAAGAGAAGAAGTACTATTCATCGCGAACTTCATGGAAAACATTGAATGTCGACTAACTTGAATTCGCTGCTCTCAGAATCTTCCGTTTCCAGCTAGGACATTGTCATAGCCATTGAGTTAACAACACTAGGTACTGTTTTTGAATTAAACTTTATTGAATTTATCATTTGTTGATGTTAGTCAATGCTATTCAATTACTCCGAGAATTGTATCCACCCAAATCAAATCCACTACAACTACAAACAGATTGCACGATTAGCTGACATCAATTATATGATTATCTTTTGAAGTAAAACTCAAATCAGTGTTGATTCGAATATCTAAAATGCTTCTCTGTATCCTCACAGATTTCTAACGATGGTAATTCCATTTTTGGAAGACGTATCACTGGACATACTTACGCAAGAACTGAGAGTTATACCTAAGCATGTTTGAGTATCTATATGAGACGAAGTAAATGAGCACCTGAAAAGGTTTCTAATTCGTTCTGATAAACGATCAGTTATATAATTTTCCTTGAGAAAGAATCTGAACACATCTCTTCTTTGCTTGAGGCTTAATTTTCTTATGTTCATTTCTTGAAGAATGTATTTCTATCATTGGTATAACAAATTACACCGCAATTAATGTGAAACACAAATTTCACTACCTATATAAAAATAATTGCAGAAAAGAACTGTTGAGAATTATGTGAATTTGCCTCTTTATGTAGTATTAAAAAAAAGCATGAAACAAGAAGATCACAGACACACTTTTTGTAAAGTACCTAAGCTTTTGGTTTCAACTCTAATAGCATTGATTATTCGTATATTTAAACTCAATGATATTAGTCAGTAGTTGGTAAATTTCGTATTTCTGCATCACGTTAAAATGGAAGTAACTCCGGAAACAATCAACCGATTTTTACTGACATGAAGTGGTCCCATACCTACTTTGAAAATTTCAAAAATGATAAACGTTACAGAGAAACAAAATATGTTTTCGAAAAGTTTCTAATGGGCGTCCCTCACGAAATTTTGCAGCCGTTTGCGCGTTTTTATTTTCCGTCAAAATACCAAATTCCGGAATGATCAGATGTGTTCTTTCGGAAATATCGAAAAATAACAACAAATTTCAGATGTCCTTAACAAACTTTCGGAACCTGAACGAACTCTCAAAATTTCAAAGCACTAACTCAACCCCTTCGATAGTTATCGTGTTCTTCATTACTGAGTCTAATCGAGTCGTTGAGAACACATCCAGCTCAAAATTAAAAAAATACAGATACTTGGTCAAAACTAAAAAGTGCAACAAACTCACAGAATAAGCCATGTCGTAAACGAACAGAACAAATACTGCACATCAGCGTTCCTTCACGTAAGTCAAGCTTTTGATAAGGTTTGGCACCCCGGCCTACTGTACAAGATAAAAACATATCTTCCAATAACATATTACAAACATTAGAGGTCCTATCTAGATACAAAAAAATTCGGGGTAAGAGTGACCGACAAAATAACAAGCAATTTTCCATCATCTGGAGTACCACAAGGTAGTGTTCTTGGTCCCATTTTGTACTTATTGTATACTGCAGACCTTCCAACCAACCCAAACACAGTAATGGGTACATTCGCGGATGACGCAGCCATACTAGCGAGCGATGAACACCCGGTAGAAGCTTCTGACTTGCTACAGACGCACTTAGACCAGATACAAGAATGGCTGCATAAATGGGGATTAAAGATCAACGAGACCAAATCTGTACAAGTCAATTTCACACTGAGAAAAGGCCAGTGTCCACCAGTAAAAATGAACAACATCCATATACCGGAATCTCCTACAGTGAAATACCTCGGATTACACATGGATAAAAAGCTTACCTGGAAGGAGCATGTAGTCCAAAAAAGAAAACAAATAGACCTGAAAGTTAAGGAATTACACTGGCCCATTGGTAGGAGGTCAAAATTATCACTGGAAAATAAAATTCTCATCTATAAATCTACAGGGTGTTTCCTAAACATGCGGCAAAAATTCAGGGGGTTGTTCCTTGGACTATTTAAGCATCTTTGTCCTTTGATGATTTTTGAAAAACCTCTTTGTTTCGAAGATACAGGGCGAACAACATTTTTCATATTTTTAAAATTAATAATAGTTTAAATAAAAATGCGTACCGCACTGTGTTTACTAAGTAGGTACAATTTATTTTTAAATTTGTTTAACAACATTCCAATTACTAAAAAACGGTCAGTTTTTTGACTTAAAATTGAAAAGTTCAGATGGTAAAGGAATACAGATTAAACACGATTTTCATTTGAATTCGTTTTTTTGGCTAGAGGTGGTCATTTTCAACAGTTTTTGTAGGTTAAGTTAAATTTTCATGTAATTTTCCATAATAAAATGTTATTATCTAAAATTTTGTTTTCCCTGTATCTTCGAAACAAAGAGGTTTTTCAAAAATCATCAAAGGACAAAATATTCTTAGAATAGTCCAAGGAACAATCCCTGAATTTTTGCCGCATGTTTAGGAAACACCCTGTATAATAAAGCCTATCTGAACCTACGGAGTCGAGATCTGGGGATGTACCAGCAATTCGAACATGTCTATCACCCAAAGAAGCCAATCTTAAATCCTCAGAATGATAACAAATGCCTCGTGATACGTTACAAATCAAACCCTACACGAAGACCTGAAGATACCGTATGTAAAGGACGTCATAACAGAACGCAGCACCAAACATCACACAAAGCTTGAGAGCAACACAAACACTTTGCTACAACCACTGACTCAATTGCAGAACGATCGGCGACTCAAAAGAAAATGGCCAGCAGATTTGAAGGAGACTTGAAGAGGACTTGTCACTGGACAGGACCTCATCATGACACTTAGAAGCGTTCAGCTCTGAAGCCATCAAATGAGCTCATAGCTCATTTTATTCTGATTGCTGTAAGAACCATTATAATAATAAAAAAAATGGTCAAAATGATAAAGTTATTAGGAGCAAGCAAAAACCAGGAAACCAAATTAAGAAAATGGCTAATGAAATATTGACACACATAATGCCTTCCATTATTTCATGGAAAATATATCAATAAATTGACCCGGAGACGATGCATTGAATTTCTCACAATTGTTACTTAACCAGCATACCTCCTTTCACTATTCTCCAAATTAAGTAGCTACATAAATAACCCATTGTTCCTTAAGAAGAATCTGCGGAAGTGTGAAATCGTATCTTATTGTATCAAAATTTAAAACACTCGATGAAGAATTTTAATAATCGCATGGTTTGACATAGATGGCGCATTTCGCAACTACGTATAATTTTTATGTTCATTATTCTGTTAAGGGAATTATTGCAATATATTCCTGAAATGGCTTCTAGACTATTGTAAGATTAGAACAAAAACTTGTTGACTACTTTCACTACCTATACTTCATCATGGTGTAAATGACTGCTTATTTATAAACTTACTATTATCCCTGCACTCTATTCTCCTTGTCATAACTGAGAATCTAATAATTTGATGAAAATAAATTGTTAGGTTTAGAAACATAATTACAATGTTTTCAACAGTATATTTCGTGAAACTGAAACTATCATTTACCGGGGGTCTCTGCTGACCTAAGAATGCCGTAACACGATGAAGCAATTGGCAAGGGGCATTAAGTGACTCTAGTATGGGCGCCAGGGCATTATCGTGTTGAAGAGAATGAAAAATCCGATGCAAAAAGTGCATCAAGGTTAACACCTCTCACCTTTAAAGGTGAACCGTTACTAAACCAAAATTTCTCAAATTCATCCAAGAAGCTCACTCTTTTGTCGAATTTTCTTATAACAAGCTAGATGGCGTCGTTACAAAACCGATCTTGAATGTTCAGCTAACTGCAAAACCGCGCATGTTGTGAGTGGTGAAGAAAGTTCAAGGAAAAAGTGTGTTTATTCAAATTAAACCTCGCTGCATCGTAAAGAAATTAGGTTTTTCGCTTATTATAATTGGCAAGCAGTTACATTTTGTTTAGCCACAGAGATTTGAAAACTTTGATTGATAATAATATAACTCCACAAACGTGTGTGTAATCTTTTTGTAACAACTTTTCAAATCAATAGGTATTTGGTGAACAATTGATATTGGTTTGTTCTTCATATTGTTAGAACTTGAGATTAGGTTAATTTTTTAATAGATCTTTCTTTTTGAAAGTTGTTCTGTAACTACTATAAAATCAAAA
This sequence comes from Propylea japonica, assembly GCA_013421045.1. Classification (NCBI taxonomy): domain Eukaryota; kingdom Metazoa; phylum Arthropoda; class Insecta; order Coleoptera; family Coccinellidae; genus Propylea; species Propylea japonica. The sequence continues at coordinate 65,507,505 of CM024242.1, read as the reverse complement.
AATATTATTATGGGTAAAAAAAATTAACTAGATATTTGCTATTGCCTTTATTGATAAAATACCCCGACAAAATAACAAATTCAATGTTTGATTGCCAACTCATAGTTCTCCCCGTTTGATTATTGCTATTTTTTGATTAGTTTTTTTATATTGCAATCTCATACGGATCTCTTTAATTGAAGAAAAAATTAGTGGTGAAGTGGTACTGTAAAATTCAAAGGTATTAAAAAATTATTATTTAATTACCATAAGAACAGTTCCTATTGCATTCCATGCATAAATGAAAAGCATCATATTGATTCTGAAAATAAGTTTTTCATTCCGCGGATTTGAAAGTTATTCAGCAAAATGATGCATCTATCTATTTTTAGTCCGGTCTATTTACATAAAAAATGAGAGTGAAGTTACATAAAGTCCCAACAAGCTGAATTTCTGTGAGGTTGTTCAAAACATAATTATAAACAATGTCTAAAAGTTCCTCATCATTCCCCTGTGAGGAAAAAATTTTATTCGAGGTCAAATGTCAAAAAAATGAGTTTTTCGCGATTTTCAGCAAAACTGTAAGTTTTACCATAAAAGTACCTCAGACAAAAATTGTAGATCATAAAATTATCTATAAAAAATGTATCAATACTTTTTTTCTTATGAGCCACTGAGATATAACGATTCAAAAAGTTATAAAAATCGTTATCGTCATAACATGCACACGTTTCCACGCCACCTATGAGGTAGTGTACTTAGCGCGTAGTTATAACTTTTTGAATCGTTATATCTCAGAAACGGTGGCTCATAAGAAAAAAAGTATTGATACATTTTTATAGATAATTTTATGATCTACAATTTTTGTCTGAGGTACTTTTATGATAAAACTTACCGTTTTGCTGAAAATCGCGAAAAACTCATTTTTTTGACATTTGATCTCGAATAAAATTTTTTCCTGATAGGGGAATGATGAGGAACTTTTAGACATTGTTTATAATTATGTTTTGAACAACTTCACAGAAATTCAGCTTGTTGGGACTTTATGTAACTTCGAATGTCTAAATAGACCGGACTATTTGTCCTCCTGTAAAATTGGATGAATGTCAACACTAGAAGACGATAGTCGATAATATATTTTTGTTCTACATTTGTGGTTCGATTGTGAGCATCGAACTTTAATGAGAGCCTGTAAAAACATATAATCAAAATGAAAATTTTTTCACGGTAGCATTATTCTTAACTTAGTTCAGAAGAATAAAAGACCTACATGGTAGCAGTTCCTAGAGGGCTGACCCAGCCACAACGACGCCAGTTCAAATAATAATCCCTCAGTTCAGTTATCTCATCTGTTATATTCAAAATAACGAAAAAGAGAACTGGAGGTGTAAACAATATCTGCCAATCTGAATACCCATTCTCATGAAACTGCGTAATTATTCGGTGTTCAACAAATTACCGAATAATTACTGAACTGTAATAATCTCTCGACTGAAAAGAATATCTTGAATGAAATTGGTTGAATTATTTCATCCATATAAATCAGTTATGATAAGGAGTGTTGTAAGCTTCACAGCTCAGCGAACAATACTCGAGAAATATTATTATAAACATTTATAACTGGACTGATTATTCACGGCATATTTATTATGGAATCCAATGACATCGAAAATAGAATTCACAAGTGACGTTGAGTAAAATTCGAAGAGATTGGAACCTTGAATACTCTCGAAATATTGTGATTGGAAGAATATTTTTCATTGATGAATCATCACCAAGGATTTACATTCTTATAGATTGGAATTATTTATTCTGATGATTGCTGAAACAGGTAAAAAATCGAATAAATGCCATTCTTAACTGTCTCAGTTCGCAGAATACATTTCACTATTGAATGATGTAAGATATTGCAGTATCTTATCCAACAGAAACAAGTTTAGGAATGATCCGCATAAGAAACTTGATATCCTTGCATTGATAAAATCAAATAGATCTGATCGTCTATAAAATAATCCAATGTAATTCTCTCATATTGTCCTATAAAATATCAAATTTCGATATGATCGGATGCGTGGTTTCAAAAATATAGAAAAAATTAAAAAATTTCAAAAGTCAAAATCTCCGAAACTACCGGGCCCATTTGACCCGTAAACTATCTCAATCGCGGCAATCGAGAACCCTAACTTTATCCGTTCGAGAGTTACCTATTAGTAGAAGATCCGAACCTGAACGACCTTCACCGAGCTGATAATAGAATAAAACTTATTTTATAATAGTTAAGGAGCGTGAAAAAGTTCGTAGCGTTTTTTTTCTGCAAGCTGAAACCATAGACTACAAAAATTAGTTTATATTGAACCACTGAAGTAGGAAGGTGAACCGGTGCGAAATTTTAAACATGGAAAATTTTGTGCCGTCAAATGTATTTTTGCGGGGAATTCTTTTACATTATTTCCATCATAAGAAGAGTGCTGCTGAAGCTCATCGAATTCTTGTGGAAACTTACGGCGACTATGCTCTACAAGAATCAATATGCCGAAAGTGGATCCAACGCTTCAAAAGTGGCGAATTTGACCTCGAAGACGAAAAGCGTTTTGGTGCACCGAAAAAGTTCGAAGATGTAGATTTAAAGCAATATCTCGATGAACATACATGTCAGACACAAGATGAACTTGCAGAATTGTTGAGAGTTGATCGATCAACAATTTCTTATTGCTTGAAACAACTTGGAATGGTTCAAAAGCAAGGAAATTGGGTGCCGTATGAGTTGAAGCCGATGGACATCGAAAGACGAATTTTTACCTGTGAACTGCTGCTTCAGCGTCAAAAAAGAAAAGGTTTTCTGCATCGAATTGTTACTGGAAATGAAAATTGGATACGGTACGACAATCCCAAGCGTAAAAAAGCATGGGTTAAGCCCGGTGAGCCATCAATATCGACAGCAAAGCCCAGTATCCATGGCTCCAAGCTCATGCTCTGTATCTGGTGGGACCAGCTCGGAGTTATTTATTATGAGCTGTTAAAACCCAACGAAACCATCACAGGAGACCGCTACCGACGACAGTTAATCAAATTGGGCCAATCATTGAAGGATAAAAGACCGCAATATGCTGAAAGACACGACAAAGTTATCCTCCAGCATGACAATGCTCGACCCCATGTCGCAATAGTTGTCAAAAACTACCTGGAGAACCTCAAATGGGAAATTCTACCCCACCCGCCGTATCCATCAGACATTGCTCCTTCTGATTACCACTTGTTCCGGTCGATGACGCATGGCCTGGCTGAACAGCGATTTTCTTCCTACGACGATACCAAAAAATGGGTCGATGACTGGATCGCTTCAAAAGACCAAAAATTCTTTCAGCGAGGAATCCGTATGCTACCTGAAAGATGGGAGAAGGTCATAGCTGCCGATGGACAGTAATTTGAATAATCTACGTGTTGTAGCCTTTCCAGAATAAAGCTCTGAACTTTAAAAAAAACGCTACGAACCTTTTCACGCTCCCAATATTATATTATATATCAGAAAATATATTTAAAATGGGCTGTCAAGAAAAGTCCTGGACGGAATATTTTAATTATTTTTCGAAAAATGTACCTGGAAGAGCTACTAGGTTGCCAGGTATAAACAGGTATGTCGATACTAGCTACTTTCACTTGTTATGATAATAAAAAAAATGTATATCAGCATAAGCGCTGTTTTATTACGAATACGTTGATATATGGTTGTCTGCAAAAAATTTGGTCCTAATAGGGGTTGGCGAATTTAAAAAAATTAAATTTCTACGCTTGTGAAAACGAGTGACAGAGAGATCCGAGGTGAATATACTGTTAGATATCCTCGAAAACTACTTCTCGACATGAAAGTAGGTACAATAAAAACATGTTTGAGAAAAGAAAGATCGGCCGTATAATCGTTACTTAGATTATATACAGGGTATTTCACGAATGATTGTACAAGCTTTCAGGGCAGATGCAGGACATTATGGTCAGTCTGAGTCAGTGCTAGAAATATGTCCTAACAAAATTCGTTTTAGAGATACAAGATGTTTTATGTATTTCTACAGAAATTTTCATATTACATATTTCTAACACTGGTTCGGACTCACCAAAATGTCCTGCATCTGCCTTGAAAGCTTGTACAATCATTCGTGAAACACCCTGTATATAATCTAAGTAACGATTAAACAGCCCGATCTTTCTTTTCTCAAACACGTTTTTATTGTACTGGCATGTCGAGAGGTAGTTTTCGAGGATAGCACACAGTATACTTACCTCTGATCTCTCTGTCACTCATTTTCACAAGCGTTGAAATTCAAATTTTTAATTTCCCAAACCCCTATTAGGACCAAATTTTCTGCAGAAAACCCTATATCAACGTGTTTGCAATAAAACAGCGCTTATGCTGATATTTTTTTTATTATCACAACAAGTGAAAGTAATTAGTATCGACATACCTGTTTACACCTGGCATCCTAGTAGCTTGTCCAAGTAATTTTTTTTTAAATAATCAAAAATATTCTATCCAGGATTTTTTTTTGACAACCCATTTTTAATATATTTTCTGATATACTAAATTTATTATAAAATAAGTTTTACTCTATCAGCTCGGTGAAGGTCGTTTAGGTTAGGATCTTAGACTATAGTCCGTTCACGAAAGGTTGAGCACATAGTAGGCGTTTCCTTATTTATCTGAAGTTGGCAGTATTTACTGTCATAAAGTAAAATAAAGTCAACGTTGCCGAATGTACTCGGTCTCGTCCGACGAACTTGCAAGTTGTCAGAGAACTCTATGCAATATTGACAACATTGCGTATCAATCTGACATGAAAATAAAGAATATAACCTAAAATTTTAATATACACAGTGAAATATGCCAAATGGCTAACCGACGGCTCAACCTTTCGTGAACGGAGTATAGTTAGTTAACAAGTTGAAAACACAGAACATTAAAAATGCCATAGACTTATTAAAATTCAATCGAAAGCAAATAAGTCTATAAACATTATTTTTTTACAACAAGTTCTGTGTTCTGTGTACCTCACGCAACAGTAGCGCCAACTATTGAGCACCAAAATGGTAACCCTCATTGGCTCAGTGTACGGTTCAAAAATCCACAAGTTCGCAATTATATTGAGATTATCCTTGAAAACATGGAAATGGAAGAAACATTATCTAACCTGACATTGGTGCGGTTCATCGTAAAATTTAAAACTTACAAGGTTGGCTGCCCCTAACTCTGCCACGCGATACTGGCAAATTAATCGAAAATTGCAGTTTCCACCGTCGACTTTAACGGTTGTTTTTTCGTGAGTGCAGTTGTCAGTCACTGAACTGGGGATAGGACTTCTGTTATAAATATAGGAAACAATAAAGAAGTATGAAATTACTGATATCATTACCATCTAATATAAGGTTCGCCTACCTAATCACCAGTTTTGATAAATCGGTAACCTTAATACATGCACCACAGTGCGCAGCACCGTAACTTTTAATTCTAATCTGTATTAGGTGCTTAAAGCCATATTTCAATTATGTTTACGAATCAGTTGCTGTGATAGTTAGCCAGACATCTGCCTTATGCAATTTGATGAATTAACGAGCATGTAGCTGGAATGAAGTTATTCGAGTTATTATATTGCCTGGTGGTTATATAGCTGCATTTAACGATTAAACGAAATATCATTGTTTTATGTTCTCACATATTTTATTGGATTATATTTTTGCTGATTTTGATTTGATCACCACTTGGGGAACCAGACCTGATTTGACTACCCTACTGGTTGAAAGCTTCTTTACTGGTATATCGAAGGAAAACCATTTCATAAAATTTGATTAATTTCTGGGGCAATGGTGATATCAACATTTATTATAGGATCCTTTTGGTATCACCAACTGCCGACGGCAAACTATTCCACGCACCAAAGACCCGGTTGGAGATGAAGTTTTGCCTCTACATCGATCTAAAATTTTCCTTGGACAGCTTGTATGCGTGACCACGTAGACGACAAAATGAAACCAATCGAAATGAAATGTTGCGGTCACATGCAAGATGCTCATAATAAGTCTCATGCAGAATTTCGTGGCCATAGTTCAATGAAATATTGAAAAGGAGAAACTTCATTTTTCATAAAAATATATCCGAATCGGGTGAAATTTATTTTGTGAATGGAAACTGATATACTCAATGTCCATGCAATAATTCAAGATGATCGCATTATCAGAACCATAGAATAATCTTTTTTTATTATCAATTTTTTGCATATTTCATTTTCTGAATAATTTTCAGAATATAAGATTGTGCTGAGATTCTGCATTTATATATCAATCTCAAGTCTTATAAAATTTCGAGGTAATAATCTTATTGCTTCACCAATGAAATCTTGCTCAGAGATTTTCTTAAAATTTTTGAGTTTATAACAGTTTATTCCTTTGGCAAAAATTATCAGTTGTTGTCAAATTAAAAGCTATAGGTACATAATTTATGCTGAATGATTTGTTACTCATGGAATGGTCTTGTAAAATACCATTCGGGCATCTAATTTTTATCGTGAAAATACCGAAAAACACAATGCAGTTATATTTTCGAAAAAAAGCATTCGTGCAGATGCGAAAATCGTCTTCTTCGACTTAGATTTTAAAATGCTGCTCTTCAACGTATTTTTTCAATATTTTTCTTGAAAATTAGATGCCCTTATGATATTCCTTACGAAATGTTTCATTTCACTATTTTATGCAACTGAAATATTCAATTGAAGCTTAAGATTGTCAGTCGACAATGTGCTCTTCGATTGAAATAATTTAAACATCGCATTGATATGATTTCTATTCAACTGGCAGTCTTTTGAGCGCTCGTTTTCGAATTTAAGTTTAAAATGGTTAAAAAGTTCGTTTAACTGCAAAATGGCCATTCGAATGTTTTGCTCATCAATATCTCTGACAGAACACAACCGATCGAAATGAAATTTTGCGGCCACGTGCAAGACATTCGAAAGAAGCCTCATACGTTATTTTGTGACCATAGTGTTGACAGAACCAAAGAAAATGCAATCCGAATATTTACAAAGATTCTTATATGTCCACAACGAAATATTTCATTCGAGTGTCATTTATTTTGAGGATGAAGATTTTTATACTGAATGTTCACGCACAATTTCAAGAGGATGTCGTAATCAGAACCATATAATTGAATTTCATCTAAATTATTCATTTCTTCGAACGAATCTGTCATTTGTTCCTCTAGGTTCGAGAACGAGAAGAATAGGTATTCATCCATGAATAAAACAAAATAATATTGATATATTCCATTCGAAATCAGTTGAAGGACAATAAAAGGCTCATGATTCAACAAGAATCCAGTTATTTCATGTTTACTGTAATAATAATAGCTGGAAATTCAGGTGCTATTACAATTTTGCTGTCCCTAAATGCTCTAAACAGTCTAAACCAACGAAAACACCATATTGGGAAAAAATACAGCCTTGTTAACTGAAAATAATCGCTTTTTGTCACGTTATCATCGGAATTAGAAAGTTTTAAACGATTATTATATTAGCGGTAAAACTTGGAATGCTGATATTTCCGTAATTTCACATCGCTAGGTGATGTAATTGTTGGGTCATTAGCTTAGATCGGACTTGGCCTTGGTGATATAAATTTCTTACATCTTGAAATGATTCACATCGATTAACTCTTTCAATTATGCATGATTTAAAATATTGGATTTTGTAATATGTTCTAATTGTAATTATGGCAATTGGTTGTGAAATAGGAATTCTTCACTTCTTTTACCGCAAATAAACTATTTCATCCACTAACTGTAATATTCCGAATAATGATATATGTCAAGGTTTGAAGTTGTTAATTTTCCAGTTGAGAATGCAGTTTTATAAATCACACGAGGTCAGGTTTACGTAAGTAGACTGAATTTCTTGATGAACCTGTCGGTCTCTATTGACGGACATACTAAAGGCTCAAAATAATAAAGTGGTTGCACAAAATAGTCACACTTCGATAGTTGGTAAATATCTTCAAAGTTTCATTGAATTGCATGATTTTTCTTCTACACTTTTCCAGGAGTGAGATTTCATGTTTTTATGTTATGTCTACGAAAATTGTTCGTTTATTTTTATTCAGCAGTTTAACACCTTTCCTATAGTAGCACAAGCTACTAGGTTCTCTTTTTTCGAAACCAATAAAATCTGTTGTGAACATTATACGAATCAGTACGACGGCGTATTAGTGACAAGGCGATGAAAAAAAAATCTTTCAGTTGACAGATTAAAAGTGTGAATTGACAAAAAAATCTGTCAATTGACAGATTCAATCTGGAATTTCTAACCCGTAGTTTTTCATTATGTTGTATGACCTCCGCATAGCGACCTTTTTGAGAATATCTCAAGGACCTCCCATTGTGCACAAAATGAGAAATCTTATTATTTTGACAATTCACAGTATCCATAAAATTTATTAAATCATCCGTTCAAATAAATATCAAATAGATATTGTTTTCTTCAAATTTCGCTATAATTTCAAAGTAAATAGTTTGTGTTTTTTTAAACAGGGGCCTATTGCTCCAAATACTTTGCAACTTTTCACTTTGCACTTTTCACTTTTCAAATGAATTACGTTGCACGAGACGCATTCCAAATTGAAAAGTGCAATGTGAAAACGCAAGTGCAACGTGGAAAGCACTTTGAAGAAATTAAATTTCGGAAGAAATATTGTGCACCATAATTAATTTTCACCTTTGAAATTTGTCAGAATGCAAAGTGCAAAGTGAAAAGTTGAAAAGTTTTTTGGTGCAATAGGCCCCTGGTCTAAATTATTCTGTTTTCTTACGAAATTTTCGGGATGTCCACATTTAAAGTTTAATTGTTTTCCGTTAGAATTTTGATCCAGTTTCCAGAAAAAGTTCAGGTAGATATTGTTGACAACACACAAATCAGCACACAATTTTTGAAAGGTTTTATGAGAAGTTATCGTATGCCTCTGTCTTCTGACTTCACATCAGGGTTGTCATCAATTTTTTAGAATCATCACTCATTTTCCTTCATTACCACCAACTCAATGCAATGCATGTAATAATTTATCTCCCTTTGCCGTGAATGTCAGACTCAATAAGTGTATCAAGAATTCTTCATGTTCTACCTTGAAGTATAAAACACCAATGAAGTTTTAAAATTGAACGTAAGGTCTACCTTCAATTTTTATAGCGATATCTTCACACAATTGGAGCTCTATACATGGAACAGAACGTACTTCAGTTAGTTTTTTCCGCTTTGATTTATTCCTCATATTATAGTATATCGAATTAATAAACCAGCACTTACATTCTAGGAAAATGTAACAATATTCAGCCTTCAGGTTGCTGATACAAGACGAAACGATCTTTTCCGCTTGTTTGTGCCACCTTGTACAACCTATGCGCATATTACAAAGAGATATCTTACAGGTATTATAAAACGGATAATGAATGTGGTCATGAATAATGGATTGCATTATCAACTTTGTTGGTTCCATATCCACTTCTTGTCATGTCGATTACACTGAAGGAAGGAAAAAGATATAACTATAATCATTTAGAAAGGACGCATGAGTGAAAGTAAGAATGATTCCAATCGGATAAATTTATCTGTGAACTTCGTGTCGGCGGACCATAGAAAGTTACCGCTAAGCATCACCGTATTCACGCTTGTGCAATAGCAGCGTGTTCATAGAGAACATTTCCTTTTTTCACGTGTGAAATGTTCTTGGGTTATCGATCCAGCCAACTTAGTACTTTTGACGATAAGATTGTCCACACGCACGTAAACGACGCACTTGTACCAGGTTTTTCACTATAATTTGACCCCCCCCCCCCTTTAACTTTGTTACTGAAGGAGATACAAAAAAATGTTTCGTATAAGAGTTTCACGAAATAAACTGAGGTTTTTTGATATGAGTCCAGAAACTGAAATATATACAGGGTGACCCACATATTGATAGCAACTTTATTTTTTCAAATGGAACACCCTGTATATTTTTCCATATTTGGTTAGCTCTCTTTCTCCAGATTTCGAATATGTAACAAATGTTGGTCTATCTATCTTATTCCTAGTACCACAGAGTTTCAAATTTCAATAACCATCCGGCATAGCATTTTGGAAGTTCGTGAAAATTTAAGTGGCCAATTTGATCTTTGGATTGGTAATGGCGCACCCATTTTATGGCCACCAAATAGTCCCGATTTAACACCGTTGGACAAGTTTTTATAGCCGTTCCTGAAGGAAAAAATTTACTTCAGCAATAATGACAATCAATGAAAGTGGAGAATAATATTAATGAAATAAAATCAACCAATATTAAACCCATAATTCGGAACTAATCCCGTCAACGCACAAAGAATAATGATAATATTGTATTGATTAGAAACAAATTTTGAAGCTTTAATTTCTGACTTGAATCAGAGCCATAATAATGCTATCAAAAATAGTCTAAACAACTTGAGACAACTATATGAACTATGTGTATTGAATGAAGGTGGTCATTTTAAGAAATTTCTTTAGTTGATGTTATTCTTACCATACTAACTAAAATAATACTTGTTTGAATATAAAGAATTTCATAGGTATTTCACATATTTTTTATTCGGTGTCATCATTTCACAACTTTGAAACTCTGGAAATTGAAGAGACACATCCACATACGCATTTATTTTCGAGATCATGAGGAAATAGCCTATCAAAAAAGGAAAAATATACAGGACAGGGTGTCCCATTTGAAAAAATATAGTTGTATTCAATGTTGTTCACCCTGTATATCTTCCCATTGACGTTATTATAACTCCAAAAATGAACATTTTCAGTAAACGCACTCTGCCACTTGTAAAATGATTACAGATCTTGGTCGGAGTTTCTTGAAATTTGAAACTCTGTGGTTCTCAGAATAAAAAAGATAGACCAACATGTGTTACATACTTGAAATCAGGGGAAAAAGAGCTAGCCAAACATGGAAAAATATACAGGGTGTTCCGTTTGAAAAAATGAAGTTGCCATCAATATGTTGGCCACCCTGTATATATTTCAGTTTCTGGACACATATCAAAAAACCTCAGTTGATTTCGTGAAACTTTTATAAGAAACATTTTTTTGTATCTCCTTCAGTAACAAAGTTAAAGGGGGGGTCAATTATAGTGAAAAACCCGGTACCTATACAGGTCCCATAAGCATGTAGAGAAAGTGGAATGCAGATTCAAATATGCTCTAACTGTTATGCAGAAATGCGTAAAACCAGCCAGTTCGTGATTCTATATTTTGAATTGATTCATTGATATTGGAGATCCTTTTCTTGAAAAAAAATGCAAGAAAAGTGAAAAATTTGATTGTTCACGAAACAGCAACAGAGTTGAGTACAGAAGCATGGGTTTATGTCGATGTCTGAGGGCCGGTTTTTGAGAAAAAGTCAATGGTGAAAACCGCAAACGGATATTTACCTATGACCGTGTTATAGCAACCGGATGTTTCCGAAAATGTGCTTTTTCGACATACATTACTTCGGGATTTTTTCTCATAGAATCCATCGACGTTAATTATGTTATCGGCAATTCATCAGAGGTTCTTTGTTTTTTTATTTGAATTGATGGCCACCCTATAAATTTTTGAACTTGTGGATAGAGCTTGGAATGAAAATTCCAAATACATAACGTACTTGTCATTTTTCTGAAGCAATGCTGAAAATAAGGCTCTGAAAAGGGGAGTATACCAGACAGCCATGCTGGGTCCAACCACAGACTCGAAAATTACAGAACAATTCGAATGAAATGAAATCTGTAATCGAATAAATGCTTATGCCTACCTGTCTAGTCTCCAACTTTATTGTTTTGAATAAAAAATCAATACTTTCAATATTATTCAAAAAAAGCACGCATCTAACAATAGAGCACAATAACTGAGAAATTGACAGTACCATCTGTAATTTTCGAGTCTATGGTTGGACCCAGTCAGCCTGTCTGGCATACCTATCTTTCTAGTGCTCTACTGAAAATATTCAGCTATCAAATTTCTCTGTTGAACAAAAGTAACTTTTGAAGAATACAATAATTAAGTAGATAATGTTTACGACAGTTGACAAAATTTCATTTCTTGCAGATATTATTACAATCTTTTATGTTTTCCTAGTTATTGTTCTCGAATGAAATTTGAATTATCAATCATTTGGGCCGAAGCCGAAGGAATGAAAATAGAAACGGAATATCTCGAGCATTTCTGCAAATATCAAGTTTGAGTTATATTTTGTTATTTCAAGCTCTATGGACATATGCAAAATTATAAAGTTTATTCCATTTAAAGAACAAATTTACAAACGAAAATCTGCTGAAATGTCGATTTAAGGAAATAATTGGTGTCGATATAATCAGGTATACAAAATATCGCAAAAAAGTGGTGTTTTTGATTTGAAGATGTTCCATTCGGTCAAAAGAGCAGATGTATTTTTCTGATAGTTTATGATCCACGATTTACAACCGATGTGTAAAAACACATAACTGGGGAAAAAGAATGAATATAGTGGAACTTCCCTACAACGAAAGTCTGTATAACGAATTTCGTACAAGACATTGAACCTTGAATCCAAATTCCATGATAAAAACACCTTCTTAAACGAAGTAAATTCTCTCTATAACGAAATATTCAAAGAACATCACTCTTTGAATGGGTATCGGTAAGAAGGTATAAGGCTGGGTTTTTCCGAAATTTTTCCGAACGTATATAATACAGGGTGTCCAGAAAGGGTATCGGGTATTTGTAAGTTCAATAAAACAAAAAATATTTGTGAACAATGAAGAAATTTATTGTTTATTATTAACATATGAATTGGAGAATTATTTGAAAAAGATAATGTTATCCAAATGATGACCGTTGCGTTGCTGGCACTCTTCTAAACGGGAACGAAGATTGGCGATAACACGTTGACACATAGCTATATTGATATTGCTGCCATTTCTGACCTGATTTTTTGCTTCATCTGGTTTCGATTCGTCGGATTATTTTGATAAAACTTACTTTTAAGGTATCCCTATGCAAAATAGTCAAACGGCCTAAGGTCGGGGCTTCTGGGAGGCCAGTTGATGTTACCCCTTCGCGAAATGACTTGTTGAAACGCTGCAGCACCTCGTTCGGAAAATCAGTCGATTAGCATAGTCCGCATCCTTCAATTCTTGAATCAATTGAATTTAATAGGTTTTTAGATGTAAGTCTTTCTCTACAATCGAAAGTAGAGACGATTTTTAGATGTTCAACGCCTAGCTTCGCTTTCGGATGGATAAAGACGGATTTTGACGAACCGACGCCTCAACTTCTTCAATTGTTTCTTCATCGCGAAGTAAACGAGGACGACCAGAGTTTTGAAGTTTAATTGTCGCACCTGTATTCTCGAACATCCTGATACATTTCCTAATGCTATCGTCATTTGTCGCGTGGCGTGTAGATATTCCGCACGATAGAGACGTTGAGCAGTCACTATTGAACCACCATTACGATAATACGCTCATACGCAAAATGCGGGATGCGTTCCGAGTATTGTTCCAGCGTGACTAAAACTCCACAAAATGGCGGACGCCACGAACCCCTTCTCGCTCCTTTTAGACGTCCCGTTCTGAATATGGCGCGAAAACAAATACCCGATACCCTTTCTGGACACCCTGTATATCACGACCTTAAACCGAATCATTACGGCGGACAGAGAGATCCTTCTGGAACAGTTTTAAATACACCCCTGGCTGTTTGGTTTCAACCTAACCATTACGCTAGTGTGAGAAGTTGTGCGAAAATGTCTAAAGGGAAGTGATTAAGTTTGACAGATAAACTAAAATTTATCTGTGAAGTCAACCGCGACATTATCTACTGTAGAAACAAATTTTCTGTAAAACGACATTTCTTTACAATGAATTTTTTTTGCGGATTAGGCGCTTTCGTAATAGGGAAGTTTCACTGTGATTTCAAAATATTCCGAAAGGAAAAACGACCAGAACTAAAATATCTAGGGAAAGTATGATATTTCAATGAAAAAGTTTAATTGGAAAATGAACAGATTGAAATCGTTTTGAAGCGTTCACTGATTCAAAAAGGAATGCTGAACAACAAAATGCGGTTTCTTCTAATCACCTCAAGAAAATTAAAAAAATCTATCTATATTATTCAACAAATACAAAAGCACGAAGACCAATTGACTCCACAGAAGTAATCACAGAGGACTCTAATGACTACAATCTTTCCATGTTTACATTATTAACGGTTCACTTCATTCAACAATTAGTTGATTATTTTGTACATAATTCGAGCTAGCTAGCTCATTTTAATATAACTGTTGTAATATTTGAATAACATATACATACAATGTAATACGCTACTATTCTTTGTTCGCCACTAACTGTTCAACATTTCAGTCTGAGAGTTCTCGAGAGAGATGAGATTTAACTAATGTAGGTACGATGACGTCTTCATTCTCATCTGCCCATTTGTTGCATTGTGGATGGGAATCTTTTCCCAGATATAGTGGATCCAAAAGGAGGCTAGTTCTCGTGGAGACTAGGTTATTGATACACATAATTTTTATGATTATATAAAATAGTTCATTGTTTATAATTAGGAGCTGAAGGATGCTAATTAGGTGATTGGCGTATTTGAAATTTTTTTTGGTATATCTCATTCACTTTTATGACCTGCCTTGAAGAAATATAACGCTGCTTCTTTCATAAGCACAAAGTGATTCTTTGAAACCAAGTCAATGTTCTTCTGTGAGATGTTGAAGATATACCTGCATATTTAGTCGAAGATTCTTTGTAAATGGTGAAAATAGTTTCAAACAAAACAACACAAATATACTTACTGATGTCCCAAACAAGCTCAATGGGCGAAAGTTCTGGGAATCTAGGCGGCCATGGCAAAAGATTCACATAGGTCGCTTCAAAAAAGTTCAAACCGACTCTTGCAACATGAGGTCGAGCATTATCTTGCTGAAATATTGGATGCAACGAGCGTTTAATGATAGTTATCATCCACAGGGTGAAGTTTAGGCTGCGAGCCTAAGGCTAAATCGCAGAGCGAATGATAGCCATTATACGTTTGTAGCATACTATACTATCCACGACTACTGAATATATTTTTTGAAGATTTTAACATTTGGCTACCGACACACATTAGAAATTTTTGGGGAACTTGCTATTGTATAATTTGTTAAAATTTTTTTTAATTGATGTAATAAAAGTAGATAAGGTCCTGGATTGGCAAGGTATCTACACCCATACTTGTTAGTTAACTTTAGAATACTGAAGAAATGTCAACTTAAAGAATATAATTTAAGAGCTGAATCTATGGATCATCTAACTGCATTATTCACTAGGGATTAATGGGTATTTCTATGACCGAGCAAACAGACGTATAATGGGTAGGTTTTACAATAGTCGTGGATAAACCAAATTATTATATCTTATTCTAATTACTCCAGAAATAACTCAAGCAGTTCAAATAGACATGAATCACCCATGTCAAGAATTCTTTTTCTTTCGTCAAATATCCATAAAATCTTATATCGAATCCAACAGTTTTCAGCAGTGGATTCACATTTTAAGCTACGCACAAAATACTATGACCTTTATGTGGAACGGCCACTGTCGCGTACTTACCTGACCGGAAAATTACTCTCACCTTTCTTTTGTTCGTTATTAACAGTTTAATGTACCAACTTCCAAGTTTACACACAGACCCACTGATTTTATATTTGCGTTTGGTGTATTTAAAAATTTTTTCGATAGCAAGTGAAACTTTCCAGATACATAGTGTGTAATACATACATAATGAGACTAATTGCAAATGAAATGAGTGATTTCTTCAGATCCTGTATTGAAAATTACATTTAGATTGACACAAATATGATTTTTTAATAAATTGATGAAAAGTATCGTTTTCAGAAATTCTATGTATAATTACTGATTTGTTGCGGATTCGTTTCATGATAAAATGAACTCAAATAATGATTAGATACATTTGAATTATTGGGAAGGAAATTTGAATTACGAGGTTTCAACATTTGAATAAATATACGTATCTTGTGTGCACCGGATGGCATATTGAAAGCAGAGAAAAATTATAATACAAAAGTTTTTTGTGATACTAGTGCTGAAGGGTTCGCCATTTTTCCATGAGTTTTTTAATGAACTAAAAGAAGAATTATACATACAAAACTCAAACTATCTTTGATGTGGAAGCATTCGTTTTACATTATAAATAACATCAACATAAAATAGATGTGCGTCTAACTCCTTAACCTTCATTTATTTATTGTCTACGAAATCTACCAAACGAAGTTTTGAAAATTCAGTTGGACAAAAAGAATCGTCATTACAAATGAACAATGCAATGTTGGGGAAATCATGACCCTGACTCGTACATACATTAATAGCAAGGGAAATAATGGGAAATTTCTTTGAAATTAACAACACTGCGGTGCAGTAATTTTTTTATTGGAGGATTTTAATGTGTACGAAATTGGACTAGAAATAACTCCATACACGATACGGATACATATGATTGTATGAATATCGATGTCCCTATAGACAGAGGGACAAATACACTGAAAGGGTAAAGTAGGCATCTTGGTAGTCATTCAATGATATTATGTAGTCCAATTCAGCGGCCTGCAAACGAGGTGTTATTTTTTTCCCTAATAACCACATAAGTAAAACGAAAAAATAGTATGTTAAGACTTCATCTGTCACGAGCTTCACAACGAGCCTACCCAGGACATATGTTTGCATTTGAAAAAAAGGTTGGTGGGGTTGCAGCTAAGGGTTGAAGAAACTTGCGTTTAATTCGAAATCAATACAAGTTTTTCAGCTTTTTCAAGCCAATGTCCTGGAAGATATTTATTTTGTTACGGATTTCCGCCCTGACAAATGAAACATCTTGAAGGGTGATACCACATATAAAGATCTTTTATAATTCTATGGTTGTGAACTCAGTTTCTGTCAATGCTTTCAAAAACAATTATGACCGTTTATACCGTAGCGTACGTCGGTGACACTCGTGATAGTGGAAATTTCTCAATTTTTGATGATTTGTCACATTTTGATTTTATGTAGAACGTATATGTATTAATTTTGAGTTTTATAGGCTTTGCCTCAACTCTGCATCATTTCTAAATAAATAAATAAATATTGAGGACCAAAAATTTTGAATGGCCTTTGAGACCATTTTCGCTACAGTACTCGTTTAAGTAGAACGAGCGCTCTAAAACTACTGACAGCTGCTGCCAAATAGTGTTTCAATCATAGAGATAGAATAGAGAAGAGACGCTATGACATACAATTGTTTAAGGAAAAATGGAACCACTGGGCGTTCATAGTTGACGACCAATATGGCTGAAAGTTCAGGGTTGAATTAAGTTGCCATTTTTTCTGTTTACGAATTTCACCCAAAAAAATACGACGTGTTGGGTCTTTAGGAATCCTGTTCAAATAAGGTCAATTGAATATCAAATAAACAATTTTTCTTCAGGCGATAATATGCACAAAAATATATCAGATTACCAAGACATACTAGCAAAAATTTCGAATGCGGATCTGTTCAGTACTCATCCCTACCTGTGATATGTTTTTCCTCTAATTTTCTTCTTATCTGTCCCTTCTCTGCTTGTAGAAAGCCATACAGCACACGATACCATTTTATTATTATTTATTAAGCACAAGAAATCTCAATTTAACTTAAAAAAGGTACAAACTCACTATTTTTAGAAAAAATTCAATGATTGTCAAAATTCAACGTATAGCAGTAATATGGCGGATCCGATACCACTTTCATTTCATTGATAGCAACTCTATACTATTCTATCCCTATGGTTTCAATTCAGAAACCAGATGTATTTCAAAATCGTGCTTTCCGATTAACGGAAATAAGGACGAGGAAAAAAATCACCTTAAATTCCTACAGTGGAGTCAAACCACATACGAATTTTCACCGAAGAAATATGGTCTTCTCGAATCAATACGGAATAGTTTCATCTAAAATTATGAAGCGTTTTCCCAGAGGAAAAATTTTGCCAAAAGTTACAGAACCACTTCTGACATAATCTACTTTCTCTTAGTTAATCAGGATCCAAACTGGAAGTTGCCATTGAGATATTGTTCTGAAATCACAATTAATTATGAGAGCCAAAACCACATCCAGGAAGAAGAAGCGCGTGAAAGTAAATGATACACATTTAAACAATTGAAACCATGATCGAACCAAACAGAATAATCCCATGAAATTTCTGTACTCGCAAGAAATTGCGCAGTTGCATTGAAAATTATATGAAAAGGTGTTTATTTCGTCGACTCCCAGATCGTTGCATAAGCTTTTTGACATTCATACGGATATAGACCTCAGTATTATTTATTGCTGTAGACTGTAGAGAATGTGAAAGATTATTCAGTGAGATCATTCGTTGCTTATCAACATTTGAGGAACTCCGGATCGTAGAGTGCAGTTAGGTAGCAAACAGTGTTCAACCTGGAACAAGAACTGGAACTTCTTGACATGGAGTCCAGAATAATATACGGGCTGACCACTCAGGATTTCTTAGCCTCGGCTCACCAAAAATGGCAGAAAGAAATAATTTACCGCATCAATTTTCCGAAGCTAAAGGAAAAACTGGACTTGAATGACTTCGTGGATTTAGACGTAGACATCCAGAAATTACAATGCGCGCGAGATTTTAATAAGTATGTAGTAGATGAATTTCTCTCGACTTTGAGAAACGCCCAAGAAAAATATTATTTTTCAACCCATCGAATATTTTTGTTTTGTGTAACTTGCTTACATACTTAAATTGTTATGAACAATACATATTATCATTTAAATAAACAGCAGAGTTTTCTATTTCATTTTTATTTGATATTTATTAACTTATAGTACAAAATGATCCCTGGGATCATTTTGCCCCTACCCCAGGGATCATTTTATCCACAGGGGTGTATAAAATGATCCTTTACTAAACTTTAACAAAAATATCTAATACAAAAAAACTACATAGATGAAATGAAACATATGTGGCCAGATACAAAGTTAAGTGAATTCACTACCTTTAACAATTGAAATCTTGCGGTTTTGCCTTCAACTTTGGCCACAATCAAAATTTTTCCTTAAGGGGATCATTATACCTCACCTTTCCCTATATTCCCAATTTGGTACTGATCATATCTGTACATTAACTGATCAGAGCTTCCTCGGAGAAACAATTCGAAAGAACATGAAAATAGCACAAAGAGCATTCCAATGGATTTTTCATAGTCAAGAACTTCACGCCAACAACTAGAAAAACAAGAATTCTGTATTACCTCACACTCATTCATCATTCTTCCTGATCTGATCAATGGAAGAAATGACACATGGTTGACACTCCTATAAATTCTTCATTTGTCGTGCTAACAAAACTATTAAAAAAACATTTAGAATCCATCAAAACAAATGACTATAAAGATGATCTTCAAGATGAGAATGCAATAATTCCTTCCTGCTAATTCCTTAGTTGCCATTTTTATTCGTGTCTGTCCAAAATAAAAATCTTTGATTTAAATACCTAATTATTGTAATTGATTCTGACGTAACAGTCAGGGAAGAAATGTCACGGCCATTGGAAAGATGAACATTACGTTTTCCCAGTCGTGTATAAAATGCATCGATAATTAGCTTCTTGATGGATTATGATGTAACTCGTGAAAGTTGCAGTGCGAAAAATTCAATTAGACCTTGCTTTTATCCATAAGATGAAAAGAAATGTAGTACTGGTACTGCTTGTGTCCGCGCCTTTGCATTCTTGAGCATTTTAAATGAAATAATCATTTTATTTCAATTCATTTTTAGTCCAGTAGGCACATTATTAAGAATTTATGAAATTAATTGAGTTGAAGTGGTCGAATGTTGATATTTTAGATCAACAATACTTCACATGGGAACTCTAAAATTTTTAGTGATCGTTAAAAACTAACGACTCATCAGATCGTTGGATTCTTTAAGATAAATATAGAAGGACTTCAGTTTTTCATGTATACAGGGTGTCCCGTAATTAGACCGACAAACTTCTAGTGAACAATATAGATCGTATTTTAGACAGATTCGACCCAAATCATATAATGCAAAATTACTTCGTTAAGAGCTAGGGCCCTTTGAAGATGACGTTCTGTCCACACTTTTTGCCACATATTCGCAAAACGGAGTCACATAAAGTGCTGAAAGTTTACACATTGGCTAATATGAAAAATACGCATCGATTAGAATGAGTGCATTTCTTTCATGTCAAGCACAATCGTATCATTTGGGGGAACAAAGGGTATTTGTAGTTGAAACTATTTTAGCTTTCATTATTTCGCGAGATTTACATCATATTCATAAACTCTGATGTTTTTTCTTGAAAAAGATGCTCTTGTATAATAACGCCATCTGGGCACCATTTCTGAAAAAAATAGATTTGAAATTTTCTCTCTTTTCACTAAGTAGTCAATGTTCACTTTTGTTTGAATTTATTTTCACTTGATAATGAGTAGGTTGAAGATATAAATCAATTCTTTAAAACAAAGATCATCTTCTCTGGCCAAAAATTTAGATATCAATTATTTGCATTCATGTTTTGCGTATATGTGGCAAAAGTGTAGACACGACGTCATCTTCAAAGGGCACTACCTCCTTAACGAAGCAATTTTTATATGATTTGGGTCGAATCTGTCTGAAAATTGATCTATAATGTCCACTAGAAGTTTGTCGGTCTAATAACGAGACACCCTGTATAGATTAGATTCAAATATTGAACTCATGTATCTGAAGCTTAAGCGGGCTGACTGCGTAAAGCTAGGGTAGTCCAGTATGAGGCTGACGCAACTAAAGCACTGTTGAAACCGAAAAGTTCTTGTACCGAAGCTCGAAAAGCACGAAATATGCGTGAGGGTCGTGTAAGGAAATAAGAGCTTCGATGTTGGGTTAACATTTTTGAACGAGTTATTGGCTCAGGGAAAAAAATTGCACCATCTCTGATAATTCTTAAAATTCACAATAATGACGTTTTTTCACACGGCGATTCCATTACATCCAACTTAAAACGTTCTAATAGTGTACCGATGAGTTTTCGTGTTAGGTAGAGATTTAAGGGTAGAAGTTTGCCCTCGATTTAACTAAAGAGGGGGTGAAATCGACTACCTGCAAAGATCTTCGATGATGAAAAGTGGGAAAACGGTTTGAGTTCAGAGTAGAGTCGAGATATCTGAGTGCGAAAACTGCAGAGCCCAAAATATAGTCGCAATAATTTTACCAAAATTACATAACAACATAATATTCAATATGGCAGACGTATTCTACCCCAACTTGAACTTCTTGACACTTCCGTTTACGCTGGCATTGTAACGAAGAGTGAATATGAGATATTTTACAGCTGAACACACACATTTTAGACCTCAAATTCAGCTGAAACTTCACACCAGGAGGAATTTTCACGGTTGGTGCATAATCGCAATAGCTACCCTGAATTCGTAAATTCGCCAAATCGGTCGAATGGTTCTCGAGTTATGATGATTCAAAATAACATTTTTCGAATTTTCTCGAAACTACTCATCCGTTGGGTCAAATTTTTTTATGATTTTCATGAAAATTCCATAATAATTTCTAGAAAAAAATCTGAAAACTTGAACTGTGTGAAAAAATGATAAAAAGGGTAGAAATTTTCAGGGTACAGTCGGAATATGTCGACCCGGTTCATTGTTGGCTTGAATCGGTAAAGTAACTGTTGAATTCCTTTCGAATCGAAATTTTCATCTTCAGCTTCACAGTAACGATACTCTGGAAAATGTTGACTAGGTAAGCCCTTGAAAGTGATGAATGAAGTTTGAAGAGTAGAATTTATATTTTCCGCGAAAAATTTGAAATATTGACTTATTAGTTATCTTCTTATATCAAGAAACAAGTATACAAAAATGTCAGCATATGCTAATTATCTTCAATAATTTCTATTTTCCATCCTCAGCTATAAATAATTCGAACATCTTCAAGGAATGCAATGCCGGTTATTTAAATATTCTCGATTTGTTTATTACAGAGTTTCGGCACGTATAGGTCAAATTACGTGATCCGCAATCAAAACAAATCTTGTCGGAGATACTTTTGAGAAGTGAAACTCGAAAGATAAATTATGCAATTAGATTTTGAGGATATACTGAATCAGTTCACCCTATTCGTGACTTGCGAGCAAAATATTATCTCAGAAAATCAGACTCATTGATGGTTTTTGCATGCGAAATACATTTTTATGTAGGATATGATTATTTGGAATGTATCCTGGTTGTAGTCTCTTTCTATTCTTTGACTATTGTAAATTATGTTTTTATCTGATCAAAAGATTAGAAAAACATTGAATTAAAAAAATTAGATGGAAAATCCATAAAATATATGTACTTATTTTGTATTAAGTGCGTAAAATGAGTGTTTTTCTTTCAGAGAGTGTCAAAAATTTACTCGAATGTGTCAAAAAACACGAATTTTATACGTACAAAATACAAACAACATTTTTTTAACCACTGTGAATGTGCGAGGAAGAAAAGACAAGTTTTTTTGACAGTTGTACAAAAAATACTTCTTCAATACCACTAAGTCGATTTTGAAGACTTATTCAAAACGATGTGAAATAGTTTTGAGATTTCTATTTTATCATGAAAGATATAGAATTTGTGGTTTTTCCTGCATTTGAAGTTAATCCATATCATTACATTTTTGAACCAATATTTCCAAAATTCGATCAACAAGAATGTATAGGTAGCAGTTTTGCGAATATTTTTCATTTGAATCTCCATAGTTATTGGAAATACTTTGGAAAGCGGAATATTATTATTATTCAATTAACAGGCGTTGTTTCAGTTATCTGCTTCGATTTGTATTATATATAATTACATATAGTTCGCTCACGAAAGTTTGAGCGTATAGTAGGCGTCTGTTTATTTATTTTAAATTGGCAGTATTTGCTGTCATAACGTAAAATAAAGTCAACGTTGCCGAATGTACCCGGTATCGTGCGACGAGCTCACGAGTAATCAGAGAACTCTATGCAAAATTGACAACATTGCGTATCAATCTGACAAGAAAATAAACAACATAACCTAAAATTTTAATATACACGTTGGAATGTGCCAAATTGTCATGGTCAACCGACGGCTTAAACTTTCTTGAACCGACTATACCTTCGATATGTCTGTCTGTCGTGAGTTGATATTTGCGTAAATAATTTTTGCTGAAGCCATTCGAATAGATTGATAACTTATGCTATCATAAAAATTATGTAACTCAATTGTTCCTAATCCTATCTATACTAGTTTCTTATATAAATATATCAAATAATTTGAGTGAAATAGAACAACGAAAATACTTTCTATATTGGGAATATGCTAGGAGACTTCAACCGCCGACCAAGACAGAAACCTTGAGACTGAGATGCTGGGTTAAGCGAGTAAATTTCAGATGTTGAATGATACGATTATGAATATACTGATAAGGTACTTCTTGACTCTGTTGAAGCCGCTCATAAGCTTTTGTAACTTGTTATTAATCACATTTTTTTCTTTGAATCCTATTGGTTATTACGAAAACGGAAGAAAATAGCTTTCTTCGTTGCGATGGATTGGTGGGGTTGATTCAATTCCATAAACTTCTGAAATCATAGATTTACTGACTGAAACTAAAATATTTTACATGTTTGTTCTTGAGAGATAAATAATTCGTGGTCAAATCGTCAGTACTCTTTTCCCTTTCTGTCTGTCTGAGTTCAAAGCTAGAGTTAACTGAATAACATTTTCATCGGTAACATGAAGCTCTATAATTCTTCATTGTCTTCAGACATTCTCCAGAAAATTATTTTTTTCGCCAACTGTCTAACTACAATCCCTAGTTTGAGAACGATCAGAATTTATGTTATGACAATGTTAATTCTAAAATTTTTCTAGTCTTGTTTTTCTGGTTCCAAAAATTTGAAAATTCTAGAAAAATACCTAATCGATATCATCCTTGTAGGAATTGCAATCATATCTGAAAATTAGGTTTTTACAAAATCTAAACTTAAAACTATTCGAATAAATACCTTCAATATTTGGATACAAAATACTTGATTCATACTCTTGATTTTTCGAATCTCCTGTTCTTCTAAGACCGCAACAGGACCCTATTGAAGGGTAATCATCTCCCATAGATTCAAATAGTGGTATTTCATCCTGAATATCGAATTCATTTTCGGAATAATGATAAAAAAAAATGAAAAATAAATATAGATATCGCTGTACGATGAAAAGATATGACGTTGGAATTATTTTCCTGTCAAATAACTTTTTCTCTGCACTATTTATTTATTCATTTAGCATTTAGGTACATCACAGGTGAGCAAGAACATGAAAAGAATTATAAAGGAGAAGGAAATTTCATAAAAAAAAACACTAAGGTTATGAATATATTTTATTGACTTAGTTGTCGCAATCAGAAAATTGGTTGCCACTGTAGAAATAGTCCTGGACAGTCCTCTATCAAGTGTTTAATTGTCTGTCTTTCTGCACTAAGGGGAGTCTAAAGCTCAAAATAGCTGACTTCGGATTCTCTGAGTGGTATTTTTTTGCCCCTTGGGTCACACTGATATAGGTAAGGGCGATATATGACTGGTCATAATTTTTTTTAATAAAAATAAATTATTGTTTTCATGAGAAAAAACAAAAGGTCATGTAACAAGTCGGGAAAAAAACCCTTATATAAACTAGAATAAGCCACATGATTCCAGCCAAAAAAGTGTTAAAAATTGAAAGTTTATTAGGATTTCTCGAAATGTTGGCCATTACAAATTCTGAAAATACAATGAACACAAAACAAGACACCAACAATCTCAATAATATATATTCATACTTAATTGAATTATCTAAAGATACACATGCACCATTTCGTGATTTGACAATACAAGATAGCATTAATGACTAATAGTTGTCAAATGTGATTAGCAATTGAACTTCATGAATACTCAACTGTAATTCCATATTTTTTATGTATTAGAGGCAACATCAAAATTTTATATCTCAGTGAAAGTGAGATTACCAAAAATTTTAAAACTACTAGGATAAAAATCACACAATATGTATGTATAATAATTTTGTCTCTTTAGTCCTTTATAACAGTATATTTATTGTAGATCCTTGAGAAAGGTAATAAACATTACCGAAAGCTTGGGTAATATATAAGTGTATCACTAACCCTCGACCGAGAAATCCTAATAAACTTTCAATTTAATAACAATTACGGTCGATAACTAATTTTCATATTTGCAAAAAAGTGTCTTTATAAACCAAAGTTTAAATTGTGTCAATTAGAGCAACGCAGTAGAAGGCTTAATGTGCCATTAATTTTTCTCTATCTCACAGAGTTGAAAAGTTGTAGTTTTGGAATCACCAATTCTGGCCACCCTCCACACCTTGGTTCGAAAGACAGTATGTGTTTGTTCTCCTAAAAACTTCATTTTTAGCTGAAAACAAAGCGAAAAACAATAAGAAATGTAGAGTATCGATGTGATCTATGCCTTCAACATTTTTTCACGTATTCGATTCTTTAAGAATCGAACTGTATCGCAAATGAGGTTATTGAGCAGTACCATCCGACTCGAAAAAACGTGACAAGTGTGCTTCCGCAGCTCAAGGCTGCCGTCTAACAGTATTTCTGTATTGAGTTCTCCTAATAAGTTGTGGCCATTACTACTTCGGCTCTAGCATGCGTCCACCACTCTCGACCAAGAACCACTATGCTCAATGAGTCATAAATGCGTTCTGTGTTGATAATCAGTCGTGACCCAACCTTATTCCGGCCCTTGAATGTGGGTCAGTAGTCGGTACAACTCTGACCAGACCGCCTAATCAGATTCTGTGGCATCATTCTTTTACGATTTATGTACATTATGTAGTGCTAATGACATTATTTGGGAAGAAGAAACTAAAATTATGTTCGTCTGCATCTGTGTGGGTTTTGAATTTTATGAATCGATTAGGTGAACAAAATACTTGAAACCGTTCTTTTGTAATTCTGTGGAAAATGCAAATGAAATTATCAAAAAAGTCAATCAGCCTCATTCCTCGACTTGAAATACAATAGAAATGCTCCACGTCTTTAAATGTGAAGTTAAATCAGAATAACGTAAGGTAGTTTAAAAATGGGTTACAGTTCACTGCTACCTCAAGGTCTATTGCGCCCCCTTACAGAACTGTTCTGTCCACATCATTCACAGCTCGCCTTCCAGTTCCAGCGATCTGACGAAATCAAATATCTGTGAAGGCTTTAACGAGGCTAGTTCCTCACTCTTATGAGTTTTTCGCCCAGGCCATTCTATCCTTAGGCTTGCAATGCCAAAGCATGCCGTGACTAGGTGAATGGGGGTTTCTTCCTCCTCCACTCAGAACCTACACTCGTCAGTGTTCGACAATCCCATCCCCAACAGGTGTTTCCTAAGGCGACAGTGTCCTGTAAGAAACCCAGTGAGGTGTAATTGTTTCTTATCATAATCCAGATATCTTTTAGTTCTTGCTGTTCCAAAGTTCCGAAGGAACTTACTGGAATGATTCTTCCCTGAGAGATTCCGCCAGAGATTTTCCCACTCGGCTTTCTCCTTCTTATAGGTACAATTACCTTTGCCACAGAACAGTTCTGGGCCAACGAGTGACATTCTGGCAAGTGTATTGGTTTTTTCGTTTCCTTTGATTCCTGAATGGCTGAGAACCCAGGTTAAAGAGATACTATTTTGCTTGCCTACCTCATTGGGTTTATCCCGGCACTGCCTCATTTTTGACTCGATGACATATGAGCTCAGAAACTTGAAGTTAGCTGAACTCCTATGTAAACTACTCAAAGCTAACATGAGAGTTCTGAAGGAAACCATTGAAGTAGTTGAGTACAACAAGGTCTCTCTCTAGTCTGGATTCAGAGGAAACATAGAAACTAACACACTAGCCAGAAAGGGGACACAATAGCCACTTACTGGCCCAAAACCCTTCAGTTTTTTTTTGATGAAAAGTTTTTGGAGATCTAATAGGAAGGCACTCAGGAGCAGTCTTCCGAGAATGAATCATTTCAAAAAGTTACTTGGGAACTTCAAAACTGGAAGGTTCGAAAAGTATTCGGATCTCAGTGAGAATAGCCCCCCCAAAGATTCTAACAGTTTCAGTTTACTCTGAGTTCTTTTTTTTGCAACTTTCGTATTTGTTGTATCATCAAGAATTGTTCAGTTCAGCCCCCCCCCAAAACAAAATCCTGGCTGCGCCACTGGCCTACGCAATGGCTTTGTAACAGGATATCGTCGCCGAAGAAAGCATTAGAGGAGAGTTGGCTCACAAGTGTTGATTCTACGGCAAAGAGGAGATAGAAAATTTAAGGAAAATATTACAATTTTAATGGAGAAAATATGCTGAAAATTGAACGAAATCGCTAGACGACATATGGCGATTGAAAAGGATTTGGAACTGTTATAAAACTAATAGGCTATTGAATAAAATATGCAGAGTTCGTCATGATTATTCATATTTGATAAGAAACCATTTTTGCATAAGTTCACCAAATTATTAATCGATTTTTAGAACATATGGTTACTTATGTCATTTTGGCGAATTATTTTTTTGACTATTTAGTACCTATTGTATTTTGTTAGCTCTCAATTCAAAAATATATATATATCCAATTTTGAGATATGATTGCCATTTCTTACAAGGATGATATCAATAAGGTATTTTTCGAGTATTTTCGAATTTTTGGAACCAAAAAAAACAAGACTAGAATTAACATTGTCATAACATAAATTCTGATCGTTCTCAAAATAGGGGTTGTAGTTAGACAGTTGGCGAACTCAGACGAAAAGAATCATTTTCTGGAGAATTTCTGAAGACGATGAAGAATTATGGAGCTTCATGTTACCGCTGAAAATGTTATTTAGTTAACTCTAGGTTTGAACTCAGACAGACAGAAAGAGAAAAGAATACTGACGATTTGACCACGAATTATTTCCCTCTCAAGAACAAACATGTAAAATATTTTAGTTTCAGTCAGTAGGTAAATCTATGATTTCAGAAGTTTATGGAATTGAATCAACCCACCAATCCATCGCAACGAAGGAAGCTATTTTCTGCTGTTTTCGTAATGTCCAATAGGATTCAAAGAAAACAATGTGATTAATAACAAGTTACAATAGCTTATGAGCAGCTTCAACAGAGTCAAGAAGTACCTAATCAGTATATTCATAATCGTATCATTCAACATCTGAAATTTACTCGCTTAACCCAGCATCTCAGTCTCAAGGTTTCTGTCTTGGTCGGCGGTTGAAGTCTCCGAGCATATTCAATATAGAAAGTATTTTCGTCACTCAAATTATTTGATACATATAAGAAACTAGTATAGATAGGATCAGGAACAAATGAGTTACATAATTCTCATGATAGCATAAGTTATCAATCGATCAGCTCACGACAGACAGACATATCGAAGGTATTTTATATCCTATAAATCGAAGCAGAGAACTAAAACTACTCCTGTTAAAGGAAGAATAAGAGTTCAATTCGAATGTTTTTATGTTTGAAGTTTCACCCCGTGTTTTGAGTTTTCAATTTGACCATTTCAGATAATTTTGAATAACAGACAATATTTCGATAAGTCTCAATGACTATGTGTGGATTTGATTCCAACGCTGATCATGAATCCGCTCAGATAGTCATGCTACTCACATTATTCGAAAGTGAATTGACCTGTTGACATTTGCAAAACAGGTTCAATAGTTGAGTAGCATGAAAAAACCATGGCATGGCGTTGCTTCGTGATTCGTTTGGAGTTATCATCTCCGATTCATCAAGCATGAAAGAGATGGGTTATGCTTTGTTTCAATTCACATTCTGCTAGGGATATTATGTTTATGTATGAGAAACTACGTGGGAGATGTTATACATTTGAACTATGCGTTCTCTGGTGAATGATATCATGTTTCATATGAGAGTTTATTCTTGAATATAAATCTTAAGAATACGAAATTCTCAAACGATATCACGTATGTGAAGTAAATTCTTATTTCAAATTTTACTCCTAATGGTTTTCGAAAATTTTAGTTATAATTTTAGACTTTATAAAAATAATGTAGTGTCACCATGTAATTTCTTGCCGAAGTCTTAACCTGTGGAATCATAATATCAATTATTTATGTAAATGTTGTAATTGAAATTTCAAATGATCAATAATTCTCTCTAAGCCCTCGTTCATTCATTGTTCTAGAACATTGTTTTTATATAAATAAACTGCAATATGAATCAATACACTCAAAACTATCTGAAATGGTCAAATTGAAAACTGGAAACCCTCTGTGAAACTTCAAATATAAAAACATTCGAATTGAAGGATCCTGAGTGAAATGATACATATAAGAGGAAATAATACAGTGAATTATAGAGAGGATACGAACAACTTAAGTACTGTCTATGATCACTTGATATCGAAAATAAAAACACCCAATGGATAACAACGCCGAATTGTTTGTCTCCATGTGCTGTTTCGTGTTTGTCATCATGTGTGTGTCCACCTTTATATTTTATACCATATTTAATACTTGCTGGTTGAAATAATTAATTTGGCTGAGACCGAACATGTGAAGAGATATTAACATATATTGTACCACAAAATTTGAAAATTCGATTTTATTGTTTTGTTTTTGTTCAGTTGACTGTCATACGTCAGAACCACGATCCGTTCTTGACTTTTAACTATTATTCTAAATATAAGTTTTATTAACTGTATGATGAGGTATACATTCTGTGTTTAATGTTTTTATGTATATTTAATAAATATTTTTCTAGCCTTGAGAAGGAACAAATAGTTCCGAAACGTTGGCAAAATCATAGTTGATTATTCTTTTTTCTGTCCACATTCCTGTGACTCGACATTATTTCAAACATGGACGTGAATACTACAGAATTCGAATTGAATTTTTATTCTTCGTGAATTATGTGACATATCATGTAGCAGTTTTGCGAATATTTTTCATTTGAATTTCCCTAGTTATTGGAAATACTTTGGAAAGCGGAATATTATTATTATTTAATTAACAGGCGTTGTTTTAGTTCTCTGCTTCGATTTGTATTAATAAATACATATATATATATACATATAGTGCGCTCACGAAAGTTTGAGCGTATAGTAGGCGTCTGTTTATTTATTTTAAGTTGGCAGTATTTGCTGTCATAACGTAAAATAAAGTCAAAGTTGCCAAATGTACCCGGTGTCGTGCGACGAGCTTACGAGTTATCAGAGAACTCTATGCAATATTGACAACATTGCGTATCAATCTGACAAGAAAATAAACAACATAACCTAAAATTTTAATATACACAGTGGAATATGCCAAATTTCCATGGCCAACCGACGGCTCAACCTTTCGTGAACGGACTATACAGGGTGTCCCATTACTCGACGTCAACCCGGAACCGGGTGAAAAGGCAAGTAATGCTGGTTGTCAGAAAAATATAAAAAAAATCTAAGTTGCATGATTTTAAAATAATGCGCATTTAAAAAAACACGCAAAATTCCACACCCTGTGACAGTCTTTTCGCTCCTGTTGCCACAAATATCAACTTTTTCCAACTTTTTCTTTGCTGTGTAACCTTGAATAATGCTTGTCTAAACTGTAATCAAAATTTTGACACCATCTGCTCTAGGTTTCATAAAAATAGGGCTTACTTCTCAGAAATAAAAAATCAAAATAAACAATGGCCTAGTTTCAACTGACTGTATTGAAAAAAAATGTACTACGTAGGTTTGGCATGTTTTTTCAAAAGTTGGCGCATTTAGTAAGGATTCCAAAATGGTATAATACTTGTTTAATTGTAGCTGCCGTAGTTCAAATTTATTTTCGATTGCCTTTGAATACACTTTTTCGTTAACTGCTTCCCAGTAATAAAGTCCAATGGATTCAAGTCCGGTGAACGGACCGGCCACGAGATTGGACCAGAACGTCCGATCCATCTTCCGGGAAAAAATGTTACCAGAAAAAAAAATTTTCAGAGGAATTTTTCCGGAAAAATTTTTTCTGGAAAAATTATTTTCTCTGGAAATTTTTTTTTTCTGATAACATTTTTTCCCGGAAGATGGATCAGACGTTCTGGTCCAATCTCGTGGCCGGCCCGTTCACCGGACTTGAATCCATTGGACTTTATTACTGGGAAGCAGTTAACGAAACAGTGTATTCAAAGGCAATCGAAAATAAATTTGAACTACGGCAGCTACAATTAAACAAGTATTATACCATTTTGGAATCCTCACTAAATGCGCCAACTTTTGAAAAAACATGCCAAACCTACGTAGCACATTTTTTTCAATACAGTCAGTTAAAAGTAGGCAATTGTTTATTTGGAATTTTTTTCTGAGAAGTAAGCCCTATTTTTATGAAACCTAGAGCAGCTGGTGTCAAAATTTTGATTACAGTTTAGACAAGCATTATTCAAGGTTACACAGCAAAGAAAAAAGTTGGAAAAAGTTGATATTTGTGGCAGCGAAAAGCGAAAAGACTGTCACAGGGTGTGGAATTTTGCGTGTTTTTTTAAATGCGCATTATTTTAAAATCATGCAACTTAGATTTTTTTTTATATTTTCTGACAACCAGCATTACTTGCCTTTTCACCGGTTCCGGGTTGACGTCGAGTAATGGGACACCCTGTATTTAAAAGAAAAAGTGGTTTTTAATAACACCAAAAATCAGCAAAATAAATTGCTGATAAAACGGGCTTTCAATTTTTCAGAGTATTCTTGGATGGACTATATCATATTTATTATTGATGGTCACCGCAGAGCAACAATTTTATGAATTATTACTGCATTCCTGTGAACTTTCACGATCAGCAAACAATTGCCTTGTCTTGCCCAACATTCTTTTCATGGTTCACCTTGATAAAACAACATCTTGTTAAGAATTTCTAGTGAATAATAGCATGATTTCAGTTTCTTTCTTGTGAGGTGGTGTTATTAAAAACCACTTTTTCTATGTCTAGAGCATAACTAATTATCATATCGTTAAACATATGTTGTTGAACCTACACCCATTAGCTCCTGTTTAACTATTTAATAAATAATTTGGATATAAGGAGTTGAACATAATTCAATTTTCAGGTTTGTGGTTCTTGGAATTCTATTCTTTTGGCATAACAGGAAAAACCCGGACATTTACATGACGCGAAACCTTATTTTGATAAATATAATATGATGATGATAAAGAATATATTTATCAATTCTAGCCCCCTGAGGGTATGAAGCTTCCATACATTGTGTCTGTAAACAAATACGAGGGACTTAGGGAGATGATTTCCCGTTGAAAATAAGCAGGGGTAGTTTATATGATTTTCTTCGAAATCGACCTCCCTTCCAAGATACGTTTGGAAGGCGATGACGAGTTGACACTGAGTCATAAAACTATACATTATATGATTCATTAAGAAGATGTTACTCACATAATTTTTTTGATCCTATAACTTTATTATCAAGAAATAATGAAAAGGTTTAACGCGTAACATCGCTATTCATCATTAGGGGTTGAAAATAACAACCCCTTATGATTTTCCTTCAAAAACCCTAAAGCAAAAATTGTTTTCGTGGGATATATTTACGAAAAATGGAATCCTCTTATGGTTTCCCATTCAATTCTGGAGAAAAAAGTCTTTTGAAAAATTTCGATTCAGTCAATACTTTTTTCGGAAGAAATAAAAACTCACAAGCAGTTATGATCAGTGTTCATTCCATTTCTTCATATGTTCCATAGAATGAAAACAATTTTTGAACGAAAATCATAGGGGGTTGTTATTTTCAACCCATAATAATAAAGTTATGAGATCTAAAAAATTTGTGTGAGTAACATCTACTTAGTGCTTCATATTATGTAGTTTTATGACTCGGTGTTTTTAAGAAGCCTTAAAAAAATTAAAAACTGTAAACTCGTCATCGGCTGTATCTTGGAAGAGAAGTCGATTTCGAAAAAAAATTATATAAACTACCCCTGCTTATTTTCATCGAGAAATCATCTCCCAAAGTCCCTCGCTTTCGTTTGCAGAAACCCTGTATATATATCTTTTCAGCTGTAAAAATGCTGACCCAAAATTTGACACTTTAAATAAGATTGCTTTCATATAAAACCTTCTTAGACCAGAAAGTGTCCTGATAAATTTAATAAAATTCCCAACTGATTAGTAAATATCAAAAATAACTTCCCTTGTTGATGCCATGAATCAACTTAAACCCTAAAAGCATATGCTAAAAATATTATATGTCACGAATGCCTGTGAAGATTTCAATAAATTTTTCATTCTTATGTTTTCATCAATGCTGTCAAACAAAGAAATCCAGGTTAGAATCTGGTAAACATGAACTCTTGAACTGAGAGTTTAATGCTAATGGTGGAAAGAATAAGAATGAAAAATTCATTAAAGTCCTCACATCTAATATTTTCAGGATATGGCTAGTGAGTTTCAAGCTATCGAAGCTTATTGTACTCCTTCTTTCAAAGTTACACACCAGTAAAATCATTTAAGGGGTGTAATTAATGAAAAACGTTTTCATGGTCAGTGGAATCAACAAAATTTTATTTTAAACCTAATGGTCAGCATGCGTGTAATATATCCTAATTGATAATTAACTAAAGTAAGTTAATCACACTCTGGTAGCTAATAAGAATCCACACTTCAACAAATTGATCTCGATTCTCGATTTCATCGTTATGCATCATGCATCATCTATCTAAAAGTGCGTCATGTCGTTTTTATCTCGTAATATTCAAATAAAATGTCCACAGTTCAGTTATCTGTCTCAGTGGAACAAAATATGGTCAGTCCGCTGCAATGAATTAAACCTTTCATTACTTAACAGTACTGAATAATAAATATATCAAAATGATAAATTGTTCTGATAATTTTCAATCTCCTCCATAATGATATATTAAGACTGCATTTACGGTATTTTCAATGAACTAGTACGATTTTTGAAGGAACTTCTGTCAAACGAAATTATTATGAATTCAAAATTATGTCGAGAAACGAATTCGAAAAAGAGTACCTAATTCCTGCCATTAAATGTTCCTATTTTTCATGAAATACTGACCTGATTGATTCGGTAGCAGCAGTTGTAAAATCTTCGCTAGTCGCTAGCGAATAATTTGTACAAAATAGTTGTTATTTGTGTATAATTCCAAAATTTGTTACAAAATACAGTCGAATGTCCACCGGAAACGAATGTAACTTCGTTATTTCAAATGCAACACCCTGTATATTTATACATATTCGAATTATTCGTTCAATTCTACACTGATTTGATGTATGATATGTGCAACCACTCAAGCGGTTCTTGAATTATAGCCTGATTATCAAATTTTCTGAAAAAAGGTTGTCACAAATTAGTGTCCATATCTTCAAAATCCCTCATTACAAGAATTTCTTTTTGCGAAAGTGGAACAAAAGAAAGTACGCTGATACTGTTTCTTGTATAACTTATGAGGAAATATTATACAAGATGTCTGAAAAAGGGCCCCAAAGTGAGCCTCAATAAAACTATAAAATCTCACTTTTTCAAATGGCAACCCTATAATTTTGTAATTCCAATCAATGGCTCGTCAAAAACCAGTTAGGGTGTCCCGAACATTTCATGCCTCTAAAATCAGTAGTTTTACAAAATTATAGGGTTGCCATTTGAAAAAAAGTGAGATTTCATAGTTTTAATGAGGCTCACTTTGGGGCCCTTTTTCAGACACCCTGTATAATATTTTCTCATAAGTTATACAAGAAACAGTATCAGCGTACTATCTTTTGTTCCACTTTCGCAAAAAAAATTCTAGTAATGAGGGATTTTGAAGATATGGGCACTAGTTTGTGACAACCTTTTTTCAAAAAATTTGATAATCAGACTATAATTCAAGAACCGCTTGAGTGGTTGCACATATTGTACATCAAACCAGTGTAGAATTGAACGAAGAATTCGAATATGTATAAATATACAGGGGTTGCATTTGAAATAACGAAGTTACATTCGTTTCCGGTGAAACCGAAAGTAGATTCCTCTTGAAAATATTTTACAATTAAAGTTCATGTACTCTAAAACGGAAATCCAAAATCTTGAATCTGTATTACAATTCCTTCGTCGAAAACGTCTAATGAAGCACTTAAAAAAATCACCCTGTATACAGGGTATTATAACTTGTATGAACAAACCTGCCCGCAGGCTAGACACATATTATCTTGTATATTCCTCTAGAACTGAACCGGCTGAAATGAAGATTCATTAAGAGTATTTCTTATGATCACGTAGCTGGTTTTTATCGACTTATTCATTCACCTTTCACTGCGAAAAGACAAATCCGGTTGAAATGGGACATACACTATTACAAATTGACCTAAATTGTATAGGTATGCTTCGCTTCATGAGAATCTGAATGATAAAATCGGTAAAGACATTCTTCATTAGTGAAATTAGTTGATAGTTTCTAGTTCTATATAAACTTCAATGGTGGAATTTTCAGTTTTGTAAACTACATATTATAATGAGCCAAACTTTGAAAAGAATTTGAATATTCTATTGAGTAGATGTATGCGCATATTTATCGAAATTTAAC
Organism: Propylea japonica; assembly: GCA_013421045.1. Classification (NCBI taxonomy): domain Eukaryota; kingdom Metazoa; phylum Arthropoda; class Insecta; order Coleoptera; family Coccinellidae; genus Propylea; species Propylea japonica. Next base: position 65,471,853 of record CM024242.1, on the reverse strand, counting down.
GTTGGCGTTTGTCCATAACAGATTCAGTAGATATCGGGATTTTTTATTGATTAATAAATTATTCAATATTATTTGACATGATTTCGTCATATAAAATATACAGACAGTTATAACGATTGTAAAATGTTATACGTGCAAATTACGACTGAGCAAATTGATGTTAATTATTGATTTAAATTAGCAAAATCATCGAACAGACTTATACAGGGTGTTCCTAAATTGAACGTACAAACGAAAAGGGGAGATTCCTTAAGTGAGTTTAAGAAAAAAAGTCCCATAAACATGGGGTCGCAAACGTTTCGTTTTCGAGATACAGGGTGTTAAAGTTTTAATCAAAAAACATATGTGTTGATTATACGAGTTTATCGAATCTTTATGAATCATCCCTACAGATCAGGAAAATTTCCATAAAAAACTGACACTGAATTCATTCACCACAGCTTACAAAGTGGCCTTCCCATCATAATTTGGATTTTCACGAGGATTTCGAGAGAATCGTTCAATTTTTTTTCGCGAAATCGTTGGTAGATACGACCAAAACTACAGGAGACCAAGAAGTTTAGTATAAGAACAAAGCTTTTTTTACATTTTTTCAAATTAACAGTTGCTCACCAAAAAAAGTTCTGCAGAAGAACAGGTGGTAGTGTTCCAGAGAAAAAATATCACCCTGTAGATCTTCTATCGAAATTGCCATGTCACGTGGTGAGAACTCTCAAATGTAATATCTATGCCAAATTTCAGTTGAATATCTTGTGAAGTGTAGATACTATGAGAAAAAAACTTGAAAAAAATTCTAACTTCAACACTCTGTATCTCGAAAACGAAACGTTTGCGACCCCATGTTAATGGGACTTTTTTTCTTAAACTCACTTAAGGAATCTCCCCTTTCGTTTGTACGTTCAATTTAGGAACACCCTGTAGTAAAGAAAGATAGTTTTGGGTTTTTGATACCGAAAGGTCATGAAAAATAGATAAAAACAAGTGGTCGGGAATTTCACACCCACAATCTTCTTCCTATATTCTGATTATACAGGGAGGGCAATATTCGTTGTCTAGTAAAAAGATCCCGAGAATTTTAACAGTTTAAAATTAAACACATTATGGAGCTTTTTTTCCTGACTAACCGAATATGGAAAACAGATCCAGCCTATCTTCCATAGATTTTCTCAAATGCAACATTTAATTCACTCATGCTAACGCCAGCCTACTTCAACAGTAGATCGAAAAGCAGGAAAAGTATGGATTATTTTTATGTGAATAATGACATATGTATAATACAGTTTTCAAATCAGCAATAATTTCCGACTACAGTTTGAATTTGATACATAAAAAATCCTTCTGATTTTTCGAAGATGGTGGGACAAAAAATTTCAGTCATATTTTATTTGAAATACTAAAAAATTGCCTGTAGAATGTGACAAGGGAATACGAGTTCAAACAAGCGCCTTAGCCAGCATCATTGAAAATGACAATTTTTCAATTTTCATTTATAACGCAGAATCTATGAAAAATAGGCTTGATCCGTTTTCATATTCGCATTAGTCAGGAATGTGTTATCAGTTTTCTTCTAGCTGCTATAGATCTCTTGATCCCTTCAGTAGACAACGAATATTGCCCACCTTGATTATATTTCTAGAAAACTTTTCGGTTTTCACTCACAGTCTCTGAAACGGAAATAATTAAAGAATCTTTGATTAACATAAATGCTCCTGCGTACATCTTTGCACTAATTTGTCAGGAGCGAATTGTGCCTAACAATAAACTAAAAAAGGAAAAAAGTCTGATATAGACACCGAAACGTTACATTATCCTTTTTTATTTATTTCCCTTTTTAGTTTTACTATTAGGCAACAATTTTCTCTAAACCAATTTGCTCCTGACAAATTAGTGAAGGATTAACGCAGGAGCATTTCATCTTAATTAAAAATTCTTAAATTATTTCTGTTTCAGAGACTGGGAGTAAAACGCTAAAAAGTTTTCTAGAAATGCAGAATCCTCCCAGATTATATTTCAATCGATATTTGATTATATTTGATTACTTTTTGCTTTAATACTTCAAAATACATAATAGGTATACTTTATTATATGATATACGAGATAATTTTGTGAAGCTCTCCATACCCCGAATGACATAAGAATATAAGTTCAACTAACAGAATTGAATGAATAAAAAATCTTTATTATTATTGCCGTGAAAACTGAAGCCGTCATAAAAAATATTCTCAATAATGCGACTGATTAAGTCCTATAAAAATGTCATACCAACCACTAAACCCATTTGCCATAATATGTTGCGGTTCAATTATGTAAACATATTTAATATCGGAATTCACCATTTTATTTCGAAGAAAGAGTAATGAAAGAATTAATTTTTTTGTTGAATTATTAAAGCAGTTATTGTTAAAGAAGAAAAAATGTCACACTTTCAAAGTAGAAGAGAAGGTACGAGTAGAAATTTGTCAATCGTTCATTCATTCATAGAAAAAAATACATTTTGCAATGAATATTGTTATTTCAAGGTAAACAATTTTCGAAATTCGTAAACAAAAACCGATATTTATTCGTGAGTGGTGAGCGGTCAGTTCAAACTAATTCGTATTTCATTTTGGTTGATAATTTTCGTAAGAATGGGGTTATTTTTTCATTCAGTTATATTGAAATAATAGAAATATTTTCATTCCATTTCATCAAGTCTCGATAATATACACTACTGAAAAAAATTAAAGGATCAAAAAAAATTCCAAATTTTTCGGCAATTTTCAACATGCCGCAACTTTGAGAGGAATGGTCGTACAAGGAATTAAAAAAAAATTGTAGCACCAAGTGTCTAGTTTTTGATTAGAACTTCAATAATTTTGAGTTTCAGTGGTTTTCGAGTAATAATAGAAAAATCAGCAACAAAAAAATTCTCAAAATTTTACCACTTTTTTTTGTCTACGAGCGTGGAAATTTTATTTTTGCATAATCGTTATAACGATGGGATACGTTGTTAATTCAGCTTTAATTTATTTTTTTATCGACCTCAATACGTCCACTTCTCGCCGAGATATCGGTCTTCAAATGGAAAAGGATCCATTTGTCTTTGATTATCGATTTCTCAGCAACCAATGATCGCACAGAAAATTGAAGGAGGGTTTCAAGACCTCAAAAAAAATCCCATTAATGAACAACCATTGCTTATTCATAGACATTTTTTTTCTTCATGTCGCATCAATATAAAAATTCAACATAAAAAGGGCTTTTGGTGTTTTCTAGGAAAATCTACCGCTGAATCGAAAATGTTGAGGAAACCAATAATGTTAAGTGTGAGTTTCAAAGTTCAATATGTTGGTAAAAACCTTACGCCAACTCAATCCAGCGAGCCGTTTTTTGTTTGACTCGATTGAATTTTTGAAAAAAAATAAGGATCACGTTTTTTGCTCTGAGAAGCTCATAATCTTTAAAAAAGGCAAAAAATAATTTTCTCGAGCTTTTTCCACATTTTAATTGAAGATAGGTAGTACATAAATTTCAAAAAAAGAAAAATAAAATAAACTAGCAAATAGAATTTTTATTAATTTAATAACGATCGATAATCAAAGACAAATGGATCCTTTTCCATTTGAAGACCGATATCTCGACGAGAAGTGGAAGTATTGAGGTCAATAAAAAAATAAATTAAAGCTGAATTAACGAAGTATCCCAGGATCATTACGATTATGCAAAAATAAATTTCCACGCTCGTAGACAAGAAAAAAAAGTGGTAAAATTTTGAGAATTTTTTGTTGCCGATTTTTTATCATTACTCGAAAACCACTGAAACTTAAAAATGTTTGAAGTTCTAATCCAAAAACTAGACACTTGGAGCTACAATTTCCTTTTTTTAAATTCCTTGTACGACCATTCCTCTCAAAGTTACGGCATATTGAAAATTGCCGAAAAATTTGGAATTTTTTTGATCCTTTAATTTTTTCCAGTAGTGTATTTTCGGTTTGAAGGTTAAGTGGTATCAATTACAATTCCGAAAAATTCGTATGGTACACAATCTAAATGAGAAAATGTATTGAATGTAAGAAAAAAATCAGTAAAATTTAATGCCTACCTGTTAAGCCTTTTGCTAAAATCAATAAAATTGCTGCTGATAGCAGAACCTCCTTCGGCTGCAGCATTTCGAAAAATATCCAGTTAGATTTCACAAACAAATCACAAATTTGAAAAAATCAATTGTTGTTTTCAAGTACACTAGCTCACACCGCTGATATTATCCACATTTTCGCACGAGTACGGGCCGCTCAAGACACTAGTACCATCGACTTCTTTCTTGGTTCAACACTTACAAGACGCTGGCTTGAACAAGACTGAAGTAACTGTCTTTACATTCACCTGCTTCTCGATAGCTGCGAGCTAGAAAGCCGACATTTAATTGCATATATTTGGCTGTGTGACTACCTCAATTCAGATTGATCGAAAATTTTGTAAATGTAGGTTAAATATGCGAAGGATTATGGGTCTTGATATGTTCCTTTTAAATGGGCGTTCCAGAGTTTGTTTTTGATAAGTCGAACCTTATTTCTCGCGAATCAAGTGATTAACTATATTAGAATATACTTAACGTAAAATAGGGAAAATTATACCATTAGGAGAAAGTGAGGTAATACGATCCCTAAGGGTAAAATGATCCCCCGCCGTAAATCAGAAACAGCTTGTACCATCTATCCAAATACACATGAAACATGTTCCCCTGCGCCCCTGCGAGTTACCTGTGAAATGTCAATGCGGTGCGAGTGCTTGGCGTGATTTTATTAAAAATAATCAAAAAGTGTGGCTCTGATCTAAGGTAAGCAGGTTTTTGGACTTTCGTTTTTTTTACATGTAAGTGTTTACTGAAATGTTGTTTTATTTGCGGCTATAAGTAGCAGTTAACTAATATTTAAGCCATGTTCGATCATCGAACGCGGTATTTGGGGTGAAATGATCCCTTCTGTGTGTCTAAAATGATCCCTGGAATCATTCTACCCCATTAATAGTTTTTGTTTACAGATCATGACGAGAATTTATAAACGTAAAAACTAATCGCCAAAAGAGGCCTGAAGAACATATGCAAAAAGCATCAGAGATGGTATGGCTCACAAAACCGCGAGAAGAGAATTTGAGGTCCTGTGATGGTATTAGAAAGAAGAGCCAAAGGTAAAAATAAAATAGCTGTAGGCTCAGCTAAAAAGTTAGGTAGCAAACAAATAGTTTTCAACTTAGAACAAGAACTGGAACTTGTTGACATGGAGTCCAGAATAATATACGGGCTGAAGACTCAGGAATTCTTAATTTCAGCTCACCAAAAATGGCAGAAAGAAAAAATTTACTGCATCAATTTTCCGAAGCTAAAGGAAGAAGCTGGACTTGAATGGCTTTGTGGATTTAGACGTAGATATCCAGACATTACAATGCGTGCGCGAGGTTTTAATAAGAATGTGGTGGATGAATTCTCTCGACTTGAGAAACGCCCAAGAAAAATATTATTTTTCAACCCATCGAATATTTTTGTTTTGTGCGACTTGCTTACATACTTAAATTGTGGTGAACAATACATATTATCATTCAAATAAACAGCAGAGTTTATTATTTCATTTTTATTTGATATTCATTAACTTATAGTACAAAATGATCCCTGGGATCATTTTGCCCCTACCCCAGGGATCATTTTATCCACAGTGGTGTATAAAATGATCCTTTACTAAACTTTCACAAAAATATCTAATCCAAAAAAAACTACATAGATGAAATAAAAAATAAGTGGGCAGATACAAAGTTAAGTAAATTCACTACCTTCAACAATGAAATCTTGCGGTTTTAACTTCAACTTTAGCCACAATTGAAATTCTCCCTTAAGGGGATCATTATACCTACCCTCCCCTATTTGCAACAAAAATGTCATATAACACAAGGTCGAACAGCTATTTATCAGTTCAACATTTCTTGACTTCTCAAAATACAAGATTGCGCGAAATGAATAATCAAATCAGTGACTTAAAAAAATATTGAAACACTCAAACTAAACATATTTTACTGCAATAAAATGAAATATTTTGTTCAGCCCCTTAGCTACACTTCAACAACACCTGCCTTTTTCAGCCTACATTTAATTGTAAATATTTGGCTTTGTGACTACCTCGCTTCGACTTAATCGAAAATATTATAAATGTAGGTTAAATATGCGAAGGGTTATAGGTCAAATGGTTCTTTTAAATAGGCGTACCGGAGATTGTTTTTGATAAGTTAAACCTTATTTCTCGCAAATCACTTGATTAACTATTCTGGAATATTACTGAAATGAGAACTAGGCACCGAATCTAACTACAAAACCTGCGAATCTCATGCCGTTTCTTCCATTCAACATTTTGAACACACAAAAATTCATATTTTTGTCAGAAAATAAATTATACTTTCTGTAGCCTCATCAAATTTGACTTCATCTGTAAACGAAACTAAATTTGATACAAGATATGACATGAATAAAACGATTCTGAAATGAACAAAAACAGTTTTGTGAAACCGCATACTTACAACGTGAAAGGGTGACAAGAATCCATCCATACTCACGCACAAACTTTCGCGGATATAATATAGGTAGAGGTAGGAATATTCAATATAAACATTTTTATTATACATTACATATGCGTAACTCATAAGGATTTGGCGGCACACGCCAGAATAGCTCACAGATGCTTTATTTTGAGAGCTTGTTATCTGAGACTCAACTCAAGCTTATTCAATATCAAATACAATCGTTCAATTTTTTACTCGAAAACGGTTAGAGATACGAAAAAGGGAGACATGGCTCCGGACGAGAAAACACCATGTAGATTCTAGTTAAGATACAGGACGTGCATTGATGGAGACGCATTTCAAATTTGGAATGAATATCTCAAAAACTGTAGGAGTTAGAAAAAAATAATTATTTTTTTTGGAAATTTCAACACCCTGTAGCTCCGTAACGAAGCTTCAGCGGAGACATATTTATATGGACTTTTTTCTTGAAATTATACGTAGATCATCCTCTTGAGCTGCGACATACTATATGTTACACCCTGTAGCCGTAGAGATATTGACGTAATTTTCATGTTTTGAATTTATCTGTCAAATCGAATAAACAAAATTTTAGTATCCAATAATTTTACAAATCGTTTTCGCACTGAATCAATAACCTGCGAAGTTCATAACGTTCTGAAGTTTCTACACAACACAAAAAAATGAATTCCTTCCATATCATTCGTCATTGGAAAAAGGTGCAGGATCTGGTACCTGTAGATGCTGAGACGAGGCTTACATATTATAGGTGGTACCTGAATAAGTTAGGAGAGAGAGTTCAGGTGGATTATTATTTATCATGACCAGTTTTAAGAAATGGGATATGATAAATTTGCAAAATAGCCATTGTATGAAAATAGTAAAAAACGTCATACGTCCCTCATCTCTCATTTCCAAGGGTCAACGTGCGGATGGGGTCATTAGGGGTGACCACTGTGACCAGTATTCTCGATTCATTTCATTATTTCGAAGCAGCTTAACCGATAAAATATTGACTTGAAAGAGATAGCTACCCAACTAATAATAATCGGAATATATGGGACTAAATGAATGCATATTTTGGAGTGCAATGTACTGGAAGCTACGTTCCTGTAAGATGGCCATCAACTTACTCCGACCTCGCGCCTATGGATTTGGAACACCTTGAAAGAAAAAGTTTATTACATTCGCGTTCCAACTCGACAGGATATAATCAGTAATAATATAACAAGAGAGTGAGAATAAATTGAAAATAATTTGACAGATTTTTCGAAAACTTGTTGCGTCACGAGATCCCGCAGGGCTCGAGTGGCTATTTATTTCCAAATGGCAATAAGTTTGAACAAAATCTGTCAAATTATTCTTTAGTTTATCGAACTCGCGATTTATCTTTGACTACACCATTTCCAAGTGTATTTCAGAAAGTGTCCAATGTATTTCAGATTAGTCTATTGTACACTGCGCAAAAAAATTGACGCACTTTCTGAAAAATCTTAATTTTAATGAAAGTTAACTCTACATTGATTTTATAACTTATTTTTTTATGTTCTCTCGGGAAGGTTTTGAACGAAACAAGACACATTAAATGGAAGAAAAATTCAGGATAGAATAGATTCTGCCATTGTGATCGACGTTCTCTTGTACGCAGACGTCCACATGAAAGATATGCTCAGTGCAATTTCCTGAATACTACTGGTTTCGGGGGAGGATAGATTATGGTATGGGGTGGAATATCTTTGACTGCTCGCACAGACCTACTGGTCATTGATTTATTTATTTTTTATTTATTCACTATGGAATACACACGGATGATTTTCACATTCAAAAAGGTATTCACTAAATATCAAACAAAAGTGCATACATGAAAATATATTAAAAATTCCCCATAGTCACAAAGAATAACAATCAATAATCAAAAAACAATAACTAGTTACTGATGAGGAAAAAAAATTGTATGTGCTAGTTATTGATGAAAATACAAAAAATAAAAGTGGAAGTTGAAGATCTTCTAAATTTTTTTCCTATCTTAGCTAACCGAACCTAACCTAACTTGACCAAATCTACTTATAAATACTTGACACTGTTTCTATCTTAGCTAACCTGAGCTAACCTTTTTTTTTTCTTTTTTTTTGTGCCCAGGAGGTGTGGGGAAAGCATCATGACCTTCTCCGTAGCGGGCGTGCAATGCTACGGATTCGTGTGGGACTTCAACCCACTAAAACCCCCTCCTCCAGTGTGATAGCGAAGTGGAGGACACCGACTCCAACTATTACACTATTTTTGGTGGGCACTGCTGGGTCTTTGCCTTTGTTCCTACATTCATTCAACCAATGGCTCCTCGAAGTAACGAAGGTTCCGCTGCATGCTGTAAAAAATGCATCAAATAAGTGAAATTATTCGTAGTTTGTGGTAACTGTGATTCTAAATATCATCCCAGTTGTATATCCATACTAATATTAAAAATGCGAAAGTAACTCTGTCTGTCTGTTACTCTTTCACGCCTAAACGGCTGAACGGATTTTGATGAAATTTGGTATGGTGATAGATGATAACCTAGAAATGGTCATAGACTATAAATAATCACGCCATCGTTTTAGGGGGTAGGCAGTAGGCAGATAACTAAATTGAGTTAGTGATTTTAGTCGTTTTTGTTGGGACTTTTGCTCTTTCACGTCTAAAACGGCTGAACAGATTTTGATGAAATTTAGTAAGGTAATAGATGGTTACCTAAAAACGGATATAATATCAAAATGATCACGTCATCGTACTTAGGGGGTAGGAAGTAGGCAAAAAACTGAATTGATTTAGTGATTTTTTTTATGGTTTTTGCTGGGAGTTTTGCTCTATCATGCCTAAACGGCTAAACGAATTTTGATGAAATTGAGTTAAGTGATAGATAGTAACCTAGAAAAGGATATGGGCTTCTAATATTCATGCTATCGTACTTAAGGCGTAGGCGGTAGGCAGAAAACTAATTAAGTTAGTGATTTTTCATCTTTTTTTAAGTTTACCTCATTCACGCCTTAACGTCTGAACGGATTTTATAAGACTTGGTTAATATAAAGATAGGATCCTAGGCACGAACACAGGTTACTTTTTAAGGCAGGAAAATACCTCATTCCCGCGGAAATCTAGCGTGATCGTGTCAAGAAGCGCATGACGCCAAAGCTACTGAAATGATTTTGATTTTATTTTTTTTAACTGAGTGTTTCTAAGACTTCGAGTTAGTATTTGATCACTTTTCTAACTTAGAGGGTCGGTAAGCGCCATAATTTAGGGAATTTATGATAAAATTTTGATGCAACTGTCTTTATTTAACAGTTTTACTTAGCGACATTCCATCACACTACTTAACTTATAGGGTAGGAAGGTAGCAAAATTCAGACTATTCAGACGTATGATTGAAGTGAATATTGTCGAAGATATTACCGTGCGAAGCCGGAGCGGGTCGCTAGTTAAAAATATGTAGTCATGCGTCTTTCGCGCTCGTCACCTTTGACCCTGAACTCACTTAACCTATTTTGTTACCTACCATTCGCCTCCTTTTCCTTCTCTTTCACCGCATTCGAGTTTGCGTCTTCTAATCGCCCTTTTTAGGTTTCTTCTTGCCTCTCTGTATCCTTCCGTTTTAATTCCGGAACTTCTTGTGGTCTTCCGTCTCTCCATCCTGCAGATTTTGTGGAGTTTATCGATTTCGTCGTTCCACCAGTACACCTGTGTTTTTGGCTTGCCTTTGGTTTTCCTGGAATCAAATTCGTTACTTGTGCTACTTACCTGTTCGGTGATTTCGGCTGGGTCCAGCTTGGGTGCGTCTTCTTCTGTTGGTTCTTTCCGGAGTTTTTCGTTCGCCTCCCTTAGTACCGGGCAGGCAGGGTCGTCCATCTCGTGGTATCTGGGTCTGAGTTTTTTCTCCTGGCACTTGTAGCAGTTGACCTTTTTTACTCGGCAGTCTTCTCTTTTGTGTTTTCCTCCGCATCGTTTGCATCTTTCCTCTTGGTTGCATGCAGCTTGTAGGTGCCCTGACTTGTGGCATCTGAAACATAATTTGATTAATTCGTCGCGACTTACTGTATCTCCCTCTGCTTCAGCTGGATCTTTCCCGTTTCTATCAGATACTTTGCCAGTGTTGGCTCTACTTCCACTAGCCAGTCTGCTTCTTTTCCTTGTCGTTCTCGTCTTATGACCCTGATGGATTCCCATTCTATTCTGTGTCTGGTCGCCAGTTCCTGGTTTTTTTCGATGCCAGCTCTGATCACGTACTCCCTTGTCATTCTCGAGCTTAGGTTTTTGAAAACAACTCTGATTTTGTGGTTGCTATCTGTTGCCTGACTCCTCTTTCTTCTTGTCCATCATCTTCTTCGCTTCTTCTTCTCTTGTTGGGTCTTGCTTCTTCCTCTTGTTCTTCCGAGTAGCAATATTAGCTTCCACGGCTCGGGGGCTCCGTGGGGCTACGCAGTCGCTTGATTTCGGTCGGTTGGTGCCTGCGCTGCACACTACGCCTACCGGGCTGAGGTATCCCTCCTCTGCTCCGTAATCTGTGTTCGAGTTCTCTTGTGCTTCCATCTCGTTTTCATACTGTTGGGCAGTGCCAGGCACACATCCCTTGTGCTAGGTCGTCAACGGGTTATCCATCCAAGGGAGTTGGGAAAGGATTTGGGTTGGGAATGAGGGGTTGCAAAAGGCCTAAGTCTACTTTTGCCTCTATATCTACTTCTACTTCTATGGCTACTGTTCTGGTCATTCTTAGTTTTCATTGGAAGTTCGAGTTCTCTTGTGCTTCCATCTCGTTTCCATACTGTTGGCAGTGCCAGGCACACATCCCTTGTGCTAGGTCGTCAACGGGTTATCCATCCAGGGGAGTTGAAAAAGGATTTGGGTTGGGAATGCGGGGGTTGCAAAAGGCCTACTTCTACTTTTGCCTCTATTTCTACTTCTATGGCTACTGTTTTGGTCATTCTAGTTTTCATTGGAAGTTCTCCTAAAATAATTTTTTGGATTCCTCCCAACTACTAAGCCCGTACACCACGACAAGGTGATGACCTCGTACGGGAACCAAACCTAACCTAACTGATGCCCTTGCAAAAAGAGGAGCAAACACACCCTTCACCGGACCCGTGCCCTCCAGTTGGGTATCACCTACACGATTAGGGCAGAGGTCGGTGTTTGGGAGAAAAAGGGAGAAACACTGGATAAACACATCCGGTCAATGACAAGCAAGAGACTAATCGAACCTTCCAAAGAGAAGGCTCAACAAGCTCTATCGTTGTCAAAAAACGAGTTAAGGCTGCTAATCGGTCTTCTCACAGGGCATTGTCCCGTGAGATATCACCTACACAAGATGGGTAAAGAAAACTCCGACATTTGTAGGTTATGTGAATCGGCCACTGAAACAACCGAGCACATACTATGCCAATGCACTGCGCTGGCGCAAACCAGACTTACTCTACTAGGTGGCGCGTTATTAACGCCAGCCGACATAAGAGCGAAGTCTCCTAAGGAAGTAACCAGCTTTGCTAAGGAGGTTAGATTCCTGGGATAAACGTAGTTTTTAGTATGGTAACGCACAAAAGACCTTTGGTCGCAGTGCAGAAGGGTAATCAACGTGCCGATCGACCACTATCTAATCTAATCTAACCTAACTCTAACTTGACGAAATCTACATAATAATACATACTATTCCTCTCTCAGCTAACCTAACCTAACCTTTTTTTTGTGCCTAGGAGATATGAGGAAAGCATCATGGGCTTCTCCGTAGCGGGCCTACAATGCTACGGATTTGTGGGCTTGAACCCAATAAACCTCCTCCTCCAGTGCAATGGCGAAGTGGAGGACACCGACTCCAACTATTACACTTTGTTTAGTGGGAACTACTGGGTCTCCAAGGCGAGAATTCCTCGCGCATGCTTAGGTCCCGCCGCGGTCTCACATTGTGAGGACTTGCGAGGCTGCTAGTTTCAACTAAAAATAGAATAGAATATAGAAGAGAATGGAACCCAAGATCTTGAAGTGAATGGTAGGTTGGAGAATACTTTAAAGCTGTACCATACAATGAATAGGAATTTCATGAGCAGAAAGGAAATATTAAGGAATACCAAGATGAGTGTTTACAAGGCAGTATACAGGCCAACACTCACTTTAGCATATGAATCATGGTTCCTAAATAAAAGACAAAAGAGCAGAATTCAGGCGATGGAAATGAAGGGTGAATATTAAGTAACTAATAACTTAATATTACCGGATAAACAAATAAGAGAAATCATTCGTGAAAGAGGACAAACATGGAGAGGGGCAAGAAACAATGGTCGAAGTTCATACATGAGAGAAGATAAGAATGTTTAATGTGTACCCTACACCATAAATGATAGGAGGGATAACGATTATAATTATATATTATTAATATTGAAGCTCATTCATTTAGAAATTGCACTGTAAATAACTTGAGCCAGTTTCTTAATTCGAATTCAAAGATAAATGAATAGAAAAGTGGTTTCATTAAAGATACTTACCAGGAATATAAGGGTATAAAACCGAAATACTCTACAGAACATTTCAAACACTGTCAAGTCTCAACACCGCACAAGAAAAATAGAATGATGACACCAAACAGTTCAAACTGCAGAAGCTGAGAAAAGGAACGGTTAGAAATTTTAGAAATAAGGTTATACCGGTAAGAACATAGAATTTGATAATATCTCACGGTGTTCTGTGATAATATGCTCTATGTACAAACCATGGAGGAAAAAAATCTTTTTTATAGAAAAACTTAAAATTTTCGTGAAATCAAGAAATGTTAAATTGAAGAAAAACCGTCAACATTTCGACCAACACTTTTTTGTGGCAATCACTTGTGTAATCACCTCTCGAAGTTTGCCCTGTATATTAGTATTCTGTGGTGGCCACCCCTGTAATGGAGAAGAATATTTGATTTTATATTATTCTATGGTTCCTCTTCGCGGGTTGAATTTAAAGGTTATGAGATTGTCAATTCAAAAATTTAAAAAATAAATAAGTTGATCATTATCAGAGACGGGTTTTCTGTTGTTATATTGTTGTTGTTGTAAAGTTGGTTGGATGAGTGGGTTTAGTTGTCTATGGAGGTTGTATTTATGTTCTATTCGCGTTCCAGACACTGTCAAGGGAGGTTATAGTTTTCCATTCTAAATTTCCTTTTACGAAGTGTTTTGTTTTTCACAATCCTAAGTATTTGTGTATTATCCTATTTTTCATTAAGGGTTTGGTGAGTAATTCATACTAACAGGTGAATACAAATAACCAAAATGAGTATAAACAGCCCGGGACCGGAAGGTTCCCGGGTTTCTGATAATTTATCTCCCAAAGCACAAGCTACGCTTAATAATTTGAGTCAGGATGAATTTTCCTGGGCAAATATTGCAGAATTAGAGTTGGAAATGAATAAATTGCGTAAACAAGCTACGGAAGACAATGATCTGGAAATGATTACAGAAATTCAAATACTGTCACAGAATATTTCACAGCTAAAAAATGACAAATCACGTCCAGAAAAAATTGTTTATTCGTATTATCTTCCAAGTGACCAAGGTCCCTTTTTTGTATACATTGAAGGAAAAAAAGGTAGTGTAGCTAATGTACATCCGTTAAAATTGGGAAAGTTTTTATATGAAAATGAATACTTCAATCTGAATATTAAAAACATTAAAAGGAAGGGGAGAAACAAGGTAGGTATTGAATTGGTAATTATAAGGATGCCAACATATTTGCCAATGAAGCAAAATTTGAAGACTGTGAAGTATATATACCTCCATCATATATAGTATCGATGGGAGTAATTTCAGATATTGATGTAAGCATTGAGGAAGAGGAAATATTAAAAAACGCGAAATCTTCATGTGAAATATTGAAGGTTAGAAGACTTAAAAGAAAAATATATAATGATTCTGATAATAAACCAACTTATGTTGACTCAAAATCATGCGTATTAACATTCAGAAAGGCAAGTATACCATATAACGTAATTCTATATCATAATATTTTAGAAGTCCAACAATATGTAAGCCCTGTAGTTCAATGCTTTAATTGCTTGAGATTCAACCATACTTCTAAGATTTGTAATAGCCAGATTAGATGTAGTAGATGTGGAGAAAAACATAGTGAATCGCAGTGTGATCAAACAGATCCCAAATGTATCTTTTGTGACCAGAAACATAAAGCAACAGATAGAAAATGCGAAGAATATGAAAGACAAAAAAAGATCAAAGATTTAATGGCAGTTTTCAAGTACACATACTTTGAAGCTAACATGCTACTTAAAAATAAAAATACGACAGCGCAAAAATTTATGTTAGGCGATAGCAAACAATTCCCCCTACTTCCAAATATGCAAAAAGAAGTTAACAATTCCCAATTACCACCAACAATAATGAGAAATTCATATGTGCAAATAACTAAAAATAAGCCGTCGGTGACATCACCAAATAAAACGGTAGAATCAAAAACACTTTCGGTCAATAAAAATACTAAATTTACTCAATACATTAATAGAAATAAACCCACCAAAACTAAACCGGCATATGATAGAAAGGAGCTGGAAGCATGTTACATTCAATATATACCAGATTCAAAAAAAAATAAATTATCTGATTGGAATGAAAGAATTTCACATAATACTAATTCTATAACAACAGCAAACACAGACAATGTTTCTATGGAATTTGATGAAAGCAACGAATCTATTGACACAACACAAGATCAGCAAATCATATCACCATTAACGATTATTGAAGCACAAGTACATAACAATCCAGACATATAACATTGAATTTAAATAAATATAATTTGATCATGTATAATTTTATACCACTTTTTCGAACAAACTTTTTTGAACATTTCAGAATTACATCCCTTTTTATAAATCTATACCCCATTTATGGAAATTAACCCCATTCTCTATCATGGATAATTAGGGATTTGTCAGTAAACTCTTAGAGTATTTTCCTTTATGCCTGAAAATAATAAAAATGTTAAAATTTTGCAATGGAATATTAGATCGTTAAAGACTAACTGGTTAGATCTCATGGGAAAATTACAATTTTACAAACCAACCATAGTTGCATTGTCTGAAACCTTTATGAAACAAGATTTTAAAATCAATGTAAATCAATACACTATAATTAGAGAAGATAGAGACGATGGCAGAGGCGGTATAGCATTTTTAATTAAAAACAACATAAAATATGAAGTAATATCCCTACAGATTAACAACAAACCATCTAGAATGCAATGTCAGGCCATAAGAGTAGACAAACTAGCATTAGTACACATTTATAACCCTCCGGATATAACCCTGAAAACGGGAATAATGCACCAAATTATATCACAAATGGGGGATCAGTTTCTAATTATCGGTGATCTCAACGCCCAAAGTCCTCAATGGGGTTCAGGTAATATCAATACCAATGGTAAAATTTTAGAAGATTTATTGGAAGCTCTAGATCTGATTTTACTAAATGATGGTTCAATAACAAGATACACTCCCCCCACATCAAAAAAGAAGTGCCCCTGATGTGAGCATCTGCTCATCATCTTTAGCGAATCAATGTAGATGGCAGGTAAAATTTGATTGCGCACAAAGCGACCATTATCCAATACTGTTAGATATAGATCTCCAGAGGGACACACCCTCGGTGACTTTATACAGGTCAAACACACAAATTTGACATAGATAAGGCCAATTGGTATGAATACAATCAGTTAATTGAAGCTAAATTACATAATGCAAGTATACATAATTTGAGTGATTTTAATGCAGTAATTAGATCGAGTGCTGAAATCTATATACCTTTTAAAAAAATCCATGATAACAACAATTTTAGAGTGAGATGGTGGGATGACGAAGTTACATCCATGGTCAAGAAACGTAGACAAGCACTCAAGGAATATACAAAAAATCCATCTAAAGATAACTACATCAAAGCTAATGAATTACGAGCTGCAACCAAGATCTTAATGAAAGAAAAGAAAACCAATTCATTCACCAAGTTTTGTGAAAATCTAAATTTTAGGAATGGGAAAACTGCCTGGAGATCAATCAGAAAATTTAAGAGTAAAGATACACCCCACAATGCACAATCAGTTCCATCATGTCAGATCCTGTTGGATCTTATGAATAAGATGTCACAGGTTCATACCTCAACAGTTTGTCCAAACAACCTTAACACTAACATTAACGATACAACCCCATTTTCCTTATCAGAGTTAATGCTGTCTTTAAGCCAATGTAAACCGTCTGCTCCAGGCATCGACGAACTCCCCTATATATTTTATAAAAATCTTGATATACCGCTTAAAATGATATTGTTGAAACTGTACAATGAAGCTTTGAGATCACCTGAGAGCTTAATAGGTATCAATAAAATACTGATTCTTCCATTTGGAAAGCCAGGTAGACCTCTGGTATCTGCAGATAATATAAGACCAATAGCGCTATCACCTTGTGTTATAAAAATCCTAGAATCCCTTATCAAAAATAGAATTGAAAAAACCATAGAACACCATTTGGAACAAAACCCACTAATGTTTGGATTCCGTAGAGGTCGAAGCATAAATGATAGCCTGGTATTTCTAACATCTTATATTTACAATGCTTTTGCAGAGAAAAAGTATGTGATGTCTGTTTTTTTGGACATACACGCAGCATATGATAATGTTGACATAGGCGTGTTAAGAGAAGACTTGGAGGAGATTAATGTGAGTGGAAGCATTGTGAATATAATATTGACTCTATTGCAGAACAGACAATTATATGTCCGTCATCCACAGAATGATGTCTTAATGGGCCCTTACTTACCAACAAAAGGAATATTACAAGGTTCAAAATTGAGTGCCAACCTCTTCAATCTGTACACAAGAAAATTGCCCAAAAATGCAGTCAAGGGAGTTTTCATAGGTCAGTATGCAGACGATTTCTACATTATGTGTGCAGGAGATGACATAGGGGACATTTATGAGAAGATTACACAAACATTGGTTAACACGACAGAATGGTTGGAAAGCAGAAACCTATCCATTTCACCAAACAAATCGAATGCGATAATATTTGCAAGACGCAGAATACCAGATAGGATTCCAAACCTTGTAATAAACAACGTACAGTTAGAATGGAAAACTCAGGTGAAATATCTTGGACTTCTATTGGATTCCAAGCTTAACTGGAAACAACAAATAGAGATCAGCTGTAGCAAGGCTAAGAAGAGTATTAATTTATTACAGATATTAGCAAGGACCTGGTGGGGTGCACATCCAAGAAATCTAATAGCATTATGCACAGCTTTAGTGAGACCATATTTGGACATGGGTTCTCTATGTTATGCAAATTGCCCTAAGCAAATTCTTAAAAAATTGGATAGCACCTTCATTAGAGCATTAAGAACAGCCATGGGATATATGCGGTCAACACCTATCAACATAATATTGGCGGAAAGCGGGCAAACTTCGCTAGAAAAAAGAAGAATCACATTAGCTACTAAGTTTGTAAGTAAAAATCTGCAGTTAAAGGATAATGCTGTAATTGAACAAATCAAGAAATCCAACAATTTTCGTCAGTATTGGAACAACAAACAAAAACCTGCTTTTTTGCAAGCCTATAATAGACTATGCACCCATGAAAACAAAATTTTTAAGACAAACAGGATACCTTTCTACAAGCTGAGCTATATAGACCATTCGACCCAGTGCTCTATAATTATCCCCAACTGGAATAAAAACAATATGGATATAAGAGAAAAATTTATAGAATTGCGGATCTCAAGATTCAGAGACTTTGAAGAGTTCTACACTGACGCATCCTTGAAGAAAGAGGGAACAAGCCACACTGTGGGAATGGGAGTTTATTCACCCACCCAAAAAATTAAATTAGCCTCTAAGTTACCAGATTTTTGGTCCATTTTTTCAGCAGAGATATTGGCTATAGGTGAGGCCCTAAAATGTGCTCGAAAGGAAAATCTAAGTAAGGTGGTAATTTTTTCAGACTCACAAAGCGCTCTAACATCACTTAAAAAATGGAAACCTGATTCCAACATAGACGCAATAACAGCTGCAGTTAAAAAACTGTGGGTATCTCTGTTGAGGGAAGGAAAAGTTATTTATGGGGTTTGGGTCCCGAGTCATTGTGGGATATTGGGTAACGAATGTGCGGACGGACTAGCTAACGAGGGGAGGCAGAAAAATCATAGCGAAAACTATGCGGGGGGTCACGGTCAGGTCTTCAACATGATAAGAAAAGATATTGAAAAAGAGTGGCAAAATGAACTATTAATTCGGGGAAAAACTAAAGGTCGAATCTACACTCATATGAGAAGTAGAGAGAAATCGATTTTAAACAGATCATACTCAATGCTTGCATCAAATCTACGTAGAGAACAGTTAACAACAATAATGAGAATTCGTTCTAACCATTGTTTGACCCCAGTACATTTAAATAGGATTGGAATTCTGTCTAGTCCCGATTGTGAATGTGGAGAATTGGGAGATCTATATCATATTTTCCTTCAATGTAGACAGAATGAGCATAATTGTAATACATTTTATACAAAACTGCAAAAATTAGGATTTGTACAACCAATTAACCTGTATGAAGTATTTTTTGCGGAAAGCGAGGAAGTCATTGAACTTATTTCAGAATTCCTAAAAAAAATCAAAAATTAAGTTGTGAGGGAGAAGTGGTTTAATTTTGGTTATTTGTTGATGTTAACATTGTGTATGATCCCATGTGATGTCTATTTTATGTTTCCTAATGTTGCCCTTTCCTATACAGGTCCAGGGAGGGCGTCTTGGGGAGATTCCTAATAAATAACAAATTGAAAGAAAGAACACTGTGATCTGGGCACATGCTTTGGCGAGCCCAATTTCCTCTTTTGCAAGAGTAAAGAGGCATAGACGAAACAAACAAACAAATAAGTTGATCAACCTGTTCGGCGCAATTTTCGTGTATTAAACATTATCTTTTCTTGCGAAAATTAAACCTTAGGAAGTATATAGTTGTAAATTGAATAATGGCCAGTGATTCAGATGATACAATCAATGATTCTTTCGAAGAGGATGTTATTACACCCAAAAACGAAGAGCATGGGGATACTGATCAATTCAAAATATTGTTGGCCACTGACATTCATCTTGGATATAAAGAAAATGATTCATTCGAGGTATTATTCTAATTTATCTATTGGGCAGTTTTATTTATGTAAACATTGATTATAGGTGAAGATACGTTCAATACCTTCGAAGAAATTTTAAAAATAGGAGTAGCCTCTAAGGTTGATTTTATTCTCTTAGGAGGAGATTTATTTCACGATACGAAGCCAAGTCCCTCCTGTTTTAATAAGTGTATAAGATTATTGAGAAAGTGAGTACAAGAGTGAAAACTTACGATAATAGGGCTGCCAGACCTCCCGATTTAGGCGGGAGTCTCCCGATTTCTCATACTCCCTCCCGCTTTTCAAACTGATCTATAAACCTCCCGATTTTTCGGGAATCCGCCAGGTACTCCCGATTTTACATTGATTAAATTAATAAATATGAATATGCTAACGATACATGAAATTTTTGGACATTTCGCATTTCTCTCCTCGTCATTTTAAACATCTGTTATCATTACAACTAGCGCCATCTTTTATATGTCTTATGAAAGAAGAATGAGTATATTGTATATATAATTAGTTTTTACAGATTGACGATCGCCGTGCTCGGTCGGTAGAATTTTTTAAGAATTTGCTCTTATGTTTTCTCCGAGGTTTCTCGTTTCCCCACTCAAACGCGATGAGTAAAAGAATTTCAGTCTAATGTTCATGGTTTGGAGGAAAGAAATTTTTATAAAGCATTGAAAGAAAAGATCCTCCCGCTTTTCGTTTCTGTAGATCTGGCAGCCCTATACGATAACAAAACAGTCTTTGCAAACTTGAATCTAATTCAAGCAAATGACCTGGGGCCTGTAACACAAGCACTACAAGTCCTACAATTGTAAGAATATATTCTACACTTGTAACTGTTTCATAACACAAACCCACTTGTAATTACAAGTACGGACTAGTAATTACGTCAAAATCTCTACATATGTAAACTTTTTCTGTAACATAAAGTTCACACTTGTATAATCGTGTCACGGAATTTCCTACAAGTGTAGATAATGTTTTACATATCTCCAACTCTAGGTAGCAATACTACTTATATTGACAAGTCATGTCATATAGTAGGAATCAAATAATAATGAATTCTATGATATTTGCATTACAAGTGTAGCTACACATGTACAAAATTATTTAATTTCTACAATTGTAGCCATTCGCATTGTGACATCGAATTGGGTTGGACTTGTAGTTACAGGCAAATTACTTGTAGACTTGTTACACTTGTAAGGTTTGTGTTACAGGCCCCTGGTCTTCATTGGTCAAGACCAACAATGACCAACTGCATTTAAGCGCTTTTGGTCATGGCTGGTCTTTATCATATGACGTCATGAATTGCCCTTCAACGTCAACGATTAAGACCGCAGATGACCTAAGGTGAACATACTCGAGAGGTTAAATTCTATGTTTATATCTTATGATAACACATGTTTATGATAATAGCTATCGTTAATTGATTGTTAAAATGGTTTTCTGCCTGGCTGAAATTTCCAAAACAAACAATATTCAGTCCCATACAATAATTGCATTTTTACTGAAACGAAACTCTAATTCAGAAAATCGTTGGTTATGTGTTTGTTTTCATTCTCCCTGACCTACATTAACGAAAATGGTGGAGATGACCAGAACTGCATTTGAGCAGAAGCTGGTCATTCGCGGTCATTCCTCAAGGGCCAAGACCAAAGGCAGGACCAACAATGACCACGGTCATTACTGGTCATTCGCTTGAATTAGATTTTGATTTCACCTATATGTTAGCTCCAGCCTTGGTGATTTAAGGTTTGTTCCAACAGCGTTTTTGGATGGTACAGTGAACGATACCAAATCGCGGTCTCGTGTTCCAACTGACCTACGTACTGTCCCATGTACGGTACAGTGTACGGTCAAATCGATACCTGCTAGGAGGCAGGGATCGTTTGTACTGGTTTGGTACTGACCTGCGCCATTTGGATTTCT
Source organism: Propylea japonica (assembly GCA_013421045.1). Taxonomy (NCBI): domain Eukaryota; kingdom Metazoa; phylum Arthropoda; class Insecta; order Coleoptera; family Coccinellidae; genus Propylea; species Propylea japonica. The sequence continues at coordinate 65,450,197 of CM024242.1, read as the reverse complement.
ATTTATTTTAGGTTAGGACGGTTATGTTTATTTCTCAGATCTAAAGAAAGTTTCTTATTTATTGATATGAGGTTCATTTATTTATCTCATTTGTTCTTGTGGTATTTTCAGAGATAGGTCTCTGATTTTTTCAACTTTTGCTCGCTTGTTTTGTTACTCATTCAAATGGAAATTATTCATTATTTGGAAACTTTGAAGAAAGTATTAGAATTATAGAATTAAAAGTAATAACAGTGTATGGTGAGGTAATGTTTGAAGTTTTCAATTATTACATGAGCAGTTTTATTTCAAAGTTGCTTCAGAATTCTCATTTCAAAGAAGCCTACTTTCTCCATATGAATACCATGTACTTAAATAAAGAATTTGGTTTCCTTTGCACCACATTTGTAATCCTGTGTACTTGGGGAAGTCACTTTTATTTCCGAAAAGTAACTAAGTAATAGATGAAAAGCTTAATAAACAAAAAATAATAGACATCATCGAGCAGGATATTCGATTTAGAAGAGAATTCAAAATTGGAAATTACCCTTCCAAGTATACAACGTATCGGAAATGTAACATAACACACTATATTTTATTTATTTCATTCTTCGGCGAAGTTTTATTACATTTCCGATACTTATTCAAGCGAACATACTATTGAAGAATTCATTTATAAAAAAAATACTCTTTCAAGCTCAAAGGATGTGAAGACAGGCTAGATAATTAGATTAGCGGAATAAGTAACAACAAACAACTTAGATAAAATAAATCTCTAGGCTAGGGATTATTTATTTTGTCAGTGACAATAAGATAAGAATAAGACAATAGGAACATATCACGCTGATAAAAATTGTAAACACAAAATTCAAATTTTTTACGATACACGAGTACACATAAGCGTTCCAACAACCTGAAACTGTGAACCAGCCCTTGAACCGTACACGGCACTGACCTGCGCATAAATGCGATACAAAACGATTCCTTGTACGGTCAAAAATACGCTGTTGGAACAAACCTTTAGGTTCATGCTGTTTCAGGTACTGTTTGGGAGATAACCCAGTTTGTTTTGAAATACTGTCGGATCAACAAATCACTTTGATCACACATTAAACAAGAGAGTGAATTATGAGGATCCTAATTTAAATGTGGGAATTCCTGTATTCTCTATTCATGGCAATCATGATGATCCTACTGGAAAAAACCATGTTTCTGCAATGGATCTCTTGGCTTCCACTGGTCTTGTTAACTATTTTGGACGATGGAGTGATCTCACACAAGTTGATATAAATCCAATTTTGATCAGAAAAGGAAGGAGTTTGTTGGCTCTATATGGTTTGTCACATATATCAGATCAGCGGTTAGGCCGGCTGTTCCTTGAAAAAAAGGTAGTTATCTCAATTTTTGTATAAATTACAGTAGAGACTCGATAATCCGGATCAATTAATGCAAGGGATGATCCGGATTAATAAGGAATCCGGAATACCGCGTCTTACAATTTAGTAAAGATGCAATTTAAAAAAACGGTTGAAATAAATATAGGCTTTATTATCGAAACCATAAAACAAATATATTATTTGGAATAATTAGATATCTTAAGTTTTCTACTGTAAGGGAAAAAGAATGCTGAACGATAGCTTCCTCCTGTATATCTTTCAGAAGCTGAATATCAGTAATTGCCACGAGTTATGGAATAAACAGACTGCATCGAATTGATCTATGCTCTAAATGCATTTGCTAACATTATCCCCGTCTTCGAGGATCGCAAAAATATGTGCTAAAAGGCCTTTTCGGTATTTCAGTTTTGTTAATTTAATGTCATTATGATCCATATGCTGTATCAAAGCTGTATGGCTTGGAGGTAGAAACATTCCATTCCATTTCACTAATTAATTATTCTTGTCTGACTTTTTTGTCTTATATCATTGTGCACTATTATATACCAAAAGAACGCCCGATCGTCGTCATAGAAATTGAGTTACGACAAGTTAGAACCGTAAACCACGTATGCAACGATCGGAAATTCGGATTATTGAGTCTTGCAATCCGGATTATAAGGACATAATACAATCTTGACGTCAATCCGGACTAGTAAATATCCGGATTATCGTTCTCCGGATTATCGAGTATATGACAGGAATGCTGAGATTTTCGACCATAGAACTGTTGTTTGGTTTCATTCGCATAAATAATAATCGAGATATTGTATTTCAAAACTAGTAATACAGATTGCGAGAATTTCACGAATTTGTGCATAAGTTGGCAACAGTGCCCGACACGGAAATTTTTTCAGTAGGTTGTATGAGGAATTCAGTAATGAATCGATACATAAATAAAAATACAGATTTGGAAATTCACATCTGAAACATGCGATATACAATGCATCAGACAGAGAATTCTTCCGTCTAGTTGCACAGATGAATAGTCGAGATAATCACTTGCTGTAACTGAATGAATTCCGTTGACTTATTGCAATAACCTAGTCTGGTCTCTCTCTTATCGCAGTATGGTAGGGAACCTGCAGTACACGTATAGAATTATTTAATTTGTCAGGCTGCCCGTAATACTTGATTCAAGTATTTAAAGTTGCCTACCATACTAAAGAATTATGCTCCTCCCAACGATAAGAGAGAGAACGGACTAGAATATTGCAATCAAACAACGGAATTCAGTGTATTACAGCACTTGATTGTCTCGACTATTCATCTGTGCAACTGGACGGAAGAATTATCTGTCTGATGCATTGTATATTGTATGTTTCAGATGTTTTTTTGAAATATCTATATCTAATGAAATATAACAACACAATTAGGTATCTTATAAATTATTTTTGTAGCTCTAAAAATTATAAGAAATAATTTGACCTCTTGTGAAAATTTCAATCTGCTGAAGTGAAATATTTTGTCTCTCCTTGATTAACCATTAATTTGTAAATTAACCAATGATACATTTTTAGGTTTCGATTGCTAAGCCGGATAATATAGATGATGAAGAATTTTTCAATTTATTAGTATTACATCAAAACAGAGCACCACGGGGACCTAAAAACTTCATTCCTCCTGATGCAATTCCCAAAGATATAGATTTGGTCATGTGGGGACATGAACATGATTGCAGAATCACACCAGAAAAAGTGGGTGAAATTTTCATTACACAGCCAGGTTAGTATAATAGTTATTTTATCAACTAGTTTAATGATATAAATTTTCAACGCGTGAGCGGAGCGAATAGTTGGAGACCATCAATCGCTAAATTAATGAACAAGCTGATTACATGATTCTAAAATAATGGGCATATAAAAAAACACGCAAAATTCCACACCCTGTGACAGTCTTTTCGCTCCTAAATGAATTCATTTGAAAAGTATGAGGAACTTTATTGTTTTGGTATGTTTTAATAGGTTTTCGGGGTAGCTGAATCAGAAAAAAATACTCTCGCATCGATATCTGCAAGCGTTTAGAATTTGGTCGTTCAAATGGCATTTTTCCAAAACTCGATATTTAAAACTTTCATCATTTCCGTTTGAACTGTCGGAATCAAATATGGGTTGCATATTCTTTTTCAGTCTATAGTCCCCTTCAAAATAAGCACATAAAATCATCATCTAAAATTTTGAAATTTTGGACGAAAATTACCTAAGGGGTTGACCCCCCCTGAAACGCTGTATTTCAGCATTTTGCAAAAATTCTGTACGATCTACATCAACGGTTATTTCTGTTAATTATTTAACTCGGTCTAATGAATCGATTGACGTAGAAAATCAATCGATTCCTAGCGAACTGTATTATGCAGACGCTCTCAAACGCAACTCGAAAATGAAAAATGCAAATCTATAAAATGAATTCATTTGAAAAGTATGAGGAACTTTATTGTTTTTGGTATGTTTTTATAGTTTTCGGGGTAGCTGAACCAGAAAAAAATACTCCCGAATCGATATCTGCAAGCGTTTAGAATTTGGTCGTTCAAATGGCATTTTTTCCAAAACTCGATATTTCAAAACTTTCATAATTTCCGTTTGAACTGTCGGAATCAAATATGGGTTGCATATTCTTTTCAGTCTATAGTCCCCTTCAACATGAGCACATAAAATCATCATCTAAAATTTTGAAATTTTGGACGAAAATTACCTAAGGGGTTGACCCCCCCTAAAACGCTGTATTTCAGCATTTTGCAAAAATTCTATACGATCTACAACAACGGTTATTTCTGTTAATTATTCAACTCGGTCTAATGAATCGATTGACGTAGAAAATCAATCGATTCCTAGCGAACTGTATTATGCAGACGCTCTCAAACGCAACTCGAAAATGAAAAATGCAAAATCTATAAAATGAATTCATTTGAAAACTATGAGGAAACTTTATTGTTTTTGGTATGTTTTATAGGTTTTCGGGGTAGCTGAATCAGAAAAAAATACTCTCGAATCGATATCTGCAAGCGTTTAGAATTTGGTCGTTCAAATGGCATTTTTCCAAAAACTCGATATTTCAAACTTTCATAATTTCCGTTTGAACTGTCGGAATCAAATATGGGTTGCATATTCTTTTCAGTCTATAGTCCCCTTCAAAATAAGCACATAAAATCATCATCTAAAATTTTTAAATTTTGGACGAAATTACCTAAGGGGTTGACCCCCTAAAACGCTATATTTCAGCATTTTGCAAAAATTCTGTACGATCAACAGCAACGGTTATTACTGTTAATTATTTAACTAGGTCTAATGAATCGATTGACGTAGAAAATCAATCGATTCCTAGCGAACTGTATTATGCAGACGCTCTCAAACGCAACTCGAAAATGAAAAATGCAAAATCTATAAAGTGAATTCATTTGAAAGGAAGGGGAACTTTATTGTTTTTGGTATGTTTTTATAGGTTTTCGAGGTAGCTGAATCAGAAAAAAATACTCTCGAATCGATATCTGCAAGCGTTTAGAGTTGGTCGTTCAAATGGCATTTTTCCAAAACTCGATATTTCAAACTTTCATAATTTTCCGTTTGAACTGTCGGAATCAAATATGGGTTGCATATTCTTTTTCATTTTATAGTCCCCTTCAAAATAAGCACATAAAATCATCATCTAAAATTTTGAATTTTGGACGAAAATTACCTAAGGGGTTGACCCCCCCTAAAACGCTATATTTCAGCATTTGCAAAAATTCTGTACGATCTACAGCAAACGGTTATTACTGTTAATTATTCAACTCGGTCTAATGAATCGATTGACGTAGAAAATCAATCGATTCCTAGCGAACTGTATTATGCAGACGCTCTCAAACGCAACTCGGAAATGAAAAATTCAAAATCTATAAAATGAATTCATTTGAAAAGTATGGGGAACTTTATTGTTTTGGTATGTTTTTATAGGTTTTCGGGGTAGCTGAATCAGAAAAAAATACTCTCGAATCGATATCTGCAAGCGTTCAGAATTTGGTCGTTCAAATGGCATTTTTTCCTAAACTCGATATTTCAAACTTTCATAATTTCCGTTTGAACTGTCGGAATCAAATATGGGTTCATATTATTTTTCAGTCTATAGTCCCCTTCAAAATAAGCACATAAAATCATCATCTAAATTCTGAAATTTTGGACGAAAATTACCTAAGGGGTTGACCCCCCCCTGAAACGCTATATTTCAGCATTTTGCAAAAATTCTGTACGATCTCCACTTTAAAAGATATGGGGCCCTAAAGTTACAAACATGTTCCATCTTCACGTCACTATTTCCACTATAAAAACACTAAAACACTGCTCCAATTTGGCCTATTAATCACCCTTAAACATTCACATAACGATTCGAATAGTTTAATTTCAGGTGAATTCAATAATTAACGCAAAAACATCGAAATTCTAGACGTACCACGTAACCACACTTTCGGGGGAAAGCGCGCTTTTCTGCAAGGTAAGTTTGGCGCCGTCGCATATTATTTCTTCAGGAAGTGACATGTGAAACGATGGCGGGAACTGGTAGGCATATGATTTTGAAAAAGCTGTTTTAGAATCAGCTGATCGAAAACTCTTTCGTTTTTAATCTGATTCAATTAACCGAGAAGTGTCGGTTTTTTTTCAGTGCAAAATAAGTGTTTTTGAGTTATTGCAACTTTTATGAATACTTGGCACTGTTTCTATCTTAGCTAACCTAACCTACCTTAGCTAACCTAACCTACCTTAAGTAACCTATTTCTAGCAACATCAGTGCCAATAACTTATTAGTAGGTTAGGTTAGCTAAGTTAGGAACAGTGCCAAGTATTTATAAAAGTTGCAATCACTCAATAACACTTAGTTTTCAATAAAAGAAATCTGACACTTGAACCAAATAAAAACGAAAGAGTTTTCGATCAGCTGTTTCTAAAACAGCTTTTTCAAAATCATATATGCCTACCAGTTCCCTCCATCATTTCACATGTCACTTCCTAAAGAAATAATATGCGACGGTGCCAAACTTACCTTGCAGAAAGGCGCGCTTTCCCTCGAAAGTGTGGTTACGTGAGACGTCTAGAATTTTAATGTTTTTTCGTTAATTATTGAATTTACCTGAAATTAAACTATTCGAATCGTTATGTGAATGTTTAAGGGTGATTAATAGAACAAATCGGAGCAGTGTTTTTGTGTTTGTATAGTGGAAATAGTGACGTGAAGATGGAACATTCTTGGAACTTTGGGGGCCCATATCTTCTAAACTAAGACAGCCCTGTTGGTTTCACTAATGTTGTTCAGGAAGACTCAATGAATACCATGACAGCAAAATCTGGGCGATATCTGCTGGTCACCGTTATCTTAATATTTACCAACCAATTTTTTTCAGGAAGTTCAGTTGCGACATCCTTGGCTGCTGGAGAAGCATTGACAAAAAAAGTAGGTATTCTAAGAATTTGCAAGAAGCAATTCAAGATTGATGAAATAGAACTTCGTACCGTTCGTCCTTTCATATTCGATGATGTCTTACTCGATTTTCCTGAAGTTCCTATGCAAGATCAATTGGAAAAATGTAAGAAGGTGATAAGAATGCATGTGGAAACCATGATTGAAAAAGCTGCACAATTAGGTATGAGACCATTTTTCAAGATAGCTTACATACATACAGGGTGTTTCATTTCTTAGAAACTTTATAGGTTTTCACTCCCAGTCTCTGAAACATAAATAATTAAAAAATGTTTGACAACTATCAATGTCAATCAGATTACAAATGAGAAAATACACAATTCTGAAGAATTTTAGAGTTTGTCTGAAGAAGGTGTCTGATATAGCCACCGAAACGTTACAATATCCTTTTAATTTGTTTCATTTTTCAGTTTTACTGTTAGGCAACAATTTTTTTCAAGACCAATTTGCTCCTGACAAATAAGTGCAAAGATTTTCGCAGGAGCACTTCACCTTAATCAAACATTTTTTAATTATTTATGTTTCAGAGACTGGGAGTGAAAACCTATAAAGTTTCTAAGAAATGCAGAATCCTCCCAGAATATATTTCAATCGATAGGGTGTTTCATCATAAACTGGACAAACATATATATTCGTGTAGAGGACATTGAGAGAATCATTTTTGCCTTATACAAATATCCCGTTTTCGAAGCATAAGCGAGATACAGGGTATCAAACGTCATTTTTGAGCAAGATTCTTAGAGTGTGGTCAGTTATGTATATCAAGTAAAGTGATGGTTTTTGGTCAAATCTCAGTATTTTTGGGTCCTCTATTCAGAAAAGTTGACGAACTTCGAAAAAAAATTCACAAAATGGCGGAAAAACATGCAATCTTCCTAATTTTTTTTTTCGATTGTCAAATTGACTTTTTTTATTTTCTGAAAGAACTCAATTTTCTAAGAATTTCTGTGAAAAATATTTTCAGAAATCGAACAAAATTTTTTTTACATGTCTACAGCGATGAAAAATTTCCCTCGGAATGAATGAAATTTTGTACAATTGTACTTCTTGAATTATCAATCACGAATATGAAAACAGAATTATAAAATATCGAACGGTTTCGTTACAACAGTCATTCAAATGTTTCGTTCAGACCTCTGAGAAAAAATTTGTTTTGAGTTCTAGAGTCAAAATAATTGAATTATTGGCTTTTTCCTTAAAGTAAAAAACGTAAAATGTCTAATTATTCTAAATAATATATTTGTTTTATGATTTTGATAATAAAGCCTATATTTATTTCAACCGTTTTTTTAAAATTGCATCTTTACTAAATTGTAAGACGCGATTCCTCATTAATCCGGATCATCCCTTGCATTAATTGATCCGGATTATCGAGTCTCTACTGTATATTGAAATTTATAATTTATTCAAAAATTATTTCTCATCAATCTGTACTTATATGAAAGATTCTATATTTCCTTCATGTTATTTCAATTGTTTTCAATAAATATATTCCTCTAAATGTTTATTTCTGAGAACCAAATAACTATTATAAATTTTTTTCAAGATCGCCTTCCAGAGGGTATACTTCCCCTAATACGCTTAAGAGCTCATTACAAACACGAAGATCAACTTTAATGCCATTAAATTCAGTCAACAATTTGTGGGAAGAGTAGCAAACCCAGAAGACATTTTGAAATTTATAAATGTATCTGGTGCTAAACGGCAGAAAACTATTTTAACAAGGACCTTGATGAGGATGTAATCCAGAATGTAAGTTTTGTTTTTATAGGGCTAACTGACTGTTGTTTATGAATTCTTCCACTGTTTAGTGTTACTCTGAAGTACGACCTTGTATATAAGCTTTTTGAAATGTCTGGGTCCGAATATTATCCCATTAAAAAATAAGGATTAATGCGTTTATAGTAACGCAAGTGAATATAAACAATGAGAGCAGATTTTAAAATTGATTGAAAAAATCTACCAATATCAAAATCATATTTCGAAGCTAATCACGTCAACGCCCAAACAACATGCAAAGTGGTAATATCTTTCAGACAGCACCGACCCTTGCACCAAGCCCTGAACTGTCCACATTGAAGCCCCGACCCTCACGCCTATTTCTAGGTTATGTATCTTTGTTTTTATTGTTCAAATCAGCATTTAAATCTTCAAAAACCTAAAAATGCATTTGGAAAGACTATTTCAGTTAATTCAAACAACAAACTTTATATTCTGCAATATAATTCATAAAAGCAAAGCAATAGTAATAGAAGAAGAATGGTTGGATATACTTGATTTAATCATTTATCATAAAGTAAACAAACTGAATGCCTAATTCTTTCGTTGAATACATCGTGTTCTCAACATCAATCAATATTACTTCAAATGTGATAAATGAGTTTTGAATGTTGAAACATTAATTTGATATGTGTTCTTCATCGAGTTGTAGGAGGCCGGTGTTTCGACTTCTTCATTGATTCGAACATGAACGGAAACATTATATAGATTCATTGTTATTTCTTTACCACTTACTTTCTAATGAAAAAACCAAAACTATTCGAGTAATCATCAGTTAGTAGGTAATTCTGGTTAGAGCTGTAAAAATTAGTTATGTCCAATATAATCAGTAAATTGAACAATCGTTCGATAGATAATGTTCCAATACCATTTGTGTACTTTATACAACCATATCATGATTTGTAGTCCTAAGAAAATAGTTCATTTATTTGAAGATTTTGGAAATCTTTCCTTATTATGATCGGAAATTGAAATTTTTCGCACAGTGATTGTCCTTCAACGAACGAATACATCGTTTGACAAATATAAACAGACGTAAATCTTGAGGTTATGTCATATTTGGTGCATGGTGCGGTGCTTAAATAAATAGAAAATGAATTTCGCTCGTTGGTGCGCTGGTCGGTGCTAGGTGAGGTGCGTAGGTCAGTGCTCCGTTGTGGACACTCGTATAAGGAAACATGCTTTATTTATTTTTGAGGGGCGAGGCTTGGTGAGGTGCTATGGTCGGTGCTATGATAGGTGCGCCGTTGTGGACGCCTACTTACGGTCGTTCAGTGAAATGTAAACATGAGGCGATTTGGGCGTTGTGATCGCTAAGTGGAACGTACTGAGAGTATGCATAAATGGCTATTTTCCCCTATCGTGGCTCATCAGTATGGAGAACAGCTCTGAATGATACAGACCTTTGTGAAGGAAACATATACATAGATCTGGCTCATTTCTGGGTATAAACAGAAACAAAAAGCCATCTCTGAGGATCTTTACGGACCACTTACCTGCAATGCATGAACCTTTAACAAAGTAGCGAGAATCATTCAAACTGACGGCGTCCGTCCATGCGGTATATTTTGAATAATATGGGTATTTGTCTGATAGAATTTGAATTTTGTTTACAGGAAAATATTCGTCGAGTTGAAGATATTATTATGAAATATCTTGACAAAAATAAAATGAACATTCTATCCTCAAAAGGACTCACAGATGGTGTTGTGAAATTCATTGATACCGATGATAATGAGGCTCCTATTCAGATAATTGAGTGAGTAAAAATATTTTCTAATAAAGGGTTTTCCAATAAGAGGTGTTATTTTGAATAGCCCGCTATTTTGGTAGATGTCACGTTTGAAGCTATCATTTTTTGACATTTGACAAGTAGAAACTACACCATCATTAAAAATGGACGGATACACGCTTCGAGAACGCACTGAAATTACTAAAATTCACTATAAAAATGGTGAAAATTTGGCAGAGACGCTTCGTAAAACTCGAACATTTTTGGGTAGTCTACTTCACATGAAATAAAAGGGAAAATTTTGTGGATTCAAAAAAATCAATCATAAAATAACATTAGAATAAAATCATAACTTTGAAATGTTTTCACCACTTATTCATGGAATGAGGTGTTTTCTAAATGAAGTTTTTATTTTTAGGCATCAATTCAAAAAAACTTTTGAAAAACTCAAAGAACTTGCTCCTGAGGAAGATGAAATTGAAGACTGTCTACAGAATTTACGTGAGATGAGGACCACTCAGGATGAAGATGAGGAGGTTTGTTAACCTCCGTCGACCCAAAAATAATCGGGAAATAGAAAATAATTCTAGATATTCAATTCAATCAACTCATTCTGAATGATCGATTTCGATATTCAAATTGCCTGTTTCGTCTTATTAGGATTCATCAGCATGAAATAGCTCTGCATGGCACCTTCTTTCAGTTATTATACAGGGTGTCCCAAAAATACCACGCGAAAGTGACACTGGAGATAGATTGGCATTAGGTCTTTCAGATAGCATCAACATGACCTCAGTAAAAGTCCGCTGGTTTTCGAGATATCACCACTTTTGTGTATTTTTTAAAAATCTCCAATTTTCGGTCTTCAAAGTCATGTTTTTTTTCACCTAGGCTATCATGAATAGTTGCTTTAAAACAATGAAGTAATAGCTTCACCGAGAACTAGAACAAAATCCTTCAAAAAATGTCTAACTTGTTGTATTTTATGACGAAGATAAAACTTAAGGTTGACTGACTGATGTGAAAAAAAAATTATATCAGACTGAATTGACAAATAATCGTAAAAACTGGTCCATTTCCTGCACTTTTCAAAATGATACAACACTACCAATTTTTTTAAGTCAAAACCTCAGAAATAATAATTTTGTCGCGATAGATGTGTTTAAGCCGAAATAATTAAAAATTATAAAAAATGCACAAGTATCACCTGATGCCAAATTACATGTTGCTTGATATTCTTTCCTCGCTACCGTTTCAAACAACCATTATTTTTGCTCTTCTTTCTCTTTTATCTCACTTTCTCTTTCATTTTTTGTTTGCAAAAGTGGTGAAATCTCGAAAACCAGCGGACTTTTACTGAGGTCATGTTGATGCTATCTGATAGACCTAATGCCAATCTATCTCCAGTGTCACTTCCGCGTGGTATTTTTGGGACACCCTGTATACTACGTATAAAATTTCTATGTTGATATGTTCCAATAGAGTTGTGACATTACTTCTATTGCATCTGAATCTTTGTGTTTGTTTTAGCATAAACTGAACATTTAAAGCGGGTCATTATGTTCAATTTCGTATATGTCCAACCCACTTTTCACTTTTAATCATGAGGTTGATGAAAAATTTTATTAAATTTTTAATTTCTATAGTTTAAACTTCATTATATACCGATTTGGAAATTCACATCGAACACATACGATATACAATGCATCAGACAGAGAATTTTCCCTCCAGTTGCACAGATGAATAGGCGAGATAATCAAGTGCGATAACTGAATGAATTCAACTGTCTTACTGCAAAAATCAAGTCTTGTCTCTCTCTTATCGCAGTATGGTAGGGAACCCGCACTGCACGTATAGAATTTTTAATTTGTCAGGCTGCCTGTAATACTCGATTCAGTATTTACTGTTGCCTACCATACTAAAGAATTACGCTCCTCTAAACGATAAGAGAGAGACAAGACTAGAATAATGAAGCAAGACAACTGAATTCAGTGTGTTACAGCAAGTGATTGTCTAGACTATTCATCTGTGCAACTGGAGGGAAAAATTCTCTGTCTGATGCATTGTATATCGTATATTTCAGATGTGAATTTCCAAAACCTGTATATGATCATACCTACTTATGATTTCCAAATTTACAGGTGAGAAATATTCTGAGCAGAAGGTGAATACAACTGTAAAATTGGATAGTGATGACGAAGAAACCGCTAGTATTGTTATTGATGACGATGATGATGATGCAGGTCCTTCTAAAATTGTTCCTACAACTCAACGTCCTGCTAGGGGTAGAGGTTCTCGAGGTCCTAGGGCATCAAGAGGTACGAGAGGATCAAGGGCACGAGCGAAAGCCAAATGAAAATATGTATTGATATTTGTTTCTAACATTCCTTGGTTTTAAAAATGTATTTTTTATTTATTGTTGAATACATACAAGTTGTGCTTTCTTGTTATATACAGATTAAATTAAACATTCTAACTTAATCTCATAATATGTGAAGATGCCATTTCTTTCGTTTGTCCAGATAAGAAAAAGTTATTTATTACTCATCTGTACAACAAACATGCTAACTTCTGAAAGAAACAGATTTACAGAAAAGTTGAATTCATAAATGAATAGAATGAAACCAATAGCTCTCAGGATATTGAATTATTGATATCCTTAAATGAAAATCGTTCTTCTGGAACAACTATGTCGTTGAGGATCATTCCTGGCTGAAATTGGAAACTTCCAGACATTCAGAAAGAAAACATCCGTAATTTTAACGAAATTGGCATCTCAAATATTAATATTCTTCTTCTTCTCTGTGCGGTGCCTTTCCGGCCGAAATGAGGCCTAGTGGCCCATTGTTCACCCGCATCGTTCTATAGAGACTCCAGACACGAAGACAGAAATGTCGCGAGCCTGCCAGGAGTGGTCCCTCTCACCATAGGAATAGAAGGTGTTGGATTTCCTAGGTGTGTTGACCTTAACTCAGTAAGGTTTCCACAGTTGAACAAAAGATGCTCAACCGTTTCATCAGTACTCCTGCACCACCGGCATAGGGAGCAGCTTGTCAATCCCATTCTCTTCAAATGCTTGTTAAACAGGTGACCAGTCAATGCACCAGACCGAGTTGTTTCCTCTCCAGCAACAGAAGTCTTTTGACCTCAGATCGCGAGGACGGTCTCTCAATGAGAACCCTCGACCACCTCAGGCCCACCCCTGCGCTCCATTCCGAGGAAAAATTCCCTGTTCAGCCAGTTCCTGAAGAAACTTCTGACAGATGTGCGACAGATTGGCAGCGCAGGCTCCGGACCAACAAATGCTAATCCGGCTCCCCGCCTAGCCAGTTCATCTGCCTTGACGTTACCAGGTATATCCGCATGAGCCGGACACCAGATTACTTTCAAAAAGTTATCAGAGCCCAGCCTACGCAGAGCTTTGGATTTTTATGTCTAGAAGCTACACATGGTACAAAATGGATATTGCGAGTAGGTTCTTCTGACAGGAGAAATTCCATTACAAACATAAACGGTTGATCAACAGTGTTTATTATTGCGTGCAGAAATTTTACAGGAAGATCCAACTATTAAAATGAAAAAAAAAATACATGTAACAGGATGTGTACAAGAGGGTAGTGCAAAAGCATCATACATTTTTTCAGGATCTGCGAATTAAGAGTATGTATCACTTTTGCCAGCAAAAAAATTGAGTTTGATTCAATCGATAGATGCAAGTATTAATAAAATTGATTTGGCACTTGATAAATATTATCTATAGTATTCCTCTCCAATACTCTGTAAGTTCTTGTGTGACTGTGACCAACCTCCTCTTCGACTTCAAGGTTGTCAAAAGGTGAGTTGGTATCTTGAACATAGGAAAATTGGGTATCGTCGAAGTCGATAACTGATTCTGGTATAGGCTGGTAATCGTCATCTGGCATTTCTGGTTCTGGAAAATACCATAATGGGCTCATTCGATCTATGACATACTGGATGGTGATTTTCTACTGGTTGAACAGTTTTTGCAAATGGCATGTTCAATGGCGGTTGTGCCGAACAACTACTTCTTTGTGAAATATTGAAGGGATATGAATTTTGTTTCGCTTTTACAGCGCATGCTTCGTTACTTTGAGGTTTTATGTAGTTTCGATGGTTTGAAGCTGAAACGAGAAACTTTTTCATTAGATCACTTCTATTAAATTAATCAAAGAAAACCACTCTTTGAAACATCGCCGACCAGTTTCAATTTTAATCTAAAATCATCTTCGTGTCGACATACAAATGTCGGGATTTGTGTGCAGTGGACACAAATCCCGGAGTGGTCGGAAGTGGTCGGCGATGTTTTAAGCAATGGTTTTCTTTGAAGATCTGATCTCGATGCTCTCAAATAATAATTCATATTTTCTTATTTTGTTTTACACTGAACTCTACTAGTCTACGGTCACGAATTCATATTTTATATTTGTCAATTTACTGATCCAGAAAGATATTCTGCCGATAAATTTCTAATTTTTCAATGCAAAAATATTTAACGATACCTATTTATGAGAACATTCGATCGGTTTCGAAAAATGAATTAAAGAAAATAATATAAAATACTCATTTACGAATCTCATATCAATGTCTTCTGCACTTCTCTTAACAATTTTCTACTGTCGAATGTTAGTGACACCAAAACAGAAATGAAGTATGGAGAAGTGCGATCTAGAATCAAAATCTACGATGGAATTACCCATTATGAGTATGTTATATGTAAGTATACATAAAAAAAATTATGAACTGAAATTTCGAAAAACTTATTTCCACTTTACCTTCCTCATGATTAATATTCATCAAAGGATGGTAACCTGCAACAAAAAATTTCATATATATTTGAATTTGTGGGAGTATTTCACTATTGTCAAAAATTCTATAGGCTCTCGTTTCGGCAGTAGCTTTGGTGATCCACTGTTGACGACGAGCCACTGTTCCCGCCTTGACCCTATTAATGAAGTGCAGTTTTGTCTCAAAATTACAGCCAGTACCTACTATAAGTATAAGGAGACGGTTCCGTTTCACAACTTTAAAGGCAAAAAGACCCTAAGAGTAGCTCGGCTAGTGCCTTAATTGGCAAAAAACCATAAGGACAAGGACTGGCTTTAACCACAATTGCGTAACATATACTTCTTTTCGGATGAGTCACGATTCGGTTTATAAAGTGATAATCATGAAGAAAAGGGTTTGGAGAGTTCAGGCAGGCTCGATCAACTCAATTTTGCCTGAGAAGTGAATCGATATTGTGTGTTCGAATTTCATTCAATAACGGCAAAACTACTGACTTTAGAGGCATGAAATGTTCGGGACACCCTAACTGGTTTTTGACGAGCCATCGATTGGAATTACAAAATTATAGGGTTGCCATTTGAAAAAAAGAGATTTTATAGTTTTATTGAGGCTCACTTTGGGGCCCTTTTTCAGACATCCTGTATAATATAAATAATGAAAGCGGAGAATAATATTAATCGATATAAAATCAACCAATATTAAACCCACACTTCGGAACTAATCCCGTCAACGAACAAAGAACATGCATAGTGGTAATATCAAACAGAGCATCCATAGATAGCTATTTCGCCCTATTTGGGGCTCATCAGTATGGAGGAGCTCCGTTTGAAAGGCATTCTAGGTTCCCTTACTTGAAGAAATGTTGCCCAGTTCTGAGAATATTCATTATCATATTCATATTCATTATCCTGTATAATATTTCCTCATAAGTTATACAAGAAACAGTATCAGCCTACTTTCTTTTGTTTCACTTTCGCAAAAAGAAATTCTTGTAATGAGGGATTTTGAAGATATGGACACTAATTTGTGACAACCTTTTTTTCAAAAAATTTGATAATCAGGCTATAATTCAAGAACCGCTTGGGTGGTTGCACATATCATACATCAAATCAGTATAGAATTGAACGAAGAATTCGAATATGTATAAACTACAGGGTGTTGCATTTGAAATAACGAAGGTACATTCGTTTTCCGGTGAAACCGGAAGTAGATTCCTCTTGAAAATATTTTACAATTGAAGTTCATGTACTCTTAAACGAAAATCCAAAATCTTGAATCTGTATTGCAATCCTTCCTCGAAAACGTCTAATGAAACACTTATAGCGTTTTCTTTTGGGAAACTGGTGCGCACCAGAATTGCCCCAGTGCGATCTGAGTGCAAATTTCTATGAGCATTTCATTGTTCTTTGTACCAATAGAACACGAAAAATTGCACTGGGGCAATTCTGCTGCGCACCAGTTTTCCCAAAAGAAAACGCTATTAAAAAAATCACCCTGTATATTATACCTGCCTTACTCTTAAACGCGTGAATTTTTATTTTGTACTTACGACAATCTTCGAACAACGGGCCAAGTCCAGGAGGCTCCCCATTTTTGGCATTTTCCTCTTTCTACCTATTTCATTCGATGGCAGGAACTCGAAAGGAATTGATTCACTTGTACCTCCAGTAGATGATCTTTTGAGCTGAAGCTGAACTCTTACTGGATTCTCGATTTTATAGTTGAAATATTAGGAACCTTAAAACAGATCGCTACTTGTTTGTGGATTTGAGATGGTGTGAACGATCCGTAACCCTCCCAATGAGGCTACCATTCATTTCTTCGTAAAATCGAATTTGAATATCTTCTTTAGAAACCTGAAAATGGAAAATTGCTGTAAGGTCGGAAACTTAGTTTTGAATTTTCTTTTTCGAAGATGAAACTTCATTAAAAAATTTAAGAAGAAACTGTATGGTCGACTATCAATCAATGAAAAATTTCATAAGGTACCAATGGTACCTTCGCGTCGCAAAGTACAGGGTGATTTTTTTAAGTGTTTCATTAGACGTTTTCGAGGAAGGAATTGTAATACAGATTCAAGATTTTGGAGTTTCGTTTTAGAGTATGTACATGAACTTTAATTGTAAAATATTTTCAAGAGGAATCTACTTCCGGTTTCAGCGGAAACGAATGTAACTTCGTTATTTCAAATGCAACACCCTGTATATTCATACATATTCGAATTCTTCGTTCAATTCTACAACTGATTTGAAGTATGATATGTGCAACCACTCAAGCGGTTCTTGATTATAGCCTGATTATCAATTTTTTTTAAAAAAAGGTTATCACAAATTAGTGTCCATATCTTCAAAATCCCCCATTACAAGAATTGCTTTTTGCGAAAGTGGAACAAAAGAAAGTACGCTGATACTGTTTCTTGTATAACTTACGAGGAAATATTATACAGGATGTCTGAAAAAGGGTCCAAAGTGAGCCTCAATAAAACTATAAAATCTCACTTTTTTCAAATGGCAACCCTATAATTTTGTAATTCCAATCGATTGCTCGTCAAAAACCAGTTATAGTATCCCGAACTTTCATGCCTCTAAAATCAGTATTTTGGCCGTTATTCAATAAAATTCGAATTTCACGATTAAAGACAGTTTCGCACAGTTTGTAAGCTTGCATTTTTGAAGTAGGCCATGTCAGGAACTGTCATTCTTACTTATTCTTACAGATCAAATAACAATAATAAAGGTTATTCTTACCTTTCCATAAGAGAATTATTTCTGGTTCTTCATCGACTCGGCACACACAGTGTGATATCTTGTTAATGATCAGATCAGAAAAATATCTTGTATCATATATAGGATCACTCACTACAGGTGGCAGAGGTGTATATTAAATTTTCCTTTTTCACTTTCCAGAAAAACTTGGAAGCATAAACGGATACAACTGAAATCAAATGACAGTTTTTTCATATCGAATCCAGCTGCAACAGGTACAGAAGATCAGTATTATTAGTTATGTTTTACAGGGTGACAGGAAAAACTTCGGACAAATTTTACTGTGATCCGGAACAAGGTTATTTTCGGCACAGAAAAACAATTTTCTTTCTACTAGACTCTCCACAATGTTTTGTACTGATATGTTTATAATGTAGACTGTTAGAATGTCGAACAGACGTACCCGGGTGTTAACTATACTGGGTGTTTCATTGGTAAATGAACATACGGTAACCTGCGCTAAAGCTACCCCAGGCGAGTCTAAAAAACTCATTTATTATGATAGGTCTAATCAACTCCTTAACCGAGATACAGGGTAGTTCATGTATTCACCAAAATATCAATTTCTCATAACTTTTGAATTAACCAGTATAGTCGGTTGATATTTGGAACTCATGATTCCTTTCCATAGGTCGATCGATTTATATTTAAATCCTCCAACATTTCCAGGTCCGTATTTAAAAAATATGGGACTTCTTCCAAGCTGAGATTCAACACCCTGTATATTAAAATTTCGGAATTTGATTGAGATATTTGAAACGAACGAAGACGTCAAATGAAAAACTGAAGCATATTTTGAGAACATTGACAAATCCAACTATTCTAAAGGCATCGCAATCTTGAAAAACCTTTGGACTATGTTAAAAAATAAAGAGTAATTTTGATTCTTTTCTTTGTTAGGCTCACTTTCAATTGAACGCCCTAGTGTAGTAGTACAATTTGAATGAAGCTGTTTTACCAAGGTGAGCGTAAATGAGAAATTGATCGTTTGCTCAATGTGCATGGACAAACCGTGTCCGATGCAAGTGGCGGTTTCAGAAAGCTTGTCCACATGATGTCCAGGAAGTGGAACAGAACGCACTGTCAATATTCCAAGCAACGCAACATCGCAAAGAGGCGACCCAAACGAAATCCGAGGGTCTCCATGAGGCCCATGAGACCAACCATGCAAACGTTCGTCAAATGCCGTAAAAGAGCTCAACCAAATGCAATGCAAGCACCAAAATTTTCTACTCCCCACGTGTGAAAACAAACGAGTATGGATCCAAAGGTGCGGCCAACTCATTCGCCTCGTCGCCGGTCAGACTAGAATTTTTTCACCGCAATGGTTCCTGGTACGTCGGCCATTGTCTCACATGCTTCGAAATCGCAAATACGCCGGATTAGTGTCACATCACAAGCTGTCAATGGGTTCCAAACAAACATTGGAATTTTAACTACCGATTATTCTATTTAGTTTTAGATTAGTCGTGTTAGAAACGTTTTTGAGGATGAAAAAAGGTTATTTTGTGGATCATCAGTTCATTAAAACTACAAAATCAAAGTGAAAAAATCAACATATTTACATTACGTCAACTTGGCTTGATTTCCCTCTTTTTAATTGCAATATTCATCTGAATGATATGACGATTCACAAAATAATTTTTTTTATGTTAAAAACGTCTTAAGTTCAGTTTAAATGAGGTTTGTTTGGAACCCTGTCTTTGACGTGTGACGTAACCACTAATGCGGCGTATTCGTTTTGGTCTGAGGCACAATTTGTGTCAGCGGCAAAACATCCTTTCTTTCTTTGGATCAAGATGCCTATAACACGTGTAAGCGGAATTTATAGCCAGCTAAGTGAATTTGAAGAGGTAGAATTATTGGTCTACGTGACGAGGGGCTGTTATCTTTAGAAAATCATTAACCGTACAAACAGAACAACTAGGTATTGTTATGAGATCTTGTCACGCCTGGCTTGATAAAGACCAAAATCGAAGAAAAATTGGCAGCAGACGTCGAAGGGGCATACAGCACACATGCAGTTCTAGATCGATGTACAAGACTTATGCTGTTAGAGGCCGAACAAAGCCATCCTGTAACTGCTTGAAAGGTTTATCGCCAGATGAGGTCTTTTGGACTGCAGCATCATCGACCCCATCTTTGTGTTGCAGAGAACGTCAACATAACATTGGAATGTCATATAGTATCATATCTGATGTCGATTCTCCTTGGGTGCACAAGATGACCGAAGAAGGGTTAGACCACGTCGTGAAGAATGACGTGATCCTCAGTTGATATTGAGCGTCATTTATACCGGACAGTAGGTGTTTTGGTATGAACTGCTATATTGCACATGCAAGTAGGTCAACTTTAGTCTTTATTCGTGCTTACATATCAAATTCAATCCAGTATTTCAACAAGATTTTGCTCGACCCATGTCAACAGAGTTTGTTTGAACTTTTTCGAAGTGATCAATGTGAATATTTCGCCATGTCCGCCAGATCCCCGATCTTTCCCTCATAGAGCATGTAGGGAACATGGGTAGGAGGCTTGGAAATTTACCCCAGCCTCCACAAACTTTGGCGGCTCTGAGACCTGAACTGCAGGTAAATTGGAATAGTATCCTTCTAGAATAAATGGATCATCTAATTAATATTAACAAATAATTTTAAAAAATGGCAATACACAACGTTTTTTTCTTCAAATTTCAATGATTTACTCCTTGTTGTACCTACCTACTATCTATGTTTTACAAAAAAATTAATATAAACAGTTTCTTCTGTGTTGCAGTTTCTTTATCAGTTAACATATTACTCTAAGTTTATATTATAATTATTCGTCATTGCATTGTTGAATTGCTTTTGTTTGATGAAGTTTAAATGAAAAAAGTTTGTCCGAAGTTCTTCTTGTCACCCTTCAAAATGAAATTAAGGATATCGGCGGTTATGAATTGTTTGACTCACTTTGGAATGGATCTATCCTTAATTCATTCCTTAGTTTCAATGAATCCTCTATCTCCTTTTCTTCACGCATTTATGCCTATACTGCATAACTTAACAGTCATTGTATCCGTAGGAATATTTATGGTGAACACTCCTTTTTTACAGCCATCTTACATCAATGTTGAATGGATGTGGTCTGAAATTAACAGAATTTGTGTTATTTTCAAGTTAATTCGTTCGGTTTATTATTGAAAACCAACTGGAATTCCTATAATGACTACTACAACCTATAGGGGAAGTATGCCTATGATGGCAGCCTGCTTATGATGGCACACTTCAAGAAGTCTGTTAACATCATCCGAACAAACTTATATTTACTGAGTTCGTTCGCCAAATGGCATTTACGCTTGATATACGTAGTTACCCTTGAATACGTGGCAATTTGTGACTGTTATAAGAGTTCAATCATTTGGGTAAGTGTTGATGTATGATAGTTATTTCATTCTTTTCGTTTTATTTGGATATTCAAAAAATCTGTGTAAAAAAGGATTATACTTTCCTTTAATCACTCTATAATAATGCTTTTAGTGTGAAAGTTTTAGGTTTTTTCGTCTTTTAGTACCTTTTTTTTTTGCTTTGTTAAAAAATATATGTTACTTATGCTTATGATGGCATAGCCAGAGTATTCCTATGATAGCATAGGGTGCCATCATAGGAAAAAGAATCTAGATCAAGAAACGATTCCTCCAAAGCTTGGTACTTCGCAAGGAATATTAGAGGTATCCGAAAATAATGAAAATGGTTTCAAGTGAAGTATCGAGATCATTGAAAATCATACAAGAACTCTCACTACTGCCCACTGCCGTTGCAGAATAAACAGTGAACAGAGGAAGAAAACGAGGAAAAGTTGGAATCCTCAATACAACCCCTGACATAAAAAAAGAAGTTGGAAGAAGAAGAGAAGACAAAGAAAAGAGAAAGAAGCTAGCTAGAAAGGACAAAGGACAGATTAAGTTAAGAAGAAATGAGGAAAATGAAGAAAGACATTATAACAATGATTCAGATGCCGCTTGTCTTTATTGTTATAAGCTGTTGTCCATGTCTCGACCAGGGGAGAATTGGTTGCGTTGCCAGAAATGCTCCAGCTGGTGCCATGCCGAGTGTGCTAGTGCAAATCATATTCGTAGGTGAATTGTGCGTAAAAATTATATTTTTTATATTTTGACGATGCCAAAGAATGTAAATTTAGTTCTTTACACTATATTTTCATTTTCATTAAATAGGACTGCTATTTTCTTCAATAACCATTTCAATAAATAATATCATTCTATTTTAAGTTATGCCATCAAAGGACATACGTGATCTTATGATGCACACCCTGGCCAAATTTTAAAAAGTGCTATAATCCATATTTTTAACAATTTATATTGAAACTATACATAAGAATGCATACTAAATACGAGTAGCAGTAAATCTGTACACTCGATGACATAGAAAAATATTCTTTTCAAAAGAATATATAATGAAATATGTAAATAATTCGTTAAGGGTGCCAAATGGGCACACTTCCCTAGTTAAAAGTTATCTGAAGTTTCTTGAAAATATCTTTAGATTAGATTCGATTATATTAGAGGGGGGGGGTGATAAAGCTATGCTAAACCTTGCTGACACCTTGATTTTTTTTGCCTGGAGGAAAAAATGCTTTACGCACGAAACGTGTGGACACAGATAAGTACCTAATACCCACTAAAAAACCATCAGGTTATTATGCCTAAAAGGTGGAACGGCAGCAGCACCGCAAAGAAGCAAGCAGCGACAACCCGGCTCTACCCGATGCCCAACCTAGGAGGACTGAGGTAAGCGCCATGATTAGATTAGATTAGAGGAGAGGCGACAGATCAAAACCGACCTTGCGAGCACCTTGACCTTAAGATCTATTGTGCATCCCCGCGCTTTATCAGTCCGGCAGCAAAGTCTCAATGAACTTCACCACCTTTCTGGGGGCCACATCCATTACTTGTTCAGGCTTTAGGAACCTGGAGCCAAGATGCCGTAACCGTTTCTGGTGAACAGCTTCACACTCACATAGCAGGGTCTAGCTGTCTCGGTGGCTTCTTGACAGAAGCGACATGTACTATCGGGCGCCTTTCCCATGCTTGTTAAGTGATACCTCACGGGACAGTGCCCAGTGAGAGAGCAGTCAGTTTCCTCAGTCCCAATTTGCAGAGTGGAGGACTTTCTTGTCCAGCTCGTCGAGTGAGAGAGAAGTGACTTAGCTTGCTTTTGACCATTGGTCGTATGCCAGGACATAAGCTTCCTCTTTTGTTCCAGTCCTTAATAGCCATTGCCTGATGACTGGCAGGGAAGCCGCAAAACGGTTTTGGTCCAGTGAAGGGGGTTGTCCCTCCTTCCCTGGCCAATTGGTCTGCCGCTTCATTGCCGTGAATCCCGGAGTGACCAGGGGCCCGATTCTTGAACTTCGTACAGATGACAACTCTCGTTCGACTATTCCTATACGAGATGTCATCTCACTCTCTCCACGCATAATTCGAATAATTTCAGTCACACTTCACACTAGACACAGAATAGTTGCTCCATTCTGTGATTCTCTCCTATGGAAATAGTCATCTCTCTTACCATTTAGTAGTAGAGAACTCGTTCTCGGTCAGCAGAGAATTCGAGAATACAGATTCTCTCGGTCACTGAGAGAGAAATGCAATTCTCGCATGAGAGATTTTTCAAGAATCGGGCCCCAGGCACACAGATGAGATTGACCTGGTTCTTTTCTCCGTAGGTTAAGTGACGTTTTGCATTCCCAGACCAACTTTGACTTCACTTGTGGAGAGTCAAGCGCTAGCAGGGCTGCTCTGCTGTCAGATGCTATATATATTTCCTTTCTTTGGTAGTTGCGTTCCCGCACGAGCGCAACGCACTCCCTTATAGCAAGTGTCTCGCCTGAAAACCGAAGGACAGAGACCCATCGTCGTCATGGCAATGGATTGAGGGACCGTAAACACCGGCTCCGACTAGTCCGTCTTCAATTTTCGAGCCATCAGTGTAAAATACCGTAGACTCTCTGGAAAACTAATTCTTTATTAGTCCATTGGTCACGACTTGGGAATGTCGTGGTAAAGTTTTTCTGAAACTCGTGTCTCAAGGGGATGTTGTCTGTGACTACATCTTGAAGCTCCTTACACCATTTAGAATGCGGAGGTGCCCTGAGTAGTCACCAATTTTCAAAGCGCATGAAGTTATGTAGTTATTCAAACCCCCTCTAATGGAGAAAACTTTCAGGTCGTCAGCTGAAATAAAAGTCGAAACTAGTTGGCCTTTTTTACAAAAAGTTGGTTTTGCGATCAAATCGTCGACCTAGAAACTCCTCAACAAAAAACACTCGAAAATTATATGCCCTGCTTTGGAAAATTTTACCGATCACTATGAAAAAAGATATACACTGGGTAGCTCGTCTGAAATGAAATAACCTGTATAGTCCGTCTATTTAGACATTCGAAGGTACATAAAGTCCCAACAAGCTGAATTTCTGTGAAGTTGTCAAAACATAATTATAAACAATATCTAAAAGTTCCTCATCATTCCCCTGTAAGGAAAAAATTTAATTCAAGGTCAAAGGTAAAAAAAATAAGAGTTTCCGCGATTTCAGCAAAACGGTAAGTTTTATCATAAAAGTACCTCAGACAGAATTGTAGATCATAAAATTATCTATAAAAAATGTATCAATACTTTTTTCTTACGAGCCACCGTTTCTGAGATATAACGATTCAAAAAGTTATAAAAGTCGTTATCGTCATAATATGCACACGTTTCCACGCCACCTATGAGGTAGCGTACTTAGCGCGTAATTATAACTTTTTGAATCGTTATATCTCAGAAACGGTGGCTCTCGTAAGAAAAAAGTGTTGATACATTTTTTATAGATAATTTTATGTTCTACAATTTTTGTCTGAGGTACTTTCATGATAAAACTTACCGTTTTGCTGAAAATCGCGAAAAACTCATTTTTTTGACCTGTGACCTTGAATTAAATTTTTTCCTTACAGGGGAATGATGGGGAACTTCTAGACATTGTTTATAATTATATTTTGAACAATTTCACAGAAATTCAGCTTGTTGGGACTTTATGTAACTTCACTCTCATTTTTTGGTCTAAATAGACCGGACTAGTATAATTATTTTATATAATTTACCTATATGGCTCATCTTTTGTCACACATGAAACTATCAGTAACGCCTTCCCTTGGTATCCAACCACTTGCACTGTTGGAAAGTTCTCTCCAGAGGTGTAGAGGAAATTCCAATTAGAGGGCTGTGCCCTTCAGACTGATATCTAAACCTTACACGATCAGGGGCGGGTGCTCCATTATTTTGAGGTAGGCTCCCTCCGGTGGAGAATTCATATTTAATGTTTCAAGGCAGTAACGAAGACACCTGAAAAAATACAAGAGTTCACTGTAAAGACGATAATTATCTATTCTTCTAAGTATCATGGGATACCCTGTAGGTATGCAGGGTGAGTCTTGACTTGTAAATACAGTAGAGACTCGATAATCCGGAGAACAATAATCCGGATATTTACTAGTCCGGATTGACGTCAAGATTTATTAGGTCATTATAATCCGGATTGCAAGACTCAATAATCCGAATTTCCGATCGTTGCATACGTGGTTTACGGTTCTAACTTGTCGAACCTCAATTTCTATGACGACGATCGGGCGTTCTTTTGGTATTAATAGTGCACAATGGTATAAGACAAAGAAAGTCAGACAAGAATAATTAATTAGTGAAATGGAATGTTTCTACCTCCAACCATACAGCTTTGATACAGCATATGGATCATAATGATATTAAATTAACAAACTGAAATACCGAAAAGGCCTTTTAGCACATATTTTTTCGATCCTCGAAGACGGGGATAATGTTAGCAAATGCTTTAGAGCATAGATCAATTCGATGCAGTCTGTTTATTCCATAACTCATGGCAATTACTGATATTCAGCTCTGAAAGATATACAGGAAAAGTTATTGTTCAGCATTCTTTTTCCCTTACCGTAAAAACGTAGGTAAAATATCTATTTCATTTAATATATTTGTTTTATGATTTCGATAATAAAGCCTATATTTATTTCAACCGTTTTTTAATAAATGCATCTTTACTAAATTGTAAGACGCGGTATTCCGGATTCCTCATTAATCCGGATCAGCCCTTGCATTAATGATCCGATTATCGAGTCTCTACTGTATAATTTAACCGTAGATTCCTATGGAAACTTCGTTTTGGTGATAACAATAAAATTGCTGTATGGTGAACTTGGTGAATACATTACTGAATGGTATTGATTTTTGTAGTTTTCAACTTTGATTTGTACATTTTTACAAAATTTTTTTAAAGAATTTTGTTTTATGGCATTTTTCAGGTTGAATGTTTCCATATTGTTATGTTTTAATGAAAGGTTGTAGTATCATTTTTCAAAAAAACAGTTTTTTCACATCTGTAGGACCATTATGTCCAAAGAAATTGATATTATTCGGAAGGGTCAACGAAAATAAAAAAGTAAATTTAAAATGGGGGCTCCTCCAAAACTTAAGGGGTAAACTTCCCATGTGGGTGTTTTTTGTCGATAATTAGTTATATTTGATGCCCTTAAATTATCGCTTAGTCATGACCAAACACACTGTATAATATTACTCTGTGAATATTTACAAAACGATATTATATGTACTTTAAGAGTAGGTTCGTTGATTTCTGGTATTTTATATAGTGGACATTCTCGAAAAACTGAAGAATGTGAACTGAATTTTGTATTGGAATGATATCTTCTTATCAATGAAGATTTATATCCCGAAATCGTTTCATTGGATGGGGTCGTTTGCGAGATATCTGAAAATCGATTTTTTTATTGATTTTGAACTGCCTGTATCTTTCAACAGAGCTGACTCGGAAAAATTGGTGAAGGAAAAAATGGTTTGACTTCAGGAATCTACGGTTAAAA
>CM024242.1:65363575-65423223 GCA_013421045.1 Propylea japonica | reverse complement strand
ATCATTTCAATCGGATGAACAGAGATCGATTTATTCGCAACGAAAGATGGAAAAATCGATTTTTCGAATGTTTTCCGTCTGCTACCGAGTTTATTCGAAAAATTTTGAAAACGGTAGGTTTTAGAAAAAAGTGGTCAATGGGGCATTTGTAGAGAATTAATTTATCTATAAAATGAGGTATCAATCATTTCATCGGATGAACAGAGACCGATTTATTCGCAACGAAAGATGGAAAAATCGATTTTTCGAATGTTTTCCGTCTGCTACCGAGTTTATTCGAAAAATTTTGAAAACGGTAGGTTTTAGAAAAAAGTGGTCAATGGGGCATTTGTAGAGAATTAATTTATCTATAAAATGAGGTATCAATCATTTCCATCGGATGAACAGAGACCGATTTATTCGCAACGAAAGATGGAAAAATCGATTTTTCGAATGTTTTCCGTCTGCTACCGAGTTTATTCGAAAAATTTTGAAAACGGTAGGTTTTAGAAAAAAGTGGTCAATGGGGCATTTGTAGAGAATTAATTTATCTATAAAATGAGGTATCAATCATTTCCATCGGATGAACAGAGACCGATTTATTCGCAACGAAAGATGGAAAAATCGATTTTTCGAATGTTTTCCGTCTGCTACCGAGTTTATTCGAAAAATTTTGAAAACGGTAGGTTAGAAAAAAGTGGTCAATGGGGCATTTGTAGAGAATTAATTTATCTATAAAATGAGGTATCAATCATTTCAATCGGATGAACAGAGACGATTTATTCGCAACGAAAGATGGAAAAATCGATTTTTCGAATGTTTTCCGTCTGCTACCGAGTTTATTCGAAAAATTTTGAAAACGGTAGGTTTTAGAAAAAAGTGGTCAATAGGGCATTTGTAGAGAATTAATTTATCTATAAAATGAGGTATCAATCATTTCAATCGGATGAACAGAGACGATTTATTCGCAACGAAAGATGGAAAAATCGATTTTTCGAATGTTTTCCGTCTGCTACCGAGTTTATTCGAAAAATTTTGAAAACGGTAGGTTTTAGAAAAAAGTGGTCAATGGGGCATTTGTAGAGAATTAATTTATCTATAAAATGAGGTATCAATCATTTCAATCGGATGAACAGAGACGATTTATTCGCAACGAAAGATGGAAAAATCGATTTTTCGAATGTTTTCCGTCTGCTACCGAGTTTATTCGAAAAATTTTGAAAACGGTAGGTTTTAGAAAAAAGTGGTCAATGGGGCATTTGTAGAGAATTAATTTATCTATAAAATGAGGTATCAATCATTTCCATCGGATGAACAGAGACCGATTTATTCGCAACGAAAGATGGAAAAATCGATTTTTCGAATGTTTTCCGTCTGCTACCGAGTTTATTCGAAAAATTTTGAAAACGGTAGGTTTTAGAAAAAAGTGGTCAATGGGGCATTTGTAGAGAATTAATTTATCTATAAAATGAGGTATCAATCATTTCCATCGGATGAACAGAGACCGATTTATTCGCAACGAAAGATGGAAAAATCGATTTTTCGAATGTTTTCCGTCTGCTACCGAGTTTATTCGAAAAATTTTGAAAACGGTAGGTTTAGAAAAAAGTGGTCAATGGGGCATTTGTAGAGAATTAATTTATCTATAAAATGAGGTATCAATCATTTCAATCGGATGAACAGAGACCGATTTATTCGCAACGAAAGATGGAAAAATCGATTTTTCGAATGTTTTCCGTCTGCTACCGAGTTTATTCGAAAAATTTTGAAAACGGTAGGTTAGAAAAAAGTGGTCAATAGGGCGTTTGTAGAGAATCAATGTACCTATAAAATGAGGTATCAATCATTTCAATCGGATGAACAGAGATCGATTTATTCGCAACGAAAGATGGAAAAATCGATTTTTCCAATGTTTTCCATCTGCTACCGAGTTTATTCGAAAAATTTTGAAAACGGTAGGTTATAGAAAGAAGTGGTCAATAGGGCGTTTGTAGAGAATTAATTTATCTATAAAATGAGGTATCAATCATTTCAATCGGATGAACAGGGACAGATTTATTCTCAACGAAAGATGGAAAAATCGATTTTTCGAATGTTTTCCGTCTGCTACCGAGTTTATTCGAAAAATTTTGAAAACGGTAGGTTTTAGAAAAAAGTGGTCAATGGGGCATTTGTAGAGAATTAATTTATCTATAAAATGAGGTATCAATCATTTCAATCGGATGAACAGAGACGATTTATTCGCAACGAAAGATGGAAAAATCGATTTTTCGAATGTTTTCCGTCTGCTACCGAGTTTATTCGAAAAATTTTGAAAACGGTAGGTTTTAGAAAAAAGTGGTCAATGGGGCATTTGTAGAGAATTAATTTATCTATAAAATGAGGTATCAATCATTTCAATCGGATGAACAGAGATCGATTTATTCGCAACGAAAGATGGAAAAATCGATTTTTCGAATGTTTTCCGTCTGCTACCGAGTTTATTCGAAAAATTTTGAAAACGGTAGGTTTTAGAAAAAAGTGGTCAATGGGGCATTTGTAGAGAATTAATTTATCTATAAAATGAGGTATCAATCATTTCAATCGGATGAACAGAGACGATTTATTCGCAACGAAAGATGGAAAAATCGATTTTTCGAATGTTTTCCGTCTGCTACCGAGTTTATTCGAAAAATTTTGAAAACGGTAGGTTTTAGAAAAAAGTGGTCAATGGGGCGTTTGTAGAGAATTAATTTATCTATAAAATGAGGTATCAATCATTTCAATCGGATGAACAGAGACCGATTTATTCGCAACGAAAGATGGAAAAATCGATTTTTCGAATGTTTTCCGTCTGCTACCGAGTTTATTCGAAAAATTTTGAAAACGGTAGGTTTTAGAAAAAAGTGGTCAATAGGGCATTTGTAGAGAATTAATTTATCTATAAAATGAGGTATCAATCATTTCAATCGGATGAACAGAGACGATTTATTCGCAACGAAAGATGGAAAAATCGATTTTTCGAATGTTTTCCGTCTGCTACCGAGTTTATTCGAAAAATTTTGAAAACGGTAGGTTTTAGAAAAAAGTGGTCAATAGGGCGTTTGTAGAGAATTAATTTATCTATAAAATGAGGTATCAATCATTTCAATCGGATGAACAGGGACAGATTTATTCTCAACGAAAGATGGAAAAATCGATTTTTCGAATGTTTTCCGTCTGCTACCGAGTTTATTCGAAAAATTTTGAAAACGGTAGGTTTTAGAAAAAAGTGGTCAGTGGGGCATTTGTAGAGAATTAATTTATCTATAAAATGAGGTATCAATCATTTCAATCGGATGAACAGAGATCGATTTATTCGCAACGAAAGATGGAAAAATCGATTTTTCGAATGTTTTCCGTCTGCTACCGAGTTTATTCGAAAAATTTTGAAAACGGTAGGTTTAGAAAAAAGTGGTCAATGGGGCATTTGTAGAGAATTAATTTATCTATAAAATGAGGTATCAATCATTTCAATCGGATGAACAGAGATCGATTTATTCGCAACGAAAGATGGAAAAATCGATTTTTCGAATGTTTTCCGTCTGCTACCGAGTTTATTCGAAAAATTTTGAAAACGGTAGGTTTTAGAAAAAAGTGGTCAATGGGGCATTTGTAGAGAATTAATTTATCTATAAAATGAGGTATCAATCATTTCAATCGGATGAACAGAGATCGATTTATTCGCAACGAAAGATGGAAAAATCGATTTTTCGAATGTTTTCCGTCTGCTACCGAGTTTATTCGAAAAATTTTGAAAACGGTAGGTTTTAGAAAAAAGTGGTCAATGGGGCGTTTGTAGAGAATTAATTTATCTATAAAATGAGGTATCAATCATTTCAATCGGATGAACAGAGACCGATTTATTCGCAACGAAAGATGGAAAAATCGATTTTTCGAATGTTTTCCGTCTGCTACCGAGTTTATTCGAAAAATTTTGAAAACGGTAGGTTTTAGAAAAAAGTGGTCAATGGGGCATTTGTAGAGAATTAATTTATCTATAAAATGAGGTATCAATCATTTCATCGGATGAACAGAGACCGATTTATTCGCAACGAAAGATGGAAAAATCGATTTTTCGAATGTTTTCCGTCTGCTACCGAGTTTATTCGAAAAATTTTGAAAACGGTAGGTTTTAGAAAAAAGTGGTCAATGGGGCATTTGTAGAGAATTAATTTATCTATAAAATGAGGTATCAATCATTTCAATCGGATGAACAGAGATCGATTTATTCGCAACGAAAGATGGAAAAATCGATTTTTCGAATGTTTTCCGTCTGCTACCGAGTTTATTCGAAAAATTTTGAAAACGGTAGGTTTTAGAAAAAAGTGGTCAATGGGGCATTTGTAGAGAATTAATTTATCTATAAAATGAGGTATCAATCATTTCAATCGGATGAACAGAGACCGATTTATTCGCAACGAAAGATGGAAAAATCGATTTTTCGAATGTTTTCCGTCTGCTACCGAGTTTATTCGAAAAATTTTGAAAACGGTAGGTTTTAGAAAAAAGTGGTCAATGGGGCATTTGTAGAGAATTAATTTATCTATAAAATGAGGTATCAATCATTTCCATCGGATGAACAGAGACCGATTTATTCGCAACGAAAGATGGAAAAATCGATTTTTCGAATGTTTTCCGTCTGCTACCGAGTTTATTCGAAAAATTTTGAAAACGGTAGGTTTTAGAAAAAAGTGGTCAATGGGGCATTTGTAGAGAATTAATTTATCTATAAAATGAGGTATCAATCATTTCAATCGGATGAACAGAGATCGATTTATTCGCAACGAAAGATGGAAAAATCGATTTTTCGAATGTTTTCCGTCTGCTACCGAGTTTATTCGAAAAATTTTGAAAACGGTAGGTTTTAGAAAAAAGTGGTCAATGGGGCATTTGTAGAGAATTAATTTATCTATAAAATGAGGTATCAATCATTTCCATCGGATGAACAGAGACCGATTTATTCGCAACGAAAGATGGAAAAATCGATTTTTCGAATGTTTTCCGTCTGCTACCGAGTTTATTCGAAAAATTTTGAAAACGGTAGGTTTTAGAAAAAAGTGGTCAATGGGGCATTTGTAGAGAATTAATTTATCTATAAAATGAGGTATCAATCATTTCAATCGGATGAACAGAGACCGATTTATTCGCAACGAAAGATGGAAAAATCGATTTTTCGAATGTTTTCCGTCTGCTACCGAGTTTATTCGAAAAATTTTGAAAACGGTAGGTTTTAGAAAAAAGTGGTCAATGGGGCATTTGTAGAGAATTAATTTATCTATAAAATGAGGTATCAATCATTTCAATCGGATGAACAGAGACCGATTTATTCGCAACGAAAGATGGAAAAATCGATTTTTCGAATGTTTTCCGTCTGCTACCGAGTTTATTCGAAAAATTTTGAAAACGGTAGGTTTTAGAAAAAGTGGTCAATGGGGCATTTGTAGAGAATTAATTTATCTATAAAATGAGGTATCAATCATTTCAATCGGATGAACAGAGACCGATTTATTCGCAACGAAAGATGGAAAAATCGATTTTTCGAATGTTTTCCGTCTGCTACCGAGTTTATTCGAAAAATTTTGAAAACGGTAGGTTTAGAAAAAAGTGGTCAATGGGGCATTTGTAGAGAATTAATTTATCTATAAAATGAGGTATCAATCATTTCAATCGGATGAACAGAGACGATTTATTCGCAACGAAAGATGGAAAAATCGATTTTTCGAATGTTTTCCGTCTGCTACCGAGTTTATTCGAAAAATTTTGAAAACGGTAGGTTTAGAAAAAAGTGGTCAATGGGGCATTTGTAGAGAATTAATTTATCTATAAAATGAGGTATCAATCATTTCAATCGGATGAACAGAGACGATTTATTCGCAACGAAAGATGGAAAAATCGATTTTTCGAATGTTTTCCGTCTGCTACCGAGTTTATTCGAAAAATTTTGAAAACGGTAGGTTTTAGAAAAAAGTGGTCAATGGGGCATTTGTAGAGAATTAATTTATCTATAAAATGAGGTATCAATCATTTCAATCGGATGAACAGAGATCGATTTATTCGCAACGAAAGATGGAAAAATCGATTTTTCGAATGTTTTCCGTCTGCTACCGAGTTTATTCGAAAAATTTTGAAAACGGTAGGTTTTAGAAAAAAGTGGTCAATGGGGCATTTGTAGAGAATTAATTTATCTATAAAATGAGGTATCAATCATTTCAATCGGATGAACAGAGATCGATTTATTCGCAACGAAAGATGGAAAAATCGATTTTTCGAATGTTTTCCGTCTGCTACCGAGTTTATTCGAAAAATTTTGAAAACGGTAGGTTTTAGAAAAAAGTGGTCAATGGGGCATTTGTAGAGAATTAATTTATCTATAAAATGAGGTATCAATCATTTCATCGGATGAACAGAGACCGATTTATTCGCAACGAAAGATGGAAAAATCGATTTTTCGAATGTTTTCCGTCTGCTACCGAGTTTATTCGAAAAATTTTGAAAACGGTAGGTTTTAGAAAAAAGTGGTCAATGGGGCATTTGTAGAGAATTAATTTATCTATAAAATGAGGTATCAATCATTTCCATCGGATGAACAGAGACCGATTTATTCGCAACGAAAGATGGAAAAATCGATTTTTCGAATGTTTTCCGTCTGCTACCGAGTTTATTCGAAAAATTTTGAAAACGGTAGGTTTTAGAAAAAAGTGGTCAATGGGGCATTTGTAGAGAATTAATTTATCTATAAAATGAGGTATCAATCATTTCAATCGGATGAACAGAGACCGATTTATTCGCAACGAAAGATGGAAAAATCGATTTTTCGAATGTTTTCCGTCTGCTACCGAGTTTATTCGAAAAATTTTGAAAACGGTAGGTTTTAGAAAAAAGTGGTCAATGGGGCATTTGTAGAGAATTAATTTATCTATAAAATGAGGTATCAATCATTTCAATCGGATGAACAGAGACCGATTTATTCGCAACGAAAGATGGAAAAATCGATTTTTCGAATGTTTTCCGTCTGCTACCGAGTTTATTCGAAAAATTTTGAAAACGGTAGGTTTTAGAAAAAAGTGGTCAATGGGGCATTTGTAGAGAATTAATTTATCTATAAAATGAGGTATCAATCATTTCAATCGGATGAACAGAGATCGATTTATTCGCAACGAAAGATGGAAAAATCGATTTTTCGAATGTTTTCCGTCTGCTACCGAGTTTATTCGAAAAATTTTGAAAACGGTAGGTTTTAGAAAAAAGTGGTCAATGGGGCATTTGTAGAGAATTAATTTATCTATAAAATGAGGTATCAATCATTTCAATCGGATGAACAGAGACCGATTTATTCGCAACGAAAGATGGAAAAATCGATTTTTCGAATGTTTTCCGTCTGCTACCGAGTTTATTCGAAAAATTTTGAAAACGGTAGGTTTTAGAAAAAAGTGGTCAATGGGGCATTTGTAGAGAATTAATTTATCTATAAAATGAGGTATCAATCATTTCAATCGGATGAACAGAGACGATTTATTCGCAACGAAAGATGGAAAAATCGATTTTTCGAATGTTTTCCGTCTGCTACCGAGTTTATTCGAAAAATTTTGAAAACGGTAGGTTTTAGAAAAAAGTGGTCAATGGGGCATTTGTAGAGAATTAATTTATCTATAAAATGAGGTATCAATCATTTCAATCGGATGAACAGAGACCGATTTATTCGCAACGAAAGATGGAAAAATCGATTTTTCGAATGTTTTCCGTCTGCTACCGAGTTTATTCGAAAAATTTTGAAAACGGTAGGTTTTAGAAAAAAGTGGTCAATGGGGCATTTGTAGAGAATTAATTTATCTATAAAATGAGGTATCAATCATTTCAATCGGATGAACAGAGATCGATTTATTCGCAACGAAAGATGGAAAAATCGATTTTTCGAATGTTTTCCGTCTGCTACCGAGTTTATTCGAAAAATTTTGAAAACGGTAGGTTTAGAAAAAAGTGGTCAATGGGGCATTTGTAGAGAATTAATTTATCTATAAAATGAGGTATCAATCATTTCAATCGGATGAACAGAGATCGATTTATTCGCAACGAAAGATGGAAAAATCGATTTTTCGAATGTTTTCCGTCTGCTACCGAGTTTATTCGAAAAATTTTGAAAACGGTAGGTTTTAGAAAAAAGTGGTCAATGGGGCATTTGTAGAGAATTAATTTATCTATAAAATGAGGTATCAATCATTTCAATCGGATGAACAGAGATCGATTTATTCGCAACGAAAGATGGAAAAATCGATTTTTCGAATGTTTTCCGTCTGCTACCGAGTTTATTCGAAAAATTTTGAAAACGGTAGGTTTTAGAAAAAAGTGGTCAATGGGGCATTTGTAGAGAATTAATTTATCTATAAAATGAGGTATCAATCATTTCAATCGGATGAACAGAGATCGATTTATTCGCAACGAAAGATGGAAAAATCGATTTTTCGAATGTTTTCCGTCTGCTACCGAGTTTATTCGAAAAATTTTGAAAACGGTAGGTTTTAGAAAAAAGTGGTCAATGGGGCATTTGTAGAGAATTAATTTATCTATAAAATGAGGTATCAATCATTTCAATCGGATGAACAGAGACCGATTTATTCGCAACGAAAGATGGAAAAATCGATTTTTCGAATGTTTTCCGTCTGCTACCGAGTTTATTCGAAAAATTTTGAAAACGGTAGGTTTTAGAAAAAAGTGGTCAATGGGGCATTTGTAGAGAATTAATTTATCTATAAAATGAGGTATCAATCATTTCAATCGGATGAACAGAGATCGATTTATTCGCAACGAAAGATGGAAAAATCGATTTTTCGAATGTTTTCCGTCTGCTACCGAGTTTATTCGAAAAATTTTGAAAACGGTAGGTTTTAGAAAAAAGTGGTCAATGGGGCATTTGTAGAGAATTAATTTATCTATAAAATGAGGTATCAATCATTTCAATCGGATGAACAGAGACGATTTATTCGCAACGAAAGATGGAAAAATCGATTTTTCGAATGTTTTCCGTCTGCTACCGAGTTTATTCGAAAAATTTTGAAAACGGTAGGTTTTAGAAAAAAGTGGTCAATGGGGCATTTGTAGAGAATTAATTTATCTATAAAATGAGGTATCAATCATTTCAATCGGATGAACAGAGATCGATTTATTCGCAACGAAAGATGGAAAAATCGATTTTTCGAATGTTTTCCGTCTGCTACCGAGTTTATTCGAAAAATTTTGAAAACGGTAGGTTTTAGAAAAAAGTGGTCAATGGGGCATTTGTAGAGAATTAATTTATCTATAAAATGAGGTATCAATCATTTCATCGGATGAACAGAGACCGATTTATTCGCAACGAAAGATGGAAAAATCGATTTTTCGAATGTTTTCCGTCTGCTACCGAGTTTATTCGAAAAATTTTGAAAACGGTAGGTTTTAGAAAAAAGTGGTCAATGGGGCATTTGTAGAGAATTAATTTATCTATAAAATGAGGTATCAATCATTTCATCGGATGAACAGAGACCGATTTATTCGCAACGAAAGATGGAAAAATCGATTTTTCGAATGTTTTCCGTCTGCTACCGAGTTTATTCGAAAAATTTGAAAACGGTAGGTTTTAGAAAAAAGTGGTCAATGGGGCATTTGTAGAGAATTAATTTATCTATAAAATGAGGTATCAATCATTTCCAATCGGATGAACAGAGACCGATTTATTCGCAACGAAAGATGGAAAAATCGATTTTTCGAATGTTTTCCGTCTGCTACCGAGTTTATTCGAAAAATTTTGAAAACGGTAGGTTAGAGAAAAAGTGGTCAATGGGCATTTGTAGAGAATTAATTTATCTATAAAATGAGGTATCAATCATTTCAATCGGATGAACAGAGACGATTTATTCGCAACGAAAGATGGAAAAATCGATTTTTCGAATGTTTTCCGTCTGCTACCGAGTTTATTCGAAAAATTTGAAAACGGTAGGTTTTAGAAAAAAGTGGTCAATGGGGCATTTGTAGAGAATTAATTTATCTATAAAATGAGGTATCAATCATTTCAATCGGATGAACAGAGACGATTTATTCGCAACGAAAGATGGAAAAATCGATTTTTCGAATGTTTTCCGTCTGCTACCGAGTTTATTCGAAAAATTTTGAAAACGGTAGGTTATAGAAAAAAGTGGTCAATGGGGCATTTGTAGAGAATTAATTTATCTATAAAATGAGGTATCAATCATTTCAATCGGATGAACAGAGATCGATTTATTCGCAACGAAAGATGGAAAAATCGATTTTTCGAATGTTTTCCGTCTGCTACCGAGTTTATTCGAAAAATTTTGAAAACGGTAGGTTTTAGAAAAAAGTGGTCAATGGGGCATTTGTAGAGAATTAATTTATCTATAAAATGAGGTATCAATCATTTCAATCGGATGAACAGAGACCGATTTATTCGCAACGAAAGATGGAAAAATCGATTTTTCGAATGTTTTCCGTCTGCTACCGAGTTTATTCGAAAAATTTTGAAAACGGTAGGTTTTAGAAAAAAGTGGTCAATGGGGCATTTGTAGAGAATTAATTTATCTATAAAATGAGGTATCAATCATTTCAATCGGATGAACAGAGATCGATTTATTCGCAACGAAAGATGGAAAAATCGATTTTTCGAATGTTTTCCGTCTGCTACCGAGTTTATTCGAAAAATTTTGAAAACGGTAGGTTATAGAAAAAAGTGGTCAATAGGGCGTTTGTAGAGAATTGATTTATCTATAAAATGAGGTATCAATCATTTCCATCGGATGAACAGAGACCGATTTATTCGCAACGAAAGATGGAAAAATCGATTTTTCGAATGTTTTCCGTCTGCTACCGAGTTTATTCGAAAAATTTTGAAAACGGTAGGTTTTAGAAAAAAGTGGTCAATGGGGCATTTGTAGAGAATTAATTTATCTATAAAATGAGGTATCAATCATTTCAATCGGATGAACAGGGACCGATTTATTCGCAACGAAAGATGGAAAAATCGATTTTTCGAATGTTTTCCGTCTGCTACCGAGTTTATTCGAAAAATTTTGAAAACGGTAGGTTTTAGAAAAAAGTGGTCAATGGGGCATTTGTAGAGAATTAATTTATCTATAAAATGAGGTATCAATCATTTCAATCGGATGAACAGAGATCGATTTATTCGCAACGAAAGATGGAAAAATCGATTTTTCGAATGTTTTCCGTCTGCTACCGAGTTTATTCGAAAAATTTTGAAAACGGTAGGTTTTAGAAAAAAGTGGTCAATGGGGCATTTGTAGAGAATTAATTTATCTATAAAATGAGGTATCAATCATTTCAATCGGATGAACAGAGATCGATTTATTCGCAACGAAAGATGGAAAAATCGATTTTTCGAATGTTTTCCGTCTGCTACCGAGTTTATTCGAAAAATTTTGAAAACGGTAGGTTTTAGAAAAAAGTGGTCAATGGGGCATTTGTAGAGAATTAATTTATCTATAAAATGAGGTATCAATCATTTCAATCGGATGAACAGAGATCGATTTATTCGCAACGAAAGATGGAAAAATCGATTTTTCGAATGTTTTCCGTCTGCTACCGAGTTTATTCGAAAAATTTTGAAAACGGTAGGTTTTAGAAAAAAGTGGTCAATGGGGCATTTGTAGAGAATTAATTTATCTATAAAATGAGGTATCAATCATTTCAATCGGATGAACAGAGATCGATTTATTCGCAACGAAAGATGGAAAAATCGATTTTTCGAATGTTTTCCGTCTGCTACCGAGTTTATTCGAAAAATTTTGAAAACGGTAGGTTTTAGAAAAAAGTGGTCAATGGGGCATTTGTAGAGAATTAATTTATCTATAAAATGAGGTATCAATCATTTCAATCGGATGAACAGAGACCGATTTATTCGCAACGAAAGATGGAAAAATCGATTTTTCGAATGTTTTCCGTCTGCTACCGAGTTTATTCGAAAAATTTTGAAAACGGTAGGTTTTAGAAAAAAGTGGTCAATGGGGCATTTGTAGAGAATTAATTTATCTATAAAATGAGGTATCAATCATTTCAATCGGATGAACAGAGATCGATTTATTCGCAACGAAAGATGGAAAAATCGATTTTTCGAATGTTTTCCGTCTGCTACCGAGTTTATTCGAAAAATTTTGAAAACGGTAGGTTTTAGAAAAAAGTGGTCAATGGGGCATTTGTAGAGAATTAATTTATCTATAAAATGAGGTATCAATCATTTCAATCGGATGAACAGAGATCGATTTATTCGCAACGAAAGATGGAAAAATCGATTTTTCGAATGTTTTCCGTCTGCTACCGAGTTTATTCGAAAAATTTTGAAAACGGTAGGTTTTAGAAAAAAGTGGTCAATGGGGCATTTGTAGAGAATTAATTTATCTATAAAATGAGGTATCAATCATTTCAATCGGATGAACAGAGATCGATTTATTCGCAACGAAAGATGGAAAAATCGATTTTTCGAATGTTTTCCGTCTGCTACCGAGTTTATTCGAAAAATTTTGAAAACGGTAGGTTTTAGAAAAAAGTGGTCAATGGGGCATTTGTAGAGAATTAATTTATCTATAAAATGAGGTATCAATCATTTCCATCGGATGAACAGAGACCGATTTATTCGCAACGAAAGATGGAAAAATCGATTTTTCGAATGTTTTCCGTCTGCTACCGAGTTTATTCGAAAAATTTTGAAAACGGTAGGTTTTAGAAAAAAGTGGTCAATGGGGCATTTGTAGAGAATTAATTTATCTATAAAATGAGGTATCAATCATTTCAATCGGATGAACAGAGATCGATTTATTCGCAACGAAAGATGGAAAAATCGATTTTTCGAATGTTTTCCGTCTGCTACCGAGTTTATTCGAAAAATTTTGAAAACGGTAGGTTTTAGAAAAAAGTGGTCAATGGGGCATTTGTAGAGAATTAATTTATCTATAAAATGAGGTATCAATCATTTCAATCGGATGAACAGAGATCGATTTATTCGCAACGAAAGATGGAAAAATCGATTTTTCGAATGTTTTCCGTCTGCTACCGAGTTTATTCGAAAAATTTTGAAAACGGTAGGTTTTAGAAAAAAGTGGTCAATGGGGCATTTGTAGAGAATTAATTTATCTATAAAATGAGGTATCAATCATTTCAATCGGATGAACAGAGATCGATTTATTCGCAACGAAAGATGGAAAAATCGATTTTTCGAATGTTTTCCGTCTGCTACCGAGTTTATTCGAAAAATTTTGAAAACGGTAGGTTTTAGAAAAAAGTGGTCAATGGGGCATTTGTAGAGAATTAATTTATCTATAAAATGAGGTATCAATCATTTCAATCGGATGAACAGAGATCGATTTATTCGCAACGAAAGATGGAAAAATCGATTTTTCGAATGTTTTCCGTCTGCTACCGAGTTTATTCGAAAAATTTTGAAAACGGTAGGTTTTAGAAAAAAGTGGTCAATGGGGCATTTGTAGAGAATTAATTTATCTATAAAATGAGGTATCAATCATTTCAATCGGATGAACAGAGATCGATTTATTCGCAACGAAAGATGGAAAAATCGATTTTTCGAATGTTTTCCGTCTGCTACCGAGTTTATTCGAAAAATTTTGAAAACGGTAGGTTTTAGAAAAAAGTGGTCAATGGGGCATTTGTAGAGAATTAATTTATCTATAAAATGAGGTATCAATCATTTCAATCGGATGAACAGAGACCGATTTATTCGCAACGAAAGATGGAAAAATCGATTTTTCGAATGTTTTCCGTCTGCTACCGAGTTTATTCGAAAAATTTTGAAAACGGTAGGTTTTAGAAAAAAGTGGTCAATGGGGCATTTGTAGAGAATTAATTTATCTATAAAATGAGGTATCAATCATTTCAATCGGATGAACAGAGATCGATTTATTCGCAACGAAAGATGGAAAAATCGATTTTTCGAATGTTTTCCGTCTGCTACCGAGTTTATTCGAAAAATTTTGAAAACGGTAGGTTTTAGAAAAAAGTGGTCAATGGGGCATTTGTAGAGAATTAATTTATCTATAAAATGAGGTATCAATCATTTCAATCGGATGAACAGAGATCGATTTATTCGCAACGAAAGATGGAAAAATCGATTTTTCGAATGTTTTCCGTCTGCTACCGAGTTTATTCGAAAAATTTTGAAAACGGTAGGTTTATAAAAAAAGTGGTCAATGGGGCATTTGTAGAGAATTAATTTATCTATAAAATGAGGTATCAATCATTTCCATCGGATGAACAGAGACCGATTTATTCGCAACGAAAGATGGAAAAATCGATTTTTCGAATGTTTTCCGTCTGCTACCGAGTTTATTCGAAAAATTTTGAAAACGGTAGGTTTTAGAAAAAAGTGGTCAATGGGGCATTTGTAGAGAATTAATTTATCTATAAAATGAGGTATCAATCATTTCCATCGGATGAACAGAGACCGATTTATTCGCAACGAAAGATGGAAAAATCGATTTTTCGAATGTTTTCCGTCTGCTACCGAGTTTATTCGAAAAATTTTGAAAACGGTAGGTTTTAGAAAAAAGTGGTCAATGGGGCATTTGTAGAGAATTAATTTATCTATAAAATGAGGTATCAATCATTTCAATCGGATGAACAGAGATCGATTTATTCGCAACGAAAGATGGAAAAATCGATTTTTCGAATGTTTTCCGTCTGCTACCGAGTTTATTCGAAAAATTTTGAAAACGGTAGGTTTTAGAAAAAAGTGGTCAATGGGGCATTTGTAGAGAATTAATTTATCTATAAAATGAGGTATCAATCATTTCAATCGGATGAACAGAGACGATTTATTCGCAACGAAAGATGGAAAAATCGATTTTTCGAATGTTTTCCGTCTGCTACCGAGTTTATTCGAAAAATTTTGAAAACGGTAGGTTTTAGAAAAAAGTGGTCAATGGGGCATTTGTAGAGAATTAAT
The DNA here is from genome assembly GCA_013421045.1 of Propylea japonica. Taxonomy (NCBI): domain Eukaryota; kingdom Metazoa; phylum Arthropoda; class Insecta; order Coleoptera; family Coccinellidae; genus Propylea; species Propylea japonica. The sequence goes on along the minus strand of CM024242.1, from coordinate 65,408,270 downwards.
TTATCTATAAAATGAGGTATCAATCATTTCAATCGGATGAACAGAGATCGATTTATTCGCAACGAAAGATGGAAAAATCGATTTTTCGAATGTTTTCCGTCTGCTACCGAGTTTATTCGAAAAATTTTGAAAACGGTAGGTTTTAGAAAAAAGTGGTCAATGGGGCATTTGTAGAGAATTAATTTATCTATAAAATGAGGTATCAATCATTTCCATCGGATGAACAGAGACCGATTTATTCGCAACGAAAGATGGAAAAATCGATTTTTCGAATGTTTTCCGTCTGCTACCGAGTTTATTCGAAAAATTTTGAAAACGGTAGGTTTTAGAAAAAAGTGGTCAATGGGGCATTTGTAGAGAATTAATTTATCTATAAAATGAGGTATCAATCATTTCAATCGGATGAACAGAGATCGATTTATTCGCAACGAAAGATGGAAAAATCGATTTTTCGAATGTTTTCCGTCTGCTACCGAGTTTATTCGAAAAATTTTGAAAACGGTAGGTTTTAGAAAAAAGTGGTCAATGGGGCATTTGTAGAGAATTAATTTATCTATAAAATGAGGTATCAATCATTTCAATCGGATGAACAGAGATCGATTTATTCGCAACGAAAGATGGAAAAATCGATTTTTCGAATGTTTCCGTCTGCTACCGAGTTTATTCGAAAAATTTTGAAAACGGTAGGTTTTAGAAAAAAGTGGTCAATGGGGCATTTGTAGAGAATTAATTTATCTATAAAATGAGGTATCAATCATTTCAATCGGATGAACAGAGATCGATTTATTCGCAACGAAAGATGGAAAAATCGATTTTTCGAATGTTTTCCGTCTGCTACCGAGTTTATTCGAAAAATTTTGAAAACGGTAGGTTTTAGAAAAAAGTGGTCAATGGGGCATTTGTAGAGAATTAATTTATCTATAAAATGAGGTATCAATCATTTCAATCGGATGAACAGAGATCGATTTATTCGCAACGAAAGATGGAAAAATCGATTTTTCGAATGTTTTCCGTCTGCTACCGAGTTTATTCGAAAAATTTTGAAAACGGTAGGTTTTAGAAAAAAGTGGTCAATAGGGCGTTGGTAGAGAATTAATTTATCTATAAAATGAGGTATCAATCATTTCCATCGGATGAACAGAGACCGATTTATTCGCAACGAAAGATGGAAAAATCGATTTTTCGAATGTTTTCCGTCTGCTACCGAGTTTATTCGAAAAATTTTGAAAACGGTAGGTTTTAGAAAAAAGTGGTCAATGGGGCATTTGTAGAGAATTAATTTATCTATAAAATGAGGTATCAATCATTTCAATCGGATGAACAGAGATCGATTTATTCGCAACGAAAGATGGAAAAATCGATTTTTCGAATGTTTTCCGTCTGCTACCGAGTTTATTCGAAAAATTTTGAAAACGGTAGGTTTTAGAAAAAAGTGGTCAATGGGGCATTTGTAGAGAATTAATTTATCTATAAAATGAGGTATCAATCATTTCAATCGGATGAACAGAGACCGATTTATTCGCAACGAAAGATGGAAAAATCGATTTTTCGAATGTTTTCCGTCTGCTACCGAGTTTATTCGAAAAATTTTGAAAACGGTAGGTTTTAGAAAAAAGTGGTCAATGGGGCATTTGTAGAGAATTAATTTATCTATAAAATGAGGTATCAATCATTTCCATCGGATGAACAGAGACCGATTTATTCGCAACGAAAGATGGAAAAATCGATTTTTCGAATGTTTTCCATCTGCTACCGAGTTTATTCGAAAATTTTGAAAACGGTAGGTTATAGAAAAAAGTGGTCAATAGGGCGTTGGTAGAGAATTAATTTATCTATAAAATGAGGTATCAATCATTTCAATCGGATGAACAGAGACAGATTTATTCGCAACGAAAGTTGGAAAAATCGTTTTTTCGAATGTCTCCATCAGCTACCGAGTTTATTCGAAAAATTTTGAAAACGGTAGATTATAGAAAAAAGTGGTCAATAGGGCGTTTGTAGAGAATCAATTTATCTATGAATTGAGGTATCAATCATTTCAATCGGATGAACAGAGACCGATTTATTTTCAACGAAAGATGGAAAAATCGATTTTTCGAATGTTTTCAATCTGCTACCGAGTTTATTCGAAAAATTTTGAAAACGGTAGGTTACAGAAAAAAGTGGTCAATAGGGCGTTTCTAGAGAATTAATTTACCTATAAAATGAGTTATCAATCATTTCAATCGGATGAACAGAGACCGATTTATTCGCAACGAAAGATGGAAAAATCGATTTTTCGAATGTGGAGTGATTGGAAAAAATTGAAAAAAAAGGAGAAAGCTACAAGACAAATGAAGTATATGAATAAAAAAATATAAAAACATTCAAATTTGTTTGGTCGATCATAAAATATTGCTTGAAAGTAATAACGTAATAAAAATGGGAAGGAAAAAATTGAAAGAAAGGAAAAAGCGAGATGCGCTATCTGAAAAATCATTGTTATCGAAATGGTGGATGCGCCTTTATCCAAATTACGGTTAGATTTATAATTTTATTATTCGAATATACTGAAAACCAAAAACCTGATCAAGCCAATTTAAGTTTTTATAGGAACTCAGGAAATATTCTGTACAATATAACGATATATTTGTATTTTCCAGTTGTGTTTCTATGTTTGAAATGCGCGAACCGAATTGAAATCATCAAAATTTCGTCAAGAATACTTAATAACTTTAACATTGTCGCATATGTATTCAAAAAGTTCGATGTATCGTTAAGGTGACTTCAATCATGTAGGGAAAATTGCTAGCGCCACTTATTCAACTTTTGATACCCAAAATGTCTCAACTTTCGAAAAATTCAACACGATTCAAAAAATCATAGCTTACCTCAACAATATCAGCCATACCCGCAGCCAACCCACAGTTCTCGATCATTTTGTGTATGTCGTTGCAATATAATTTTTTCAAATCCAGAATATTTTCGTACTTGGACATTTCCTTGAAAAAATAAAGAAGAAAGTTAGGAGCGATCTTCCAGTGACAAAATAATGAATCACCTACCAAAATGTTTATAACGTTTGTCCTCAATGTCAATATTCCGTCTTTCATGTACGTTATGGATTTTTTTATGTTTGGGATTTCCTTTATCACCGATTTTGTGGCTACATCCTTGAGGATCGATGCCAGATCCATTTTACCTTTGTTTGTCCAAGGTACCTATCAAAAAAACCAATTTTAAACACTATACTCTTTCCCTTCAACAAAAATTAATGAAAAATTTAAAACAATTCAAAATAATTCCAGAATTATCATTTAATTGTCCCAACTTCATCCATTCATAATAAATTCTTGCGCCGTGCGCGTCCTAATGACTTATTTTTAAGAATCAACCCTGTAAAACATCGTTGCAATTTGTTACATTACAGAAAATCTAATCCCGCCACCTATTAACTTTCGTTTAAAATAACGGTGATATTCAGATTAGGTTTCGTTCTGAAAATACAGCAATCTATAATTCAAATAAATACATTAACGCCATCTAATCAGTTTACATTGGAACTGCGGTAATAATCAAATTAGATTTCTCTTTAGAAATACAGAAAATGACAATATACCTAATAAAGCCATCTATTGACTTTTCATTGAACTTCAAGTGATGTAAAACAGTTTCCTTCTATTTATTACCAATTCGGGGTCACTCACCCGCTATTAATACCTCATATCACAAGATTTCCGGTATTTAATTCAATGTAAATAAAACTTACGGTAAAGATAAACTGACACCAATTGTATTTTTCCTGGTCAACTTTGAATTTACCCATGAATTCCATTTCTTCTTCAAATTCGTTTTTCTGTATAGTTCTATTCTTTTCATCGTCGTCTTCATCTGTAAATGAAACATTTAATCAATATTTGAATTCGAAATAAGGTTCCTCTACGAAGTCAACAATGTATACCAAATGTTTTAAAATAAGGATCGAACAACCAAAATTACTTTTGAAAAATTTTCAATGATTTACAAGTTTTTGTTAACTTTGGATTCTCCTTACCTCGCACAAAAGTTCTCACCTTTCTGGACGCCTATTTTTGGATAAAGAAAAATAATGAAAAACCATTTAAAAATTAAATTAATTCAGTTGAAAAAATTACCGATCTGAAATCTGACTGTTACTTCAAGTGCTACGAGCTAAAATGTCGAAAATTGCAGACATTCGGGCGAAACTATTAGGCCAAGCAATAGAGGTTTTTTTAAGTGACAAAAATACTACCTGAAATCTGACTGTGCAGTCATGCAATAGGTAGTTCCTACATGTTTTTCATGATAAATTCCACTCCTGAATCGTCTTAGGTTTTTTTTGAGAAGCGAAAAATAGCCAAAAAAATCCAAAATTTTGCTTTTTGCTTATAAAACGTGAAGTATTGATATGATCGAAAAGCTGTTAAGGACTTTTTGTAGAGAATTCAAAAACAAAAAAATTAGAGGTGACACGTCTCAAGCGGATAATTAGTTCCGAGAAAAGTCCAAAAAACTGGAAAAAAACATCAATTTTCCGAAAATTCATAACTTGGTCAATTTCTGAGATGAAGCGTTGTTGCTCTGAATTTAAGTAGTTATTAACATATACTTATTGGTGCACAATTACAAAGCTGTCGGATAAATAGTTTTTGCACAATCGCAGTTTTCCGAATTCGACGTACTTTTTCAAGAAGGTCGTGATACTCGGCTACTTGTCAGGATTTGAATTTTACAAAAAGCATTTTAAAAAAGGAATAAAATTCTTCAAATCGTTTATTCCTTCGATACGACCGATAATATTTAGTGGGTGAAAAACGGCGTCAAACAGGGCAAAAAGGCTCGAATGCATCAACTAGTCGCGGAGTGGGAGTCGCAGTACTCTTATCTATGGTCGCCTGCTACGCGAGGGAAAAACTGTATACTTGTATCTTTCGCGCGTCGCGTAGCGGGGCGACTCCCACTCCGCGACTAGTTTGATGTATTCAAGCCTTTTTGCTCTGTTTGACGCCGTTTTTCACCCACTAAACATTATCGGTCGGTATCGAGAGAATAAACGATTTGAAGAATTTTATTCCTTTTTAAAATGCTTTTGTAAAATTCAAATCTGACAAGTAGCCGAGTATCACGACCTTCTTGAAAAAAGGTACGTCGAATTCGGAAAACTGCGATTGTGCAAAAACTATTTATCCGACAGCTTTGTAATGTGCACCAATAAGTATATGTTAATAATACTTAAATTCAGAGCAACAACGCTTCATCTCAGAAATTGACCAAGTTATGAATTTTCGGAAAATTGATGTTTTTTCCAGTTTTTGGACTTTTCTCGGAAACTAATTATCCGCTTGAGACGTGTCACCTCTAATTTTTTTTTTTTTGAATTCTCTACAAAAAGTGCCTTAACAGCTTTTCGATCAGATCAATACTTCACGTTTATAAGCGAAAAAGCAAAATTTTGGATTTTTTTGGCTATTTTTCGCTTCTCAAAAAAACTTAAGACGATTCAGGAGTGGAATTTATCATGAAAAACATGTAGAAACTACCTATTGCATGACTGCACAGTCAAATTTCAGGTAGTATTTTTGTCACGAAATCGACCTTTCGATAGCTCTATTGCTTGGTCTATATAGCGAGCTATTCCTAGACACAGACGTATAGAAGAAAAACTCACCATTCTTAGATGCTACCGCTTCTTCGTCCTCCGGTTCTTGATCGTCGTGCTTATACCTTCTTTACAACCTTGCGTCCCCAACATCCTCTAGTTCTTCATCCGAACTGTCAACTTCAGAGCAAGAACCACCACTTCATCTATTCTTCTACCAAATTTTAGCCGAATCTTCAGAATCCTGAAATTCAAAGAAAATGAAATTTAGAAGAGGAACAAGCGAATTTATTGAAAGAATAATATGTCTGCGTACAAGACAATATAATATTAGTGTGATTAAACTGAAACATGTGGAGTGATAGGAAAAAATTGAAAAAAATGGCAGAAAGCTACAAGACAAATGAAGTACATGAATAAAAGAATATAAAAACATTCAAATTTGTTTGGTCGATCATAAAATATTGCTTGAAAGCAATAACGTAATAAAAGTGAGATGAAAAAAATTGAAAGAAAGTAAAAAGAGAGAATAAATCAATATTAACGATTGTATAACTACCGAATCACGAAATGTATGAGTCAACTGTTAAAAAATTATGAAAAATGATTGAAATCAATTATTAACATTTTGTTCTAGTCTCCTAAAATTAAAATAAGAAGCATGTGTACCTAAATAGGTGAGTGCTTCAAAATGCCAAGAGTTGAAGTTGAAGATTCATCAAAATTAGTTATTAACCAAAAATTACACGAGAAATATCCATGCAACTCACTCATTTTGACAGCTGAAAAGCGAGTTGAAAAGTTTAGAGTTTCTCGATTGTTGAGAATTTAAATTGAAAGGTTTCAAATATTGTTGGGGAATGGCGGATGCGCCGGTTCCTCCGGTTTTTTAGTCGAAAAAAATCGTTGTTTTTAGAAATGGTGGATGCGCTTTTCTCCAAGTTACTGTAAGGTTTGAGATTTTTATTATTCGAATATATTGAAACCTAAAATTCTCACCTCTAATTTTTGTTATATCCACTTTCTCGACAATAACACTATCACCAGTTATTTCTCGTTTACAACTGCTGTACTTACGAAAAAAATGAAATGACACTGGATCTTTGCTTCACTATTGCATCACAAACACAACAAAATGCATGAGATTTCGACATTTAGGTCAGTAATCCTTCATCACAATGTTCAAATACATATATAAAAGAGGATCTGGAGCACTACTTTTCTAACTCACTTCACTAAAAATATAAGAATTAACCTGCATAGCACGTAATCGTCGCACAACGCATTTTCTAAACTACGTACTTAGAGAGCTTCCGTTTTTGCCGCTAGGTGGCTTGGCGATGAACTTAAATCGCAACAAATTTTGCACGAAGATTGTAATTCATTGAATTATTTGATTTGAAACAAGTTTGAAAGTATTCTTGACCAGTGAATTCATAAAAAAACTTTAGATTGGTCCTTCGCTTTCAATTATACTTTGAAATCGATCATATTTTGCCAGAAAATAAAATTATAACACTTACGTTCACATGTATACAGAGTGACTGTTAACGAAAGCGGGGGACTCAACTTGAGGTCCTAGAAATATGAATATTATGTATGGGACGATTTTAGCAAAATGTATAACGGTTTAAACGAGATATAAATTATTCCAATCGGACAAGCGAGTATCGAGTAATTCCGGAAAGTAGTTTAGAAAAATCGAAAAATTCGATTTTTTTTGGTCTCGAGACGTTTTTGCAAAAATTCCGAAAACTTGAGGTCTTAAAAAAATATTATGTATTGGGCGTTTTTAGAGAAATGTATGAAGGTTTAAACGAGGTATAAATCATTCCAATCAGACAAGCGAGTATCGAGGAATTCCAGAAAGTAACTTGGAAAAATTGAAGAAAACGAGTTTTTTTTGGTCTCGAGAGATTTTTGCAAAAATTCCGAAAGCTTGAGATCCTGGAAAAATTTTATGTATGGAGCGTTTTTAGCAAAATGTATAACGGTTTGAAGGAGGTATAAATCATTCCAATCAGACAAGCGAGTATCGAGTAATTAATAAGGGAGATGATTCCTCGATGAAAATAAGCGGGAGTAGTTCATTTTTTTCGAAATCGACCTCCCTTCCCCAAGATACAGCCTTTGGAAAGCATCATGTGTGTGACAGTTTTTTATTTATGAATTTTGCACTTTTTTCAACTTAGGGCATTTTTAATTCACAACTACATTATACTCATCGAAAATCTTCATTATCTTCAATAAAATATCATAATAAATAAAAATAAATAATTCAAATTGCATTTCATTTGGTACAACTGACTAGAATAAGTTATAGGTCACAAAAATGACTTGACTAGATGTAACAAGTTCTAAATCTAAGGTAGATTCATACAGCAATAAAACAAGCAATAAAAAGATCATAAAAATACACAGCTTAAAAAACTACGATTTAAAAAAATAATCTTAGTTTATACGGATCATTCAATAATTTTCTTCATTATTTGCTGTATAAACCTACATTTACTCCTTTGCTATAATCAAGTAAAACAAAAATTACTAAATTACATTTACAAATTTCCTAACGTCATCTAACCAACATGGTCAGTCAACTTTTTTGGTCATAATATAATATTGAGTATTTAAATTATAATCACTACAATTGTTCAATTTTTAATTTTCCTATTTGTTTTCAATCCACAGAATACTAAATGTGATATGTTTTAATTTAAAACCAAGTAAAAAAAACTTGAAAAACAACACAAATTAAATCATTTTCAAACCAGACCAAAGAGGTAAAACGTAGTAGAAAATTGAAGGATAAATAACATAAATAATCAAACTAAAAATTTCAAATTACAGTGGAACTTCCCTATAGCGAACGAATTTCTCTGTATAACGAATTTCGTTCAAGATATTGCACCTTGAATCCAATTCCATGTTCGAAACACCCTCTAAAAACGAGAAGTAAATTCTCTTTAAAAACGAAATATTCCATAAACAAGAACATCACTCTTTGAATGGGTGTTGGTAAAAAGGTAGAAGGGTGGGTTTTTCTCATAATTATGCCGGGACATTGGTGCCGGGCTGATAGATCTTTCCGAAACGTTGGATTCAGCTGGAAATGTTGATAATGACAGTTACTTTGAATGATTTCGTTAAAGTCGATGTAAATATTGCAACAAATAACTTCCAACTGAAAAAAGACATGTTAAACAGTGTCAATGCTGTGTTCGAGATCACTACGATACGAGTGATGATACCGTCAGCGTTGATTTGGAGGGGCAAACTGGTCGAAAAAACCAAATCGTGAAAAAGTACTTCAAGCCATTAAAACGTGTCGTCTCGCTTTCCGTCCACTGAAGGGATTCCGGAAAATATTTTTGAATCATTGAGAAAATCCGAAGTTTTTTATGAGAATAAATGGTTTTTAATTGTACCACTCAGACAAAAACTACGAATTATTTGCCCAAATAATGAATAGCTATGTAGTTTACGAACCCCCATAAAATGCCTATAAGCTATTAGAAATGCACTTGAACACCTTTTTGAGTATGTATATGAATTCACAATAAAAAATGCAATTGCTTGTTTAGAAACTTGACACTTTTTGGCGGATTTTGCGATTTCGTTATAGGGAAATTCCACTGTTCTTGATGAATACACAGATCAAAATGAGGTAGAAAAATTTACATTCCCAAAAAAAACTGGTACTTAAGACAGTATTTTCATTTCGTGAGTATGTACAGTTTTTTTCTCAGACTAGCATCGTGAGGCAACGCGAGGATCCACTTTCTCAACCCCGTCAAAAGCACAGAGCTCATAACCAAAACAGCCCCACCGATAGAAAACATATTGGGAATTTCATTGAAAAACATAACCTGCCATATGAAAGCAAAGACGATATCGCTACTTCTCCCTATAGCAACGGGGCCCGCCTGCTCCAACTGCCAACGCCAAAGTCAAACAAAATCTGCCCGAGAAAAAAAAAAACTGCCAAAGCTACGATTAGATATCGGTCAGATCCGCAAGGAGGCAGGCAGACACAGGGCTCCGATGAAAAAAACTCACCATAACGCATTGAACTAAAGCGAAAGACCCAAAATTCGTCATTATTACAGAGAAATGTATGGACTTCAAGGCCCTCAACAACAAGTAAGCGTTTGCACCAAACAACGTAGCAGAAAAAGCAGCGACACCAACCCAAATCTCCGTCTTTTCATTCGAATTTCCTAAAGATTCGACTGTGCTTCCAAAAAGTGACGTTGGTCGTGTTATCAACACAACACCAATTAACGTCAAAATCACAGAGAAAATGTTGAATATTCCACAAGGTCTTTCAGGAACATTTTCGCAAAAATTGCTGTAAATACTGGTACAGAAAATACTATAACTGAGGCATCTGCTAAAGGCATGTGGCGGAAAGCATAAAAGCTCAGCATCAAAGCTGCCGTTCCTGTGAAGGATCGGAGAAGGTATTATTCTCTTTCCTCTAGGCAATATTCTTCCTGGCGATATATCACAATTGGAATTGCTGGTAACAAAACACACCTAAATACCTATAAGCGGCAAGAGCCATTGGGTCTATGTCTGTTGTAAATTTCACGATTACTGAACATAACGAGAAGAATAAGGAGCTAAGTGTGGCTAGTATCAAACCCAGGTAAGGACAATGGTAGCTGTTTAGTTTCCATTTATGGTTTTCAACCTTCGGTTCCTCAGTTCTCATCCTCATCGACTAATTGTTGAAGTTCTACGTTATCAGACATCTTTCACTGATATTTCTACAAGCAAACTGAATTAAACACTGATTGAATGCATTCAAATCATCCTACTTACATACTGTGGTATCAGTCTTAATTTTCAATATACGGTAACTGTATCCAAATTAATCCATTAGGAGACGCATAAATGTAGTCGTTTTTTATGGCATCAAATGGTGTCATTTCACTAAATGATTAGTTTCTATATTTATGAAATGTTGTTTGATGTTTTATTATTTATTTATTTTATTTATATCCAAATTTACGAAATTTTGACAGATTCTGTCAGATTCACTGTCATAAACCTCAATCACATTTAAAAAAGGTTAAAGACCTCTTTTTATTGGGCTCGCCTCTAGGGCATGTACCCAGATCATGGTTGTGTTTGTTGAGAAACTTTACTCGAGACACACACAAACGTCCATGTCCTTGCCGGGATTCGAACCCGGGACCCCTGGCATCCTAGGCCAAGCGCAACCTCCGCGCTACGGGGCCGACCTCAATCACATTTGCATTTGGATTAAATTCACTGGAATTTTTATCCGGTATTTTCAATAATGAAAAAAAATTATATTGGACAATTTTCAACACTTGGTATATTTTAAACAACGCTGTAATGATGTAAATATTGATTTTAAAAGTAAATTATCAAAATTTGTTGTTCTGTGGGTTGAGTATCACAGAAATATCTTATGTGACAGAAACTGTCAGAAAAAAATATTATTCTGTGAACGGCATCCATCGTCCATCGATCCAGTTCTTCAGTTCATGTTGTTGTATTAATAAATTCGACAAATTTCTTGAACGTTTAATTTTAATGCCGCAAAGTTATTCAATTCAATTATAATGGATTCTTTGGCGAATTATGGTAGCGATGACGATTACGATGACTCCTCAGATGAGCAGCAAAAGGTAAAGTTACATTCCATCAGAGACAAACTCTTCATTGAATTAAACATGCAACTTATGTGCATTCCTATTTCCTATACATATTATGTTTATTATAACATCCCTAACTCTAAATTTGAATCTTACTAAAATTCTTGATGAATATCAGTTCGATCATCAGCATTACATTGACAGGACTATCGTCAAGTGGAATATAACAAGGATACACAACCAAGACAAGCTCGATCTGAAAATCAAGCAGATGCAAACTATGAAGAAGTTCAGATGGACCTGAGCGAGGTAATAAAACCCTTAGAATTCACGACCAATATTAACAAAATCACGAATATGTTTTTTCTATTTCAAAGCAGCAAAGAAGTGTTGTTGCATTTCATTTAGACCATTATAAAGTTACACGAATGTACATGGATATATTATGAATATTAAAGAAAGCCAACAGTCTTCACTTCTGTTTTGAAATAGATTATTTACTCAATATGAAGATTTACTTGTTGAACATCCTGCTAAGGCCATTTTGGCCTAAATCGCATTGTTAATTTGTGTTTGATAATTTTAAAAAACCATCTCACTCAATTGAGAACTTTTACAAATAATCTAGTAATGAATATTTGATATTAACTTACCTCTGTTAATATATTATAAAGACGTAAAGTGGTATCAAGATGCCAAGCCTCGACACCAAGTTGTTCTGAACGTAGCTACAAACTTCCCATCGGTGAGTATTCAGGAAGGGGGCTCGTGCCCCCTAACGACATTTTTGTACTTTTAACAGGTATTGGTTTTGGCTAAGTATGTATGTAAATATCGGAAAACTCGTTATAGGGTCTAATGCGACAGTATTAGACGATATTTCAATCTAAATATAAGGCTTAGTTTTACTGCATTTTAACCTAACTTTTTTGTCAACTCTATCTAAATAAAATAGTTGAGAAATGTTACATTTGTTGTCAACAAAAACATTATTCCAAAAATAATTATGTTTTAGGTAACATTGTTCATAATTTTTCAAGTTAAAGTAATGAATTGCATTTTTGGTTTTCTCATGCTTATTCTAAAGGAAGCAAATTCTAGATTTTTATTGGTAAAAGGTTGATTTCATTAAATTAAATCAAAATTAATCTCGGTTATAAAATCTTAATAGTGTCAGATTAAAAACGCATCTGAACTTTATTTTGAACAATAAATACTTCTTGGAACACAAATACACTGCGCAAAAAACTAACGCACATTCTGAAAATCTCAATTTTAATGAAAGTTAACTCTACATTGACTAAACTATTTTTATGTCTCTCTCGGGAAGGTTTTGAACGAAACAAGACACATTAAATGGAAGAAAAATCAGGATTTCACAGAGTCTTATGTGAAAGAGAGAAATAAACAATTTTTAAAATACTGGAATGCTGATAAGTGATTTAATACTTGGTATTTCCACCCCTTGCTTTAATTACAGTTCGGCAACGACGGTTCATACTCAGAATGAGTGATCTCAAAAATGTTCTGATCTAATCCTTCCCAGATTTCTCTGAGTTGGATTCCTAAGTCATTAAAAGTAGTTAGATGATTTTCTGAACTTCTCAGCCTTCTATTGAGGTTGTCCCAAACCTGCTCAATCGGATTGAGATCTGGACTTCTTGCTGGCCATTCCATTTGAGAGACTTCAACCTCTTCAAGGTACTCCTGAACTATGCGCGCACGTTGTCTCAACGAAGAAACTCTCAAGTAACGTTCTTGAACGGCAGTTGTTACCCGTGGTCTACCCTGTCCTGGTCTTCGGACATTCCTACCTGTCTCCCTGAATTGCTGCAACATTCTGGACACACTTGTATGGGAAACTCCAAACCTTTCTGCAATTCTTGTGTATGTCCACCCTTCATTTCGCAAAACTACCGCTTGGGCACATTTCTCTTGGGTCAAATTGCGTGTTTCGCGTTGCATAGCGATCGAGTGCAGAAAATCAAACGAAAGAAAAACTATTGATCACTAGAATTGATCGAGAACAACTGATTTCAGAATGGAGCCAATACATTCAAATCTGATAATCTCATCTTTTTTATTCCTGCTGGGAAAAAACTTCTGTATTGAAGAAAAAAACGTTGAAAGTGGATAACATATGCATGCATAATTCTGATAAAAATAATCATCATTGAGAACACCTTCAGTTGTAGAATAAATTGAGATTTCCATAATGAACGTTAATTTTTTTGCGCAGTGTATATTATAAAACACAAATTAGTTCAAATTAAAAAACCACAGCATGACGAATAAAATAAAAAGAATCATTCAACATACGACTCGAAGATAAACATTCAAAATCAATCGAACAACGAAGAGAAAATTTAATATCATCTCAAACCCACCACTTCCCCGATATTAATGTTATTTTCATTTAGGTAAGACTTTTTCAACAGGAATCGAACGAGGGTCACGTACCAGCAGGGACAACAAAGAAGGTAGCGGAGAAGACAGGCGACGAAACAGTCCTACCAACATCAGGTCCAGGGAAACCCAGAGAAATCGAAGGGGAGAAGACAGGTACAGAGAAAGCAGCAGAAGTAGAGACAGGAAAGACGAAGACAGGACGAGAGAGAGGAAAGACGATAGGTAGGTTGAAGTAAAATGATGTACCCGTACTGTAAACTTTGCGGAATCGTCGGCCATTTTGAATTTTTCACGATGGATGAGTTTTTGGTTTTCTATCGAAAATTATCAGTTCGGAAGGTTTTTCGAAGTCAAACAGAGGTATTCATTCTAGGGAAGTTGAAGAAAAACAACGTTTCCATACTATAAACTTCTAGGAATCGTCGGCCATCTTGAATTTGTCACACGGACGATTTTTTTGGGTTTTTTATCGAAAATTATCAGTTCTGATGCTTTTTCAAAGTCAAACATAGGTATATCTTCTAGGTAGGTTGAAGAAAAACAACGTCCTCATACTATTAACTTCACGGAATCGTCGGCCATGTTGAATTTTTCACACGTACTATTTTTTTGGTTTTTGTCGAAAATTATCAGTTCTGAAGCTTTTTCAAAGTCAGACAGAAGTATTTCTTGTAGGTAGGTTGGAGTAAAACAACGTACCCATACTATAAAACTTCACAAAATCGTCGGCCATCTTGATTTTTTCATACGGAATTTTTTGGGTTTTCTGTCAAAAAATTATCAGTTCGGGAGCTTTTCTAAAGTCAAACAGAGGTATTTAATTGTAGATAGGTTGAAGAACAGCAACGTTCCCATACTACATATTAACTTCACGGAATCGTCGGCCATCTTGAATTTTTCACAGGGACGATTTTTTGGGTTTTTTATTGAAAATTATCAGTTCTGATGCTTTTTCAAAGTCAAACATAGGTATATCTTCTAGGTAGGTTGAAGAAAAACAACGTTTCCATGCTATTAACTTACGGAATCGTCGGCCATCTTGAATTGTTCATACGGAATATTTTTTTGGGTTTTCTGTCGAAAATTATCAGTTCGGAAGCTTTTTCAAAGTTGGACAGGAGTATTTCTTGTACGTAGGTTGGTTGTAAAACAACGTTCCCATACTATATAAACTTCATGAAATCGTCGGCCATCTTGAATTTTTCACACATACGATATTTCTGTTTTTCTATCGAAAATTATCAGTTCGGAAGCTTTTCCAAAGTGAAACAGAGGTATTTAATTGTAGGTGGGTTGAAGAAAAACAACGTTCCCATGCTATAAACTTCACGGAATCGTCGGCCATCTTGAATTTTTCACGATGGATGAGTTTTTGGTTTTCTATCGGAAATTATCAGTTCTGAAGGTTTTTCAAAGTCAAACTGAGGTATTTATTCTAGGCAGGTTGAAGTAAAACAACGTTTCCGTACTATAAACTTCACGGAATCGTCAGCCATCTTGAATTTTCACAGGGACGATTTTTTTGTGTTTTTTAATGAAAATTATCAGTTTTGATGCTATTTCAAAGTCAATTATAGGTATATCTTCTAGGTAGGTTGAAGAAAAACAACACTATTAACTTCATGGAATCGTCGGCCATCTTGAATTTTTTACACGGAAGATTTTTTTGGTTTTCTATCGAAAATTATCAGTTCTGGAGCTTTTTCAAAGTCGGACAGAAGTATTTCTTATAGGTAGGGTGGAGTAAAACAACGTACCCATAGTATAAACTCCCCTGAATCGTCGGCCATCTTGAATTTTTCGTACGGACTATTATTTTGGTTTTTTTTCGAAAATTATCAGTTCTGAAGCTTTTTCAAAGTCAGACAGACGTATTTCTTATAGGTAGGGTGGAGTAAAACAACGTACCCTTAATATAAACTTCACTGAATCGTCGGCCATCTTGAATTTTTCACACGGACTATTATTTTGGTTTTTTATCGAAACTTATCAGTTCTAAAGATTTTTCAAAGTCAGACAGAAGTATTTCTTGTAGGTAGGTTGGAGTAAAACAACGTACCCATAATATAAACTTCACTGAATTGTCGGCCATCTTGAATTTTTCACACGGACGATTTTTTGGGTTTTATCGAAAATTATCAGTTCTGAAGCTTTTCAAAGTAAAACAGAGGTATTTCTTCCAGATATTCATCAAAATCCGACAGATACAGTCGAGATTATAGGAGAGATGGGTACAGAGACCGAAAAAGTCGTAGATCTTCCAGTAGAGAAAGAAGAAGTTCCCATAGCAGGGACAGAAAAAGGTCATCAAGTAGAGAAAGAAGGTACAGTAGATCACCAAAGGTGGAAGATCCAGAAGGTCCAGATCTAGGTCTCGCTCGAGAGGAAGGTACGGGGGACCACCTAGAAGATATGGGTATCCGAAGAACAACGGATCGAGAAATGGTTTGTAGTTTTCTTCTAGTTGTAGTTTATGGTTATTTGGGTTTATTGAATCTAATATAAATTGAGGTTTGAAAGTGTTGAGATGAGTATAGAAGACTTATTCTAACATTTGCTCCTCAGATACATGTAAAAGAAAATTTTAAAAAGAAATAGTGGTGTGTAATATCAAATTTCATTTAAGTCCATAAGATTTGTTATCCTATGATAATCCTTTATTGAAATAGTTGTCAAATCTGGTACTCTATTCAATTTTCAAGGTGAAATGCAATTTTAAAGTTTTTCAAAGTTTTTGGAAACTATCTAACAATGATCCTACTGCGTTTAGAAACTTCAGAGACCGCAGCTGACAACCAAGGAGGAAATAAAGACAGATTTTTCATGCCCGGCATAACCGGCAAATACAGGGATCAAATAGAAAAACGTAAGCTACTGTGGCAGAAAAAAAGAGCCTCAAAAGCAGCAAGAAGTCGATCCTAGGCAGGGCCAGAGCACCGCAGCGCCCCCTTCGACGTCTAGAGGCACCAAATATGGAAGCTACCACTTTCGCTCAAGATCAAGACGGTAAGTGTGATGAAAATGAATAGAGCACGAGCTCATGAACCCCAGATCGTCGTTATTTTATAAAAGCTGAGAACTTGTCTACGCATGCTCCCAACACAGGTAAGAACGAGGACCATTATGAAGTTTGGGTTACCCTGGCTTTGGCAGGTAAACGGTATTGAAGGGTGTAGAATACTGATCTAATTTAGTCAAATAATAAAGTGTGATTTTTTGATATTACCTTCAGAATATCATTTAAAATCACGTCATTAATTGCCAGACACTTACTATAGTGGCAACCCTTTGCCAGACACCCTTAATGTTCATTAAATTATATGTAATTCTACTTACATTATAGTATAAGAGCTAATTTTTATATATAATACTTGATAATAATTAGATAAAGTTTCCTCATCAGCCACACTTTCTTGATAGGGTCAACCCTTTGCCAGACAAGCTTGTAGCTTAGTTGCAGGTGCGAGCGCGAGACAGTGTATATGAGTGGGTCAAGTGAGACGGCATGATTATAATGACTTATGCAAATGAATTTTTTGGTACAGATTCATATAACTAATCATTTACATGGTGCAACTAAATAAAATTGTTAAAAATTTTAATTTATTCTATTAACAATTTAATTTAGTTGTAGCATCGAATGTCTTTTCTTCAGATGTTTTTGAGATTCACTTAAATGATTATTTATATAAATCTGTACCAAAAATTCATTTGCATAAGTCGTTATAATCATGCCGTCTCACTCGCACCCACTCATGTATACTGTCTCGCGCTCGCACTGCAGCTAAAACTACAAGCTTGTCTGGCAAAGGGTTGGCACTACCAAAAAAGTCTGGCTAATGAGGAAACATTATCTAATTATTACCCAAGTATTATATATAAAAATCAGCTTTCATACTATAAGGTAAGTAGAATTACATATAATTTAATGAACATTAAGGGTGTCTGGCAAGGGGTTGCCACTATAGTAAGTGTCTGGCAATTAATGACGTGATTTTAATGATATTCTGAAGGTTATATCAAAAAATCACACTTTATTATTTGACGAAATTAGATCAATATTTTACACCCCTTTAATACCGTTTACCTGCCAAAGCCAGGGTAACCCAAACTTCATAATGGTCCATCGTTCTTACCTGTGTTGGGAGCATGCGTAGACAAGTTTTCAGCTTTTATAAAATAACGAAGGTCTGGGGTTCACGGGCTCTTAGACTAGAAACTTTGTTTTGTATGTTTTATGGCATGTTGCGCCATCGTTTCAGGAAAAGTTGCGAGCAAGTTCAAACGATTGATGGGAATCAAGGGACAGTCAGATTCTGCACCTGTACCACCGGTAGACATAATTAAAAAGCAAGAAGAGATGTTCAGTTCTATGGAAAACAATATGAAGTAGCGAGGACAGCTACGCACACTATGAGAGGTGTCGGCTTGGGTTTCAGCAGTAATTACCCACGTTGATTTATTGTTGTACTATAATCAAGAGGTTTAATTCGTGTGGATTAATGTGTAACAAAGAATTTGTATTATAGTAGCGATTTACGAATTAGATATTGTTAAGTTGCTTTTTCTCTTAATGAACTAAGTTTATCTTTTATTTTGCAAAGTCTGTGTTGATCTTAATATATTATTATAAGGATTACCTGAGTTGTTTCATTGTTTTTTATTGGTGGAGTGATGTGGTTATTGTTTGCCAGGTATACTCCGTTCACGAAAGGTTGAGCCGTCAGTTGGCCTAGGAAATTTGGCATATTCCACTGTGTATATTAAAATTTTAGGTTATGTTGTTTATTTTCTTGTCAGATTGATACGCAATGTTGTCAATATTGCATAGAGTTCTCTGATAACTCGCAAGCTCGTCGAACGAGGCCGAGTACAGTCGGCAACGTTGACTTTATTTACTTTATGACAGCAAATACTGCCAACTTCAGATAAATAAAAGAACGCCTACTATGCGCTCAACCTTTCGTGAACGGACTATACACTCAGCTGAAGGTTTTGTTGAATAGAGGAGTACAATCAGAGTTGCCAACTGCTAAAAAAATAGCGAAAATCGTTTACCTTTTTTATGCTATAAATCAACTTGCATTCGAAAACTCTAACCTAAATTTTTTTGTTTGACAGCATTGGTGGAAACATGAGAATAAAAAATCTATTGAAATCTTCACAGGCCTTTGTTACATCTAATATTTTCAGTGTGTTCTGATGGAGTTATAAGTTTTTGAATAAAAGTGGATTTATAGCTTGAAAAATGAAAGTGTTTTTTAAGCAGTGTAGTAGTAGTAGTGACTCTGGTGTAACTTAAAAATAAGAGAACAGGTATTGGACAGGTAATTTATTAAGATAAAATCAGTCGAGTAGTTAATTTCACATAAATCTAGTCCTAAATAAAAAAATAATTTTGACAGGTAATTTATTGAATTCACACAAAAAAAAAGGTTAAAAGTTAAAGAATCAAAATTAACTACAGGCATATTGTTTCAGTCAAATTTCACTGTGGCGGTGTTGCCGGTAGGGCATCTGCCTTGCTTTCTAGAGAAAATGGTGGAATTCTGCAGTCGAAGGTATATCCATCTTCTCGCTCCATTCTGAATGTGCCCCTAAAAAAATTTAGGTAAATATTTGAATTTTGGGGGTCCAGCCTATATCGACCAGATTTTGGTGTAAAAGTATTCATTTAGGCTTCCTGATCAATATTAGTGAAACCAACAGGTGGCAGTCTGTTTTAGTTTAGAATATATGGACTACTAAATTTCCAAAAATGTTCTTTCTTCACGTCACTTTTCCACTATAAAACTAAGAATAACTGCTCCAATTTAGTCTATAAATCTTCTTCGAACATTCACATAACGATTCTGATAGTTTTATTTCGGGTATATTCAATAATTAATGCAAAAACATCGAAATTCTAGAGGTACCACATAATCACAAAGTCGAGGGAAAGCCCGCCGTACTTCATGGTAGGTCTGGCACCGCCGCAGATTCTTTCTCGTGAAGATGAAACGATGTCTTCTCGTAATTCCCGCCATCATTTGATATGTCCCTCGCCGAAGAACAGAGCAGTGGTGCCAAACTTACCATGAAGAACGGCGCGCTTTCCCTAGAATTTTTGCGTATGTAGTACTTATAGAATTTCGATATTTTTGCGTTAATTATTGAATATACCTGTAATGAAACTATTGGAATCGTTATGTGAATGTTCAAAGATTATTTATAGACTAAATTAGAGCAGTAATTCTGTGTGTTAATAGTGGAAAAGGTGACGTGACGATAGAGCATTCTTGAAACTTTGTTTGACCATATTTTCTAAACAAAGACAGACCGCCACACTGTTGGTTTCACTAATGTTATTTAGGATGCCTAAATGTATACAAAGACATCAAAATCTGATCAAAATTCATTATTTATGGTTTCAACAGAAGAAGTGTAATATAAATATTAAATTTAATGAAATGTATTGATAAAGAATATAAAAAAAATAACTTACACACACACTAACATCCGGATTGAGGGGAGTACACATCTGGACCGTTCGGCAAATAAATCTGAGCAATTGTTTGACGAACTTTTCGCTCGGTGTATTTCGACGGATCAATGAGATTTTACCCATAGAGTTTACGTTGTTTCTATTATATTTTTTGCGTTTTATGCTGAGATTCCTTATCCGACAACCGATAGATTGAAAAATTCTGATAAAAACGTGTTGATA
The DNA here is from genome assembly GCA_013421045.1 of Propylea japonica. Classification (NCBI taxonomy): domain Eukaryota; kingdom Metazoa; phylum Arthropoda; class Insecta; order Coleoptera; family Coccinellidae; genus Propylea; species Propylea japonica. The sequence continues at coordinate 65,387,929 of CM024242.1, read as the reverse complement.
ACACACGTTTTAATTTATCCATTAATAATCTAATTAATTCATTAAAAATTTTCGATATAGCTATCGTAGTTGTGAACGGGCAGGGGAATATATTACTTTTTCGTTTCTTTTGCACGTAATTAATTAATTAATTATGATCTTTCGGTACAACTATCGCCGTAGTGAACGACCAGAAGGGGATATTGCATTCCTCATTTCCTTTGCATTGAGTGCGCTTTCAGCTAATCATTTAATTAAGATTTTTCGGTAGAGCTACGAAAAGGGTGAAAATATCGTTAAAAAATAAGCATTTTGTCCAAAATAGTGATCTTTGAACTCTAATAATCTATGAAATTAGAACAAAGAGGTATCTTCTGTGGCAGATGCTCTGTACCGTTTGTTTATTCACAGATATTACAGTTGAATCTGTACGATATGTGGTCACGTGACCAAAAAATCCGTCTGCTCTTAGTCTAACACATATTCAATATGTGCAATCACCTTTTCAGATACTGACCTGGCGAAAACTGATTAACCTAAAGAACAAACGCGAAAAAGGCTTGACGAAACATCCCATTGCAAAATTTTCATGAGAAATTCGAAAATAGTAGATGTAAAGCGTTAGTAGACATGTTAAAAGATGAATACTCACCACATGTGACCGCTTGGTGCCTGTAAACTAACATGACTGCTATATTGAAAGGCTGGAAGACTTTTGGTCAAAGCGGGTTCTTGACCCACAACTCCTCTACCTCTCACAGTCTCTAAAGTACCTGACAGAGAAAAGATACGCCAATGCCTTTCTCTCAATTGTACGCTTAGATGTCCCAAGTTCTCCAATCTTATACAATATCTCCACTAGAAAAGGTCAAACGATTCATAAAACTTTCCAAAAAAAAACATACAGCGTGTGTCGAAATTTTGGAACAAATTCATTTTCTCGGAAGAAAAATGTTTGGCAACGGTCAATATCTTTGACTGCTCGCACAGACCTAGTGGTCGTTGATAATGGGGCTATGAATGCTTATAGGTATATAAGGAACATTCTTGAAGAGGATGTAGTGCCATTTGCCCCATACATTGGTGAAAATTTCATTTTTATGGACGATAATGCCAGACCCCATCGTGCGCGCATCGTTCAGGAGTACCTTGGAGAGGTTGAAGTCTGTCGAATGGAATGGCCAGCAAGAAGTCCAGATCTCAATCCGATTGAGCAGGTTTGGGATAACCTCAGAAAATCATCCAGCTACTCTTTATGACTTAGGAATCCAACTCAGAGAAATCTGAGAAGGATTAGATCACAACATTTTAAGATCACTCATTTGAGTATGAACCGTCGTTGCCGAGCTGTAATTAACGCAAGGGGTGGAAATACCAAGTATTAAATCATTTACAGTAGAACCCTCTAATCCGCCCTCGGCTGGTCCGTCACTCCGGTTAGTCCGACCAGGCGCCGTCCTAACTTTTACCATTGTATAATCCTTATACAATGCTTTTACTAAGTTTTATAAGCTCTGTATCTTTATTCTTCTTTCATTACTTTTATTTATTACTTATTAAATATCTACTTCTTGATTTGTACAGTTGAAACAATGTTTACAAACATTTTCTAAGATCAAAGATCACTTATTTCACTGTAAAACATGTCTGTATAACATGTTTAATGTAATAAATATTGGATTTTTGGATAATCCGACCTTTTTTGCGTTCCGACCATACCCGTCCCCCGTAGGTGACGGATTAGAGGGGTTCTACTGTATTAGCATTCCAGTATTTTGAAAATTGTTCATTTTTCTTCTTTCACATAAGATTCGGTGAAATCCTGAATTTTTCTTCCATTTAATGTGTCTTGTTTCGTTCAAAACCTTCCTGAGAGAACATAAAAAATAAGTTATAAAGTCAATGTAGGGTTAACTTTCATTGAAATTGAGATTTTCAGAATGTGTGTTAATTTTTTTGCGCAGTTTATTTGTCTTCTGAGAAAATGAATTTGTTCCATAATTCTGACGGGCACTATATTTACGTACCCAAAATACAGAGTTTGCATGAGATTCCCTGCATCCCATATAAAAAGGAATCACTGTGACTCGAATGTTATCTGTCGTTTCTTTATGAACATCTGAAAGCTCCAACCAAGGGTGATTTTTCTTCTGCCAAGCGATTAGAGTCTCGTGAGCCGAAAAGGGTGGATCTGCAAAATATAACAATAAAAATTGAGAAAAGCCCTGAGCAGGAGCTTTTGAGAGCTCGTTTATTGGTGGGGCATTAAGAGTATTACCTCAAAATTTAATATGGGACTTGAGATTGATACCTTTTACATATATAAATCCAGAATCTCCGAACAAACGGAATCATATTATGGAAATCATTCAGAAAATGAAATATGAAAAAAATTTAGATTAAATTCTATGGTTCTGATGATGCAATCCTCTTGAAATTTCTCATGAACATTCAGTATATCAGTTTTCATTCACAAAATGAGTTTCACCTGAATCGGATATTCTGTTATGGAAATATAAAGATTTTTCTTTCCAATATTCCAACTGAATTTTCTATGGTTCTGTTAAGACTATGGCCACAAAATTTTGGATGAACATTCAGTATATCGATATCCATTCAAAAAATAAATTACACTCGAATCAGATATACTGTTATGTAAATATAAAGATGCTTCTTTTAATATTCCAATTGAATTTTCTATGGTTCTGTTAATAATAAGACCACAAAATTTTGCATAAAAATTCTACTATATACTAACCTCTGTTTTTATCATATTCTAAGAACTTATCAAATAATTCATGCTGCAATGGAGTTTTTTCAGCACTTGAATAGGGCATAATATCTTCGTGAGCAACATAGTCTAAGCCTGGAATAGCATACAAACTTCTAGTCGATTCTTGGTTCCCCAAAAATGTTACAGCTTCAGTTTGTGCCCTCTAAAAGTTACAAAATTAAGTCATACAGAATAAATGATAAATCACGAGTAGTTACAATATAAGGACAGTCTCTTTGATCGATTAAAACTTGATAGAAAGTATGTGTCCTTCCTTTAACTTCTTTGCCAAGACCACGACCACCAATTTCATCGTTTTCCTCATCCTGATGAGGTATGTCTCGGTCGTATACTCTTGCCATCCATGGAAATAAGACAACTCCTCTATATCCAAACACACGGTGTAAAATCAGCTGCCCAGTTTCGTATTTTCCTCCTAGTTTGGGAGAGTCTAATCGTCCAACTTCTGCTAATCTAAAATTTGTTTAAATATTTGTAGAGGAAGTAAACTTGAATCTAATCGAGTTAGAGTAAGTTCAATTCATTGAATAAATATAAATGAAGCTATAGATACCTGGCATAGGTACGATTGTTTATAAGAATTTTAGCGCATAAGATTTGCTTTCTGCCAAAAAAAATCCGTAGGGAGTCCATTGCTCATTTTATATTTTCCACTCAGGCGATATGAAAAAAACATGTCCGGGTACAACTTTGAATCTTGGAAATAGTGTTTTATTAACACAATAAGAAACTTGATTCAATCAGAAATTGTTATTTACAAGTTATTTACTAACTAGCATTTCGAGGTTAACAGATGTCGAAAGATGAATATCAAAGATTTTCTATTTTATTCTATATATTTTCTTGTAAAATATCTTTGATGAATATTTTGAGGACATAAATAAAGTGCAACACAGAATACTGTGAAGTGTATGATTGGTAGCCTAAATATAATTCTAGGGGCAAAAAATCCAAGGCTCGACAGAATAAAAATGTAAGAAAAGCCCTGAGTAGGAGCTTTTGAGCGCTCGTACATTGGTGGAACAACAATGATATTATCTGAAACATTTTTAGAGGACTTGGGATTCATTTTAAGTATATGAATGCAAAATCTCAGCACGATAGGAATTATATTATGCAAATAATTCAAAAATGAAATATGTACGAAATCATTAATTAAAATAAAAATTAATTCTATTTTTCTGATGATGCGATCCTCTTGAAATTTTGTACGAACATTCAATATATCAGTCTCCATTCACAAAATAAATTTACCCGATTCCGATATCTTGTTATGGAAATATGGAAATTCTTCTTTTCAATATTCCAATTGAATTTTCATAGTTCTATTAACACTATGCTCACAATATTTTGCATGAGACTTATTGTCAACATCTTGCATGTGGCCGCAAAATTTCATTTCGATGGGTTTCGTTTTGTCTGAGATATTTTGGGGAACAAAAATTTTGAATCACCATATTTTATGAAACACCCTGTACGATTTCACTGGAAATGGGCATTTGGGAACCGAACTCACCCTGGAAATCTCAAGACCCAAGACGCATCGAAAGTTATCGTGTTTGCGGCCGGACGGCCCCACGGACAGAATTGAACTCAATCGTTTGAGACCATTTTCTGCTCAAAATTCGAAAATTACAGACATTCGGACAAAACGATAAAGCACTCGTTCAAGTAGAATGAGCGCTCAAAAATAAAATAATATTATATTTTTTGACATTGTAGCTAATTCAATATAATCAAATTGAAGGAAAAAGGTAGTGAGATAATACAGATAACACAAAAAATGAGAAATTTCTTCTTTAATAGATATGTTGGAACTTGAAGATTTCGCTCAAACAATAAATATATTATGAAAAACAATTATCATGTACAATTAAGAACAAAATTAAATGCTCATTCAAGCCTTTTAACTCTGACTCAATCCAAAAATTTCATATAAAATTCAATGCTTATCTTTTCTACACTTCTTTAGAACCATGTAAAAAATTTTAGACTAATTAAGTTTTTCACATACTTATTACACCAATTAAAAACGATCAAATATCAAATTACAAATCTTAAACAAATTGAGATATTTACCTCCTTGAAATATCACCAAAGGACGGTTTTTCTGAACCATGCATTAAATATATTTGGTAAAGTATTGCAAAACAAGCAATATTAAATTTTTCTCACTGATAATACACATTATATACCATGATATCCATATTTTTTTAGCAACAGGAAATAAGAAAAACTCGAATTACAATATTCTGAGTATATGAAAATTGACTAAGCTATTATTTATAGGTACTGTACAATTTGAAATATGACAAATGTACAAATTTACTATTATATGAGATCTATAAGAAAACTTGTTATTGGAAGTTTTAAAACTTATTACTTCAATTCATGTAACAACAATGGGAATGTTTGCGGATATTGTTCAATAATATATATGAAGATATGTCATTTTATATTTCATTTAAATGTACAGTGGAACTTCCCTAAAAAGAAAGCGCTATATCCGCAAAATAATCGTTATAAAGAAATTTCGGAAAAAACCCACCCTTATACCTTCTTCCAATATCCATTCAAAGACTGATGTTCTTTGAATATTTCGTTATAGAGAGAATTCACTTCGTTTTAGAGGGTGTTTTAACATGGAATTTGGATTCAAGGTGCAATGTCTTGTACGAAATTCATTATACAGAGAAATTCGTTATACAGACGTTCGTTATAGGGAAGTAGCACTGTATTTATTCATAAAAGCCAAATAAAAATTTACTGAAGAATTGCAAGAAAACATTGAAAGATCCTTGAGATAAATAAAAGATGAAAGAATTTAAATTGAACTATTCAATAACTTGCAAACTTTTTCTCCATGAAAAAAAAATTAAAGAAACATTATTTCATTTATCCCTACACCGAATATTGTACAACTTCTATAATAGGTTAAAATCGAAGTAAAACTTAATACGAAAATATTAACAAGATAAATTCAACTAAATCACTTATATCAACAAGGAACTTTGTAGATATATATTATATCAACAGAAATGATATTTTAATTAAATATAGAGGCATATCACAGATGGAAATATTTCTTAGACGAGATGTTCGACTATCCTATTGGAAATTTTTCATTGCTAGCTTTAACGCCGCAAGAAGAAGAAACACCAGTTCTATGGAATATTGAAGATTGGTCCCTGTCCCACATAATTTTATTTCACTCTCCTGAAAGTTAACATTACAATAATAATTATTTGAACGTTTAGATTGACAAAGTTGAATATAGGTACCTACAGTGCACGTTAAAATTATGGAACAAATTTATTTCTCAGAAAAAAATAAAGGTTAAAGGTTAGAGATGTTATTATGATATTCAAAGAAAAATGCCATTTTTCAATATAAATGATCGGATGTTTATTTCATTATAAAGAAGAAGCTATGCCGTTAATAGTGGAAAATAACATCAGGCAAATGACCACCACGACCACGCTTACAGGACCATATTCTTTTAATGAAATTATCCATGGCCAAATCGCCAAGTGGCTGCGCTATGTCCTCGATAGCCTCACGAATTCCATCTTTGAGGTCTTGAATCGACGCTGGGCTATTGGCGTAGACCTTCTCTTTCACGTGGCCCCAAACGAAGAAGTCGCAAGGTGTTAAATCACAAGATCTCGGCGGCCAATTGTGATCACCTCTTCGAGAGATAACACGGTCCGCAAATTTTTCCCGCAAAAGATCAATGGTTCCGTTGCTTGTGTGGCATGTAGCGCCGTCTTCTTGAAAGTTAACGTTGTCCATATCAATACTATCCAATTTCAGCCATTAAAAATCATTAATCATGCCCAATTCCAAAGAATGACGGGTAATGGACAAACCTGGGTTTTCTTCAACACTTTCGGCTACAGCAGCAATATTCTCGGTTGTTTTTGAGTGAAATACACGGGTTTTATTCTTCACATCACAAACTTGTCCCAACTGCTCGAATTTTTCCACCAATTTCTTTATTGCGGTCCGACAAGGTGCTTCACGAAGACCCAAAATTGTTGTAGTTTTACGAACCGTCTCTGCCAAATTTTCACCATTTTTATAGTGAATTTTAATAATTCCAATGCGTTCTTGAAGCGCGTATCGCTCCATTTTCTTTCTTTCTTTTCTACTTGTCAAATGTCAAAAAATGAGAGCTTCAAACGTGACATCTGCTGAAATAGCGGGCTATTCAAAATAACACCTCTTATTAAAAAACCCTTTATTTGGCAACAAAATCCTGAAACAGGTCAATTTTTGTTTCACTTTTATCAAATTTTTATGCATCTTTGAAGGATTTTTGTTGCACCCTGTGCCATCCCCGTCAACCCTCTAAATTTTTCGAATAGGGAAAATTTGGTGAAAGTGAAACAAATATTGACCTGTTTCAGGACTTTGTAGCCGAATATTTTTCTTCTGAGAAAATGAATTTGTTCCATATTTTTGGCGCGCACTGTAGAGGAATCAATTATACCTTTATCAAACTATCAATCATTTCAATCGGACGTAAAAAAGCGAAGCAATTCATGATGAAAAAATTCAGAAATTGTACTCACATTTATATTTCTGTTGATGCAGCTCATATAATGACGTCTAGGTAAATTGTTGTACAACACTTTGTAACAAGTTGTACTCATGTTGTAATTGTATTGGACAGGTTCAGGATTAGGTATTGTTTCATCATGGTTGGCTCTGCACAGATTGTTGATGACCAAAAGGATCATGTTGCTACCTGACACCCTTTGGACTATGAAAGGTCTGAAATTTGGTAATTTTATTACAGTAAGAAGTTGTTTCTCTAACAAGAATGTGTAAGTACTGGTTGGTTTTGCCGTGGCCAGCACAATTTCCTGACCTAAATTCCATTGGTCACTTATGGAATATAATTGAAGATGTTTTTTGTGAAAATTTGGAAACGGTGGGTTATAGAAAAAAGTTATCCTAAACGCATTTATGGAGAATTGAGTGGCCTATACATTGAGGTATCAATCTTTTCAATTGGATAATTTGAGACTGAGTTATTCTCATTGAAAGTAGAATATATGAAATTTTTACGTCCTCTACAAATTTTTCCGAAAATTTTTGGAAATGGTACGTTATAGAAACAAGTTATTTATAATGCAGTTGTAGAAAATTGACTGGCTCATACATTGAGGTATCGATCTTTTCAATTGGATAATTTGAAACCGAGTTATTCTCATTGAAAGTAGAATATAATATGCAATTTTATGTCCCTTACAAATTCCGGAAAATTTTGGGAACGACGAGTTATAGAAGAAAGTTGTCGATAGGGTATTTGTAGAGAATTGAGTTGCCTATCAATTGAGGTATCAATCGTTCCAATTGGATAATTTGAGAGCGAGGAATTCTCATTGGAATTTGTGAATATGCAGTTTTCTCGTCCCCTACAAAGTTTTTCCGAAAAATTTTGGGAACGGCGAGTTATAGAAAAAAGTTGTCAATAGGGCATTTGTAGAGAATTGAGTGGCCTATGAATTGAGGTATCAATCGTTTCAATTGGATAATTTGAAACCGAGTTATTCTCATTGAAAGTAGAAAATATGCAATTTTACGTCCCCTACAAAGTTTTTCCGAAAAATTTTGGAAATGGTACGTTATAGAAAACAGTTGTCAATAGTGGATTTGTAGACAATTGATTGACCTATGAATTGAGGTATCAATCGTTCCAATTAGATAATTTGAGACTGAGTTACCTCAATTGAAAGTAGAAAATATGCAACTTTCACGTCCCCTACAAGGTTTTGCCGAAAAATTTTGGAAATCGTAGGTTTAAGAAAAAAGTTGTCAATAGTGCATTTGTAGAGAATCAAATGGCCTATGAATTGAGGTATCAATCTTTTCAATTGGATAATTGCAGACCGAGTTATTCTCATTGGAAGTAGAAAATATACAACTTTCACGTACCCTACAAAGTTTTTTCGAAAAATTTTGGAAATGGTACGTTATAGGAAAAAGTTGTCAGTAGTGCATTTGTAGAGAATTGAGTGTCCTATGAATTGAGGTGTCAATCTTTTTAATTGGATAATTTGAAGACGAGTTATTCTCATTGAAAGTAGAATATACAATTTTTACGTCCCCTACAAAGTTTTTCGGAAATTTCGAAAACGGTATGTTTAAGAGAAAAGTTGTCAATAGTGCATCTGTAGAGAATTGAGTGTCCTATGAATTGAGGTATAAATCGTTTCAATTGGATAATTTAAAACCGAGTTATTCTCATTGAAAGTAGAAAATATGCAGCTTTCACGTCCCCTATAAAGTTTTTTCGAAAAATTTTGGGAATGGTACGTCATAGAAAAAAAATATTTTCAGTACATTTGTAGAGAATTAAGTGACCTACGAATTGAGGTATTAATCTTTTCAATTGGTCAATTTGAGACAGAGTTATTACTATCGAAAGTACAAATATATCCAATCTTCACGTCTGCTACAAGGTTTATTTGTAATTTACTTCAATTTCTCGAATTTTTGCAATCATAATGGAACAATCCTCACCTTGTACAATCCGTCATGGTCTTATTATACCCACTATTAGACATATTCCTCTCAGTATAATGTACCAAACTGTATATCCACATCTCATTATCACAAGGTTCTGGTTTCGTCTTCACAATCCTGTACCTAGCAATAAACTCTTTTTCGTTCAACTTGAAATAAGGTTGATCGTGGTTTTCCATATCCTCTTGAGGATCTGAATCGACAAACATTTGCTCCTGCTCCAGGCGATCTTCAGAGGGATCTGGTGTTTGGTAAAGGAGAGGGTTGAACTCTTCTCCTACTGCCATGTTTATGAGGAAGGCCAGAGTGGCCAAGAACCAGTGGAAGATTTTGGAGATGTGTATGAAGGGCTGAAATTATATACTTTTCAAATATATAATGAAAAAGAGCTAAAACATAGCACAAAACATAAAACAAACGAAGATCCCTAGCTGAAGTCAGAGCAAAACAGGGCACCATTCTATTCTACGCATGATACCAGACCTCAGTAGAAAAACCCTGTCCAGCATTTTTTTATAAAATTGAATTTGATATCGAAGGATTTCTGAAAATTATTATTTTTCTATAGTAAAGGGTTTTCCAATAAGAGGTGTTATTTTGAATAGCCCGCTATTTCGGTAGATGTCACGTTTGAAGCTGTCATTTTTTGACATTCGATAAGTAGGAACTACGCCATTAAAAAAATGGAACGATACACGATTCAAGAACGCATTGAAATTATTAAAATTCACTATAGAAATGGTGAAAATTTGCAGAGACGATTCGAGAAACTCGAACATTTTTGGGTCGTCGTGAAGAACATTGTCGAACCGCAATGAAGAAATTGGTAGAAAAATTCGAGCTGTTGGGAGAAGTTAGTAAAGTGAAGAATAAAACCCTTGCACGTCACTCAAAAACAGCCGAGAATGTTGCTGCTGTAGCCGAAAGTGTTGAAGAAAACACTGGTTTGTCCATTCCTCGTCGTTCTTTGGAATTAGGCATTCCACAAACGCCATTACATCGTATTTTGCATAAAGATTTGGGTCTTAAGGCTTATAAAGTTCAGTGCTACGCTACGTGGCACTCAAGCAACGAAACCATTGATCTTTTGCGGGAAGAGTTTCCAGACCGTGTTATCTTTCGTAGAGGTAATCACAATTGGCCACCGAGATCTTGTGATTTAACACCTTGCGGCTTATTCCTTTGAGGCCACGTGAAAAAGAAGGTCTACACTAATAGCCCAGCATCGATTCAAGACCTCAAAGATGGAATTTGCGAGGCTATCGAGGACATAGGGCAGCCACTTTGCGATTTGGTTATGGAAAATTTCATTAAAAGGATATGGTCCTGTAAGCGTGGTCGTGGTGGTTATTTGCCTGATGTTATTTTCCACTATTAACGGCATAGCTTCTCCTTTATAATGAAATAAACTTCCGATCATTTATATTGAAAAATGGCATTTTTCTTCGAATATCAAAATAAACATCTCTTATTGGAAAACCCTTAACGATAAGGAACAGTACACATTTTCCTTGAAAGATTAAATCCAGGAACTTTAATCGAGAGATCATTTATTAAATCTTTGTTCTGAATATTATATGTGTTCCACTCAGATTGACACATTGCTTTAACTCTTTCATTTGTAGGCAGAAAATAATTGGACCCAAAAAAGGGATTTTAATCGGAGAATCTCATTAACTGAATACATGAAAGTATTTGAAATGAAGTTGTAGAGGAATTAAATTCGTTCCAAATATTCAAAGTTATGGCCTGTTTATGGCCTGCCTGCAGATAAACTATGTGGGGGAGAAATGTTCGAAAGAACTGATAACCAAGCAGTTGGTAATGATTTCGTTTAAAATATACGAGTATGGTTTCTAAATATCAGCATGAAACCTCTTATTGGAAAACTTTTGTATTATTTCTAGAGATATGCGAAATAAATGTTCCTCCAAAAGAAAATCACAAGCAAGTGAATATTCTAACTGCTGAAAAACTAGATTTAATTTGACTGAATGAAATTTTTGACCACAATCATACAAAGATTCAATTGATAGATCAAATTTTTCCATCAAATAAACTGAAGTTTTCTCCCCACTTACCGTCATTATCTTGCTAGCTGGATTCGACATTTCCTCAGGCTCAGGACAAAGTCCTTGGTAGTCAAATATCCTAGTTACTTTATAAATATTTTCCCTTAGCAGCTCTTTCATTATATCAGGCCTAATTCTTCCGAAGAAGAAGCCTGTGTCTTGCACGTTGTTACTCACAATCACGTACCCATTGTCATCTACCATGAGACAATGGAGCTCTTTGGAATCACAAGTTCTTGTGCAAGGCATATCACCACACTGAAACATGAAAAAACAAAGTTTTCAATTGCGCTGCAAAATGGTGAATGCGCTGGTGCCTTTTCCTCGTGGGATTCAAAAGAGTTGTCTTTTTTTATTTCGGTATACATACAGCGTGTCCCGGAAAATGTAGGAAATCTCTCGGATTCAGATAGAACACAAAAAATGAAGATGACAAGTTCCCATAATTTTTTTCCTAGCGGCCCTCCCTACGAAGATACGACCTCCTAAATGACGCCACTGTAAATCCTTTTTAGTGGAATAAGTTTTAAACTACTCGATATAATTTGATGAAAATTTAATAAGATTAAAAGTATTAAGGACATCTTAAATCACCGCACCCAAATTTCAATTAGCTTGTTCAGTTTACCAGGGGTGGACTGGGTTGTACATTTTAATGCTTACATTTTTAATACCCTGTATGATAAGGTGCTAAAAAAACATATATGGATACCTTGAACATCAAGCTAAAAAAAGGTACTCTTGTTCAGTGTCGATAAAATGAACCATTTCCGAAAAAAATAATGAAAGAAGTAAGTAATTGAAATTTTTTCCACTGAAATGAATTTCCAGTGGCGTCATTTAGGAGGTCGTATCTTCGTAGAGAAGGCCGCTAGGAAAAAATATATGGGAACTTGTCATCTTATTTTTTATGTTCTATCTGAATCCGAGAGATTTCCCACATTTTCCGGGACACCCTGTATATTTTGATAACTTACTGCAGTAGTGATGTTCTTGAATAAAGAATACAAAGACGAGTGATAGAATTGGTAACCAACAACTGCCGCAGGCGCTCTTTTGTTGCTATCATCTCTAAATATGGCATGACTGACTGTCACTAACACATTGTTTTCGTGTCCTAAAACATTCAGAAACATGTACATAATTAATTAATTTTCAGCGATGAAACCGTTAAAAAAATGAAGAAAAGCACTGAACAGGTGGAACAATAATGCTTCTACCTCGAAATTTTGTATAGGACTCGAGATTGAGATAAAATATATTAATGCAAAATTTAAGCAAGACCGGAATCATATTCAAAATATGAAATATGTAAAAAAATTGATATCTAAAATCATCATATAATTCTATGAATCTTCACACGTGTGTGAAATTGAATTTTTCATTGGCACTGAAGATAGCATGGATCGCATTTTGATCGATAATTATTTCCACTTTTTCATTCTAGCCTGTAGTTCTTCAATAATTTAGAATGAGAATATTCGTAGCGGGGTTGCAAAATGGCGAATGCACCCCCATTAGACTATCCTTGAAATTATTTGAATTGCAAACATTTTGAGCGTTCGTTCTACTTAAACGTGTGCTATATCGTTTAGTCCAAATGTCTGTAATTTTCCAATTTTGAGCCGAAAATTGTATCAGACAATATGGTTAGACTTCCTGATGATGAATCCGTGCACTGAGAGAAATTTCTATTCACCACAATGAAAAATTGCATTACCTTGATGAAAATTCTGCTTTAAATAGGCCCCAAGCAGATACTTTGCTACTGCAATAAAAATCGTTTTGTTAAAAAGGTTTTATTAGCATAAAGAATAATTTTACTGGAATTCACATACCTAACACAATAAAAATATTTTAGGTGCAACAAGAAGTTATAGATATCTGCTATAGCAAAATATTTCTTATGGTAATAAAAATATTTTATTCTGCTTAAAAAATATTTAATCAGTAAGTCTCATAGTTTTTATGCACAATAAAATATTTTCTTACCACAAATTCAATGTCAAATTCAATTCTGTCCGTGGGGCCGTCGGGCCATAAACACGATAACTTTCGAAGGGATTGTCCTAGAGACTTGAGATTTTCAGGGTGAGTTCGGTTCCCAAATGCCGCGATTAAGTTCGTAAAACAGCCAATTTGTACAGGGTGTTCCAGAAATATGGCCATTCGGAATTTTTTTTCCTCAATATCTCAAACAAAACAAAACCGATCGAAATGAAATTTGCGGTAAGATGCAATATGCAAATAATAAGCTCGTGCAAAAGTTTGTGGTCATAGTGTTAACAGAATCATAGAAAATGCAATTGGAATATTGATAAGAGAATCTTTATATTTCCATAACAAGATATCCGATTCGAGCGAAATTTATTTCGGAAATAAAGATTGATATACTGAATATTCATGAAAAATTTCAAGAGGATTGCATCATCAGAACTATAGAATTAATTATTTTTCAATTATTGATTTTTTACATATTGCATTTTTCAAATAATTCCCAGAATATAATTCCGATCGTACTGAAATTTTTAATTCATATACTTAGCATCAATTTTAAGTTCCATATAATATTTTGAGGTGATAGCATTATTTCTCCACCAATGAACGAGCTCTCAAAAGCACCACTTCCTTTCACCTACCTATTTCGAAGGGTACAGAATATATAAACCCTCTAGGGTCTACATAATGCCTTTCAACAGCCCTTTTATACCACACTTCATCTATAGCTCTATTGTGAACAATATGGAAATTTCTGAAATTCATTGTAAGTTAATTAAGATTATCTTCGATAACTAAGGAATCACTCACGATGGCTCACTTGTACTTAAATCAATGTTTTGTGGGAAATCTTGCCACCTAGTCAAGCCACTATGAGTGGCCAAAAATGCCACAGTTATTCCAAAACGTTTGATAAACTCCGGTCTGCATGTAAAAAAACATAAAATCTGTGAGAAAAACGAAAAATTCTTAGTATGAAGATGGAGCAGAGGACAATTCAGAAAATGATTGACAGGTGAATATGTTAAAATATGCTGAAAATTGTAATCCAAAATCCTGGCTGCAGAAAAAAGTTAAAATGGTTATTCAAAATTCTAATTTCCTCGATATCTGCTGTGAAATTCTCCAAACGGGCAAGTAGAAACATAAGGAATCAATAGTATTTACATATTTTGTTGTAATACCATTGAATTGCAAATTACTATCAGTGCATTCGCAATTTTGTACATTTGATGACAATTTTTGAAAAAATCATTGAAATTAAATTTGATGACATATCTATTTCAGGAGCTTTCTATCAATGGAAGTATTTGAAAATATGTGATTTTCATTAATATTAAAGTAAAAGGCCATAGAAGGTTTGTTGCAAAATGGCGAATGCGCCTGTTCATTCCTATTATTATTTTACTCATTAAAAATGAGAGACAGGGTGTTTCGAAATGATATGCTAATATTTAAGTAAGTGAGTGAGTCTTTTGGGTACGAATCGAGAAAAAAGCTTCATATAAACGTGTATCGAGAATGTGCTTACTTTCGAAATATTAAGTACTTAGTAAAGACGGTGAGAATTTATTATAAACAAACTAATGATATTGCAGATAATTAAGTTGGTACACGTTTTAACCCCATAAAAATGAAATTCTTCAAGGTATAAACAATACAAATAATTTTCTTGAAGCTGAAAAAAACCATTTATTCAAACGAAAAACTAAGTTCCCGAGAAAGTTAAATAAACCAATTTTATTTATAAATGCAGAGGAATTTGAAAATATCAGCATTTCATCAAGAAACAACCTCAATGAACATTTTTGCGTTATAATCAGTGTTGATATATACAAATTTAAAATCAGCTTGCTGAGGACAAATTTCAACTTTTACTGAACACAAAAATATTGGTTATATGTAATTATAAAACGTTCAAATTTTACGAATTGTGATATAATTGATATGCTATCTAAATTAACAGATCAATTCATTATAATCTGCTTTAGGAAAAAAACATCGCAATACATTGTAAACAAAATCTAATCATGTTCATATTTTTAATTTTTTCACTATAATTGAAGACATCGATAATAAATGAAGTTAAAACATTTTGTATTGACCAAAAATTTCTAAACCCAAAATTTCTTTTATACATGTAGATCATTACAGAATGTTTGGAAATTAAATGATAAAAAATTGAAAGTGAAACTCATGGGTAACGAATTATTATAGGTTAATAAAGAAAGTTTTGTAGAGACGTGAAAACTACCTTCATTACTATACCTTGATATAAGAGTCGTCAACAGAGCTATAGGACTTTTGAAAAAATCAAAATGTTAAATTGTG
Source organism: Propylea japonica (assembly GCA_013421045.1). NCBI lineage: Eukaryota > Metazoa > Arthropoda > Insecta > Coleoptera > Coccinellidae > Propylea > Propylea japonica. The sequence goes on along the minus strand of CM024242.1, from coordinate 65,372,221 downwards.
CATGAAATATTATCAAATTCTGAGAATTCATATTGTCCTTTCAGTTTTATTAGTTTAAATGGGTTTATTGTGGACAATAAAATTCTCAGAAATTAGTGCTTGGAATGTATTGATTTAAAGAAGTTTTTTCAACTTACCCATTTTCTTCTTTGCTAGTTGTTGTTATATTTTGACTGAACCATGCTGTAATTTTAGCATCTGCGACCACTTTACATACCAACTTTCTGTCACCTGAAAATGGGAAAAAATTATTGTAGGGACAGAGTTGATTTCATTAAATAATGACTAAATGATTTGGAGAATGGGTATTCCCAGAGATTTCAGAAAAAATCATTTTAGAGAAGATATACCCCCCGAAAATCATAACAATAATACATGTTTTGTTTCTTTCCCAGGTTTTCTAGAGAAAAATCATCGAAAACTCATAGAAAAACTCTTTATAAGGATGATGACAATTAGTTCTATACAGGGTGTCCCGGAAAAATGTGGGAGATCTCTCGGATTTAGATAGAACATAAAAAATTAAGATGACAAGTTCCCATAATTTTTTTTCCTAGCGGCCCTACCAACGAAGATACGACCTCCTAAATGACGCCACTGGAAATCCATTTTAGTGGAATAAGTTTCAAACTACTCGATATAATTTGATGAAATTTTGATATGATTAATAATTATTAAGGACCTCTTAAATCACCGCACTCAAATTTCAATTAGCTTGATCAGTTTACCAGGGGCCGACTGGATTTTACATTTCAATGCTTACATTTTTAACACCCTGTATGATAAGGTGCTAAAAACAAATTTGGATACCTTGAACATAAAACTAAAGAAAAGGTACTCTTGTTCAGTGACGATAAAATGAACCGTTTTCGAAAAAAAAAATTAATAAGTGAATAATTGAAATTTATTCCACTAAAATCAATTTCCAGTGGCGTCATTTAACAGGTCGTATCTTCTTAGGGAGGGCCGCTAGGAAAAAAAATTATGGAAACTTGTCATCTTATTTTTCTATGTTCTATCTGAATCCGAGAGATTTCCCACATTTTCCGGGACACCCTGTATAGAGGAAAACAGAAACATTCATATCTCACATTCTGATGTCCATTTCCATCCAGATTTCTCCATTTTTTCCAGAAAATGCAAGAACTCTTGCTCAGGAGTCTCAAAATAATGATGGTCGTCTAAATAACGACAATAATGCCTAGAAAAAAATAACAATAAATAAAACAATCCCTGAAAAATACGTATAAATCTAACCAATCAGGATGAATGGTCCAATTTCCTGTGAAAAAATCAGGAAATGATTTTTTCAACTTATCGTTCGATCTCATACGGTGTATGTCATTTTCTACAGAGTGTTGCACCCTGTTGAAACCATACTTTCCAGGCAGTGCTACCACCAGACCGAAAGGAGTATCATTCAGTCCCATATAAAAATAATGCCTTGTATTTACTATGATTCTCCTCTGAAAAAAAGAATTTCCTTTAAGAGAATTATATAACGTCAAAAAAAACTCTTTATTTTTTAAATAATAAAAAAATACAGTGGAAATTCCCTATAACGAACGTCTGTATAACGAATTTCTCTTTACAACGAATTTCGTACAAGGCGTTGCACCTCGAATCCAAATTCCATGTTGAAAACACCCTCTAAAACGAAGTGAATTATCTCTATAACGAAATATTCAAAGAACATCACTCTTTGAATGGGTATTTGTAAGAAGGTATCAGAGTGAGTTTTTCCGAAATTTTTCCGGACGTACGTAATAAATCCCGACCTTAAACAAAATCATTACGGCGGACAGAGAGATCCTTCTGAAACAGTTTTAAATACACCCCTGGCTGTTTGGTTTCAATCTAACCATTACGCTAGTGTCAAAAGTTGTGCGAAAATGTCTAAAAGCAAGTGCTTAAGTTTGAATGATAAACTTAAATTTATCAGTGAAGTCGACCGCGACATTGCCGACTATAGAAACAAGTTTTCTGTATAACAAAATTTCTTTATAACGAATTTTTTGCGGATTTAGCGCTTTCGTTATAGGGAAGTTCCACTGTAATTATATTCGACCATTGCAATGATTTAAAATGGTATACATCGACAGAAGCTAATAATCTACTCACCATATCGTCGAGATGGGTTTTTACATTGAAAGTTTTATTTCCCTTCTTTTGCATAACAACCCTTTTTCTGAACTCCTTGAGTTCATCACTCCAGGTTCTTGGATCCGCATCACCATCGTCCAGAAGTTCAACTTCTGTCAGATCCACTCTGTTATAAGCCGGCTTAAGAATACCTTGATGCTGTAAAAAAATTGGCTTATAATTTGTTGCTTATATCACGTAAACGGCAGCCTCTATCAAAAACCATCTTAAAAATATTCTATCATTTTATAACACTCATTTCGTATATGTAAAGGGTTTCCAATAAGAAGTGTTATTTTGAAGAGCCCGCTTTTCAGTAGATGTCACGTTTTAAGCTGTTACTTTTTGACATTCGACAAGTAGAAACTATGCCATCAATGAAAATGGAACGATACACGCTTCAAGAATGCATTGAAATTATAAAAATTCACTATAAAATGGTGAAAGTTTGGCAGAGAGGGTACGTAAAACTCGAACATTTTTGGGTCGTCGTGAAGCATCTGTCGGATCGCAATAAAGAAATTGGTGGAAAAATTCGAGCTGTGGGACAAGTTAGTGATGTGAAGAATGAAACCCGTGCACGTCGCTCAAGAACAGCCGAGAAAATTTCTGTTGTAGCCGAAAGTGTTGAAGAAAACCCAGGTTTGTCCATTTCTCGTCTTTCTTTGGAATTAGGCATCCCACAAACTTCATTACATCGTATTTAGCATAAAGATTTGTGTCCTAAGGATTATAAAATTCAGTTAACACAAGAACTCAAGCTGGCCGATCATCAACAAAGTCGTGTCTTTCCAGATTGGGTCGTTGAAATGCATGAAAATGATCCGGATTACGTCGAAAAATCATCTTGAGTAATACACCCATTTCCACCTCGGTGGCTTCGTCGACAAGCAAAATTGTCGTATCTGGGGCTCGAAAAACCCAAGAGTTATTGTTGATAAGCCTCTCTATCCTCAGCGTGTGACTGTTTGGTGCGGTTTATGGTCCGGCGGAGTCATTGATCTTACTTTTTCGAAAATGAGGCTGGAGCAACAGTTACGGTAAATGGATTGCGCTATAGAGAGATGATTAATGATTTTTTATGGCCGAAATTGGATAGTATTGATCAGGGACAACGTTTATTTCAACAAGTCGGCGCTACGTACCACATAAGCAAAAGGCTTGTGTGCCACGTAGACACATTGATCTTTTGCGGGAAAAGTTTCCGGACCCTGTTATCTCTCGAATAGGCGATCACAACCACTAATTGGAAAACCCTGCACATTCATTTTTCATCGTCAATGAATTGTCGAAATGATTTTAATATAAATTTTAAAAAAAATATCACTTACTACAGGTCTTAAGTCCGGATGACTCAAAATATAAACCATTGTTGGTAACAATAAAGGCATAGCCATTAACACCCAACTGAAAATAAAAAAAGATTTGTTTGAATCTCATAAGAGAATGTTAAAAAATAAAAATAAATATTTACCCTATATGGTACATCAATCTTTGTTATATATTATAGTGGTACGTCCGTTCCAGCCACTCCCAAAAGGTTGGCTACCCTTTCCTGCAAATTAAGAAAAAGTCAAATTCTGAAGATAAATAAAAATTTTTCAGTTTTCACAAAAAAATATATGTCTCTAAACTGGCAATAGTAAATCAAACTTTTCTTATCTATGAATTCTTATTACAGTGGTCTATACCATTTATTGTGTTTTCTATTTTCTAAATCTCGCTTCTAGCTTCGATATCTATTGGTCTACAACATTTTCTACAGTTTGTTTTCCGGTTTTGAAGGAAAACTCTAGGAACTGATGCTAACACTCAATATCTCGTAATTCTAGAACTAAAAACTCATTATAATATAATTATATAATATATAATATGATAATTTGCTAATGTAAAGTATAAACAGATTATATACCTAACTAATGACACATGTGCCATTTCTCGAAAAAAATATCTCCCTGAATATTTTTTTTCCGATAGAATCAAATTTATTATAGTTATAGCAAAAACAATGGTTATAGATATAATAGAAGTACAGAAGAATTTTTCAAAGCCATCTATACAAATATTGTGTTTTCATTTCTCCATTTCACTGATTTTTTATTGAAATCAATCGAATAGTTTTCTACCCAGGTCTGTGGTTTCAATTTAAAAAAAGCTTTATAGTTAAAGAATAGTATTACAAATATACGCACTATAATTAGCCTATTCATTTTGAGAGTTTCGTGCTCTTGGGTAACTCAAAAGCTCGAAATACGAGTTGCCATTGGTTGCACACAACCACTGGAACAGCTCAGGAGCACGAAACTCTTCAAAACGAATACTATAAATATGTGCTCCTTGTTCTAACAATCACCCACGTTGGTTTCTAAAAAACCAGAATAAAAGTCATTGATTTCCACAAAAATGAATACAATTCGCTTTCACAAACTTCATCTTGAAATTGAGTTGGAGATCTAAACAATAAATTATTCAAACAAAAATAAAACATCTACAAAGTTTTTTGCTCTTAAGTCTTCACGAAAACTAGGCCTCTTCATCTGCCATTAGGACAACTTCACACAAAATCTTCGACTCTATACCAAGCGAATAATCACCAGAATTGGTTTCATACAGATACATCACCAAATCATTTTTTCCATTTGAATTTTCGAGGCACTTCAACCTAACCTCAGTCTGCCTAGGTTTACCTGTCATATTACTGACAGTTCCATCTGTGTACAACTGTGTAATGTAAGTTTCTATGCTTCCCAAGTTTTTGGTCTTTTGTGTGGGTTGTTTTTCATCCATTCCAAGTGGTTTTTTAAGTTGAATTTACAAGACAAACATTTGTTCTCAGCCCCAAAACTCCGTAAGTATATTGATTTATGTATTTTCCGTAGCAGAATTCGTATTTCCACCCCCTGTGCCGCCACTGATGCAATCCTTTCCATTTAAAAAGTTGCTTATAGCACTGGAATCAATGTCAATTTTTTTGTCGAATTTTTTGTCATACGTCAACAATTCTATCCTTTCTCTCTTTTAGCTGCTTTGTTTATGATTTTTCTTCTCTCCCAGTAAATTTTAGCAAGGTTAAAAGGTACCCTCGGCGAATTTCCAATGGCGTAAACACGTAATGGGACTGATAGGGTTCATTTTCGGTCTATACTTTTTATGAGCACACAAGAGTGGAGTTAAAATTATAATTTCGTAAACGCAATAGGTTATTTCCTTCACTGAATGAATATCATGGTTTGCATTCATGTCACACATGTAAAATACTTTGGATTTCCTCAATTTTCTTCGGTTGTGTTTTCGCAAATAGAACCGTCGTTCATGGATATTTCTACGTAAGGTAATCTTTGTTTTCCACTTTTTTTGTTGGGATTTGAAACATTGGGTTTTGTGAGTATATTGTTTCTTCTTTCCTTTTTTGGTTATGATCATTTCTCTTCTTTTGCTCCTATTTTTCCTAGAGTGAATTGTTGCAATTTTAGTATAGGCCCATCTAGAACTTCGTGGTAATGTCTAATGTGCCTTCCATGACATACTTCGTATGTCCCAAAGGGGTCCAATCTGTATGAGCATATTTCTTTGTTGAAAAAGATGCTCTACAAAGTCTATTGCAAATGGTCCTTGATAAAGTGAATCCTCCACAAGTTCTTTTGGTTCACTTCTTGATAAAAGCAAGTATACTTCTCTCCCATAGACGAGGGTCACATTGATGATTTTTCAAGGTCATCTCTGTCATTATGTCCAGAAGAATTGACCACTCTATTTGAAAATTTGAGATGGATTATTCGACGAAACACTGGTGATTTTGATTACCAACAAACTGCTAAAAAGTTGAACATTTTAACATGAATTTGATATGAAAGAATACAATTACAATTAAGACATTAAAATAACCTAATATGTCAAACTGATCGCAAACATATCAAAGTTGATTGAACTATAGAAAACAGAAATTTCGAGTTTCTTTATGTATCTATCATTGTACACGTCTATTTTTCTATTCATCTAGCTTTTCTAAGTTAACACAACACATAAGACAATACAACTCTGGTTTGTTTATTCATTTAGTAGCTTGATCTAAACATCTAGCGTCTTATAATGGAATTGGAAACCTTTTTGAAGATGAGTTATCGAAGAAAAAACTCAGAAAATTGATTCAGTTAATGTAAGAAATATCTAGAAACGTAATCTTCAAATGGGTTTCAAAATCCTTCATCTAAACTTGAATCTATTGGACAATATTTTAACAATAAAAATATTCACTTCGTTGTGGTTACCTCTCTTACAACATCAATCCAAACAGCTTCATTTATTCGATTTTTCTGTAAATTCTGTGAAAATGAAACTATGTACAAAGTGAAGAAATTAAGAATGAGACAGAGAAAGATATCATCGAATTAATACAGAAGTACAACCTTGCGTTGCTTTTTGTCGTACACTGGTAAGGACACTGAGGTCATCATGTGGTAGATCTGTAGGTCTCCGTAGTTGTCCTGTTTTACAGAGAGAATTGAATGTTATACAGAGTATCTTATTTGAAAGTGTCAACCCTCAATAACTCAAAAATGAATAGAATGTGTGGAAACGCTCAGACAGGTGAATTTTTATGACAGGAAAACATGATCTCGAATACAAAGTTTACTCTGAAGGGTTTTCCAATAAGAGGTGTTATTTTGAATAGCCCGCTATTTCGGTAGATGTCATGTTTGCTTGCTGTCTTTTTGACATTTGACAGGAAGAAACTACGCCATTAATAAAAATGGAACGATACACGCTTCAAAAACGCATTGAAATTATTAAAATTCACTATAAAAAATTGATGAAAATTTGGCAGAGACGGAACGAAACTGGAACATTTTTGGGTCGTCCTGAACCCTTGTCGGACCGCAATAAAAGAAATTGGTGGAAAAAATCGAGCTGTTTGGGACCAAGTTAGTGATGTGAAGAATAAAACCTGTGCACGTCGCTCAAGAAACAGCCCTAGAATTGCTGTAGCCGAAAATGTTGAAGAGAAAACCCAGGTTGTCATTCCTCGTCGTTCTTTGAAAATAGGGCATTTCACAAACGTCATTACACCGTATTTTGCATAAAGATTTGGATCTTAAGGCTTATAAAGTTCAGTTTACACAAGAAACTCAAGCCCGCCGATCATCAACAACGAAACCATTGATCTTTTGCGGGAAAAGTTTCGGACCGTGTTTTCTCTCGGAGAGATGATCACAATTGGCCACCGAAATCTTGTGATTCAACCACCTTGCGACTTCTTCCTTTGGGGCCACGTGAAAGGAAAGGTTACGCCAATAGCCCAGCGTCGATTCAAGACCTCAAAGATGGAATTCGTGAGGCTATCGAGGACATAGGGCAGCCACTTTACGATTTGGTTATGGAAAATTTCATTTAAAGGATATGGTCCTGTAAGCGTGGTCGTAGTGGTCATTTACCTGATGTTATTTTTTCACTTTTAACGGCATACCTTCTTCTCATATGAAATAAACATCCGAGCATTTATATTGAAAAATGGCCATTTTTTTCGAATATCAAAATGATACCTCTTATTGGAAAACCTTTTATAACATATAATGTCTCCCAGTCATCAAAATCGTGTGTGTTTTCACAAATTCTGATTCGTTGTTGAGTTACTGAGGGTGGACACTTTCAAATGGAAACTTCCTGTATATGGAAAATGAAAGGAGAAGGGACTTACAGATTTCTGTTGGTGGAAAATCTCTTATCGAGAACATCAGGAGAGATTTGGGTCTTATTAGGACGGTAACCTAGGAATCTTTCTCTTTGTCTATTTCCTTTCTCTGTTTATCCACAACCAATTGGTCATTTGGGGTCTGTGACGTCAGCATATCGGCGTCCATGGTTGGGTTTGGTTTGTGGTTAGGATTGAGCACCATAGGTCTCGCATCACTGGTTATATACTGCAGTACTTCTTCTCTTACCTCTGCGTAAGTACTTAGATGTGTGAAGTACCCTGGAGGTTGAAATATGGATTGGTGAAAGAGATCTTTGCTCTTTTAGAAGAGGTAACAAGTCGTCATTTTTTGTACCTAAAAATTTTTACTTATGGAGTTTACCTTGGTTCGCGCAGGCCATCCACTTGACTTCCTTGACGTTTGAGACCTCTCGGCCAATCAAATACGTGAAAATTCTGACGTTGACAAATGGTTTCCTCCAATTATATAGTTCGAACAGGTCTGTAAAGTTGTTTTGGACACCGTCAGTTACCAACATGATAGCTTGGTTACACCCAGCACCTATAAAAACCAAGGAAGTAATAAACATAGCCTCATTACCTGAAAAGAATTAGTAGATGCGCAACTAGTTCCCCTCTTTGTCACTAGATGGTTTCTTCTTCTCTGTGCGGTGCCTTTCCGGCCGAACTGAGGCCTAGTGGCCCATTGTTCACCCGCATCGTTCTATAGAGACTCAGCTTTTCAGACACGAAGACAGAAATGTCGCGAGCCTGCCAGGAGTGGTCCCTCTCACCATAGGAATAGAAGGTGT
>CM024242.1:65303216-65363475 GCA_013421045.1 Propylea japonica | reverse complement strand
AAAGCCACGTTGAAACTCATACAGTATATTGAGTTTAATATAAGGAATCTACGTTATAAAGGGAAAATCCCTTGGCCCCGTCGAAGGGGGTGAGTTCAATATAAGGAATTGGGGGCATTTCACCCCCTTCGACGGGGCCGAAGGAATTTTCCTTCATAAGTAGATTCCTTATTGAACTCAATATACTGTATGAGTTTCAACGTGGCTTTTCAGGTCTTCTTATTTAATGAATTTTCTCGTACTTTGGGGGCATTTTCACCCCCTTCGACGGGGCCGAAGGATTTCCTTCATAAGGAGATTCCTTATATTAAACTTAATATACTGTATGAGTTTCAACGTGGCTTTTCATCGTCTTCTAATTTAAATGAATTTTTTCGTACTTTTGGGGGCATTTTCACCCCCTTCGACGGAGCCGAAGGGATTTTCCTTTATAACGTAGATTCCTTATATTGTACTCAATATACTGTATGAGTTTCAACGTGGCTTCTCATCGTCTTCATATTCAAATTAATTTTTTCGTACTTTGGGGGGCATTTTCACCCCCTTCGACGGGGCCGAAGGGATTTTCCTTTATAACGTAGATTCCTTATATTGAACTTAATATACTGTATGAGTTTCAACGTGGCTTTTCATCGTCTTCATATTTAAATGAATTTTTTCGTAGTTTGGGGGGCATTTTCACCCCCTTCGACGGGGCCGAAGGGATTTCACTTTATAACGTAGATTCCTTATATTAAACCCAATACACTTCATGAGTCTCAAGCTGGCTTTTCATCGTCTTCCTTGTTGAAATAATGTTTTTATAATACCTAATACGATATATTTTTTTCGAAGGTTTCACTCAGATACAGAACCGGTTATCTACGTATTCCGTTCATTCCGATGAAATATGAACAACATAGGTAGTTATCATTCAAGCACGGAAGATTTTTCGATTTCGTCATATATAGTTGGGAGACCTAGTTCACGACGCCACTGATCGTTCGGGCACATTCGGAAATTGGCTGCCAGATTTTGGCTGCTAATTTCACATCGGTATCGACGATTCACTATGGGCTAAAAAATATACGGGGTGGCTCGTCTGAGATGAAACACCCTGTATATTATAACCTACATGACGACGAATTTATTCATTTATTAGACTTTTCCGAGCTGGCTATCTAGGTTAGGAACCTAATTCTGAACTGCAATTGGCTTCTGCTGAGCAGCGATACGCATCTAGCGGGTTGAAATCGAAATAGAGCTACGATAGTAGTAAACAAAGCGTTGAACGTATTTCAGTGTAATAATTTCGTAATTGTTCATAAACTGTTTAGAAGAAATATTCAAGGAAAAATTGAAAAATTGTATCCTCTTGAATATGATTTCGATCAGAAATGACTACAGTTGTGTGCCCCGATGCAATTTATGGGCGAAAAAATTGCAAACTTTAGGTTATAGTTATCACTTCTTCCTCAGGAAATCCAAATGAAAATATATCTTGAAAACGAGTTTGGAAGGAAACTAATAGTAAAAGAAAGGCTTGTATCTATATCATTGTTTAAACAATGCTTATAAACTCCAATAAATATAGGAAAGTAATTCATATAGTCGCTTTAACCTCTTACGTCAGATTTGTATCGAAGGTTTTGATATTACAGCAGATTACGACAAGCTTCTCTACTTCTTAGGATCATTTAAAATTAAGGTACACATAACAACACATATTATCACAAACCTGTACTTGGATTGTAGAATCGAAAAGAGTTCATAAAATATTTCCACATATTTTATCTTCTTGATGTATACTATAGGACGATACAGCAAATTTGTTTTTGCAGCAAGGCATATTTTCTATAGACGAACCCTTATTTTCTTACATCAGCCTTCTGCTAATTCCATAAGCACTTCAATTCTGGATGTGATATTTCTTCAAGTTTAGATAGTTTTTCCCCGATAAAGAAACACGCAGCAGGAAAGGAGAAAAAAACCATGAGTTTTGACATGATTCTGTCATGGATAAAAAGGAACATCATGTACCTGATCAATCTAATTAAAACAAGTGTATGATATGTTTACATTTCCTCCTCACTTCACCTTAACAAGAACATATCGTGCATATAGTTTCGTTTTACTTTATCACTCCCCACATCAATGAACCATCAATTTTAAGAGGTTCTGTATTAGGGGCTAGGGCAATAGTTTTTAAACACAAAGAGCAAATGTCTATAAAACTGGACCCACAATTTGTTTTCAAACACATTATAATATGACATGCATTCAGAACTTCTTCTCGAACTTCTCCTTCAACTGGGGCTCTAGAATTAGAGGTTAAAACTCTTAAAATTTCAGAAATTCTAACGGCTGCACTTCACTTCATATACGTGTATACATGTACGATATAAATGAACTGAAAAAATATTTTTTAATATAGTTTAAGATTGACACAACATCTACAACTAGACTTACCGACTTGTAACCTTATATTGATTAAACATTTGAATATTAGTGATAAAATGATTGAAATATTGATTAAATCACAAAATAATTCAACAAAGATTCAACTCCATATTAATTTCCAGATTATCGTAAAAATTTCGATGAAACTCCAATGACTTATCTGTCCAAAACAAGATTGTTACATTTACTACTATCTTAGCTCAGCTTTGATTCTCGCCACCTGGCGCTGATGTCGTCATGGAATATGCCAATATGATTATGAAATAATACAGAGATTATTGAATGAAGTTTTTCTATGGTTCGTGCGGAATTCGGATTTCGGAACGCGATTTTTGAACCTAATCAAACTGACGTCGACGTGACGTTTCCCATACAAACTTATGTCAGATTTCTTGCGGTTTTGTTTTGATTAGTTTTTTGTTTGATAAGATGTGCTTTAGATCATTTTTTATGCCCTCAAAATATAACTTGAAATATTAAATACTAATCATGAATATCGGAACTGATAATAAATACGGAAACAACTTGCAGTATGTGGCATTCAATCAGAATCAAAGTAATATTCCAAACAAATATTCCAAAACTCTCAAATATTAATTCGAAATACTTCTTACAGCCTGTTTTGCATGTGCTACGACAACCGGCTTCAGAATCTTCAATTGTGAACCGCTCAGGGAGAAAGGGAGACAAGATTTTGATAATGGGGGTCTTGGTTTCATTGAAATGTTATTCTGTTCCAATTACTTAGCAATAGTAGGAGGAGGTGAGAGACCCCTGTATCCGTTAAACAGAGTTCTGATTTGGGAAGATCTCACGAAAATGATATCAGTAAATTTAGAATTTAACTACCCCGTTTTAAGTGTGAGGCTTAGACGAGATAGAATTGTGGTCATAATGGAGAAAATGATTAAAGTCTATACTTTCACGCAAAATCCAACACAGCTTCATATATTTGAAACACTCACTAACCCAAAAGGCTTGTGTGCTTTATGTCCCAATAGTGATAATGCTCTATTGGCTTTCCCATGGTGTAAGCCTGGGATGATTCAACTTATTGATCTCGGTAATGCCGATAGAGATTTTATAAACATAGCAGCCCATTCAACAGAAATAGCGTGTATGTCGTTGAACCCTCAAGGAACCCGATTGGCTACTGCCAGTGAGAAAGGAACCTTAATTCGAGTATTTGATACTTCCACTGGCACTCTAAGTATTGAACTGAGGAGAGGAGTGGGCCCGGTAAGATTTTCATTACTAATACGCTATTAGCTATGATAATATCACATGTCCTCTACCTTTGAGACCTTGTACAGGGAGGCCAGAATTGGTGAAGAAAAATGAATGGCACCTTGAAGTCATCTTTTATCGAGAAAAATAATATTGCCGTTAACCCCATTGCTCTTTTGTGTTTTGTTTTGGAGTTATAAGCCAAAATTGACTTTGGCATTGGCCATTTCACTTTGCTTATTGTCTCCATCCCGATTTGTCTTATGAACTTGAAACAAAAACATTATACAGACACTTTTTTGATAGGAATTCAGTGGCTCAATCTAATTTCTGCTGAGGGGTTTCCTTCGTGATTCATTACATGAAATTTTGTTTTTTTATTGAAACAACAATTTCTTTGCACTAAAAATAGTCACCTATTTTTTGTCTTTTCAAAGATGTATAATATGCTATATCTTGCCCATAGATCTGTGGCGACGCAAGGAGGGTGGATGTGGCTGAGAATTTTACAAAATTTCATGTAACAACCCCTCAGCAAAAATTAGACTAAGCCACTGGATTCCTATCAAACAGTGTCTGTACTGTTTTCGTTTTAAGTTCATGGAACAAACAAGAACGTTGATAATGAACGAAGTTGAAATTGCAAAAATGTCAATTTCGGATTATAACTCGAAAAGTAAAGACAATACAGCAATGCTGTGGACGGCAAAATGAGTTTCTCGTAAAAAGATTATCGTAGTGTGCCTTTCATTTTTCTCCCTCTCTTAGGGTTAAAAAATTGTAGTTCAGGTATCACCATTTCTGGCCACCACATTCTAATGATTATACAGTCACTTTTACTTGTATAGGAATCGTGTAATTGTGAAATGACAACAAGGAAAAATGTTTTTGTTATCAATTCTTTTCCAATTTGTTCAGGGGAAATTCACAATTGTGAAAGTGAAACAAGGGTGGATTCACCTGAATATTATGCATAGTATAAAATGTGCTTGATTATAATGAAATATTCTGATAAGCATCTATCATTCTAGGCAACTATTTACTCCATAAACTTCAATCAGACATCCACGAGATTGTGCGTATCGTCAGATCGGGGCACTATACATGTTTTTGCATTGGATGATCCTTCGCTGAATCAGCGCTCACAACTACCTATGCCCTATATTCTACCTTCTTATTTCTCATCAAACTGGTCATTCTGCAGGTTTCAAGTTCCTGATTATCCAATATGTATTTGTGCTTTCAGTGAAAATGACGAGTACATACATGGTAAGTATGTCATGCAGGTAATTTGTACAATTTACACTCACATTTTTTACATAAAATATATTGTTTGAACTGATTCTAACATGATTTGTTTTTTATTTTGTGGTCGTTTCTCGGCATATTGGCTCTGTTCAATGTATCCTATTGGGAACACTTCTAAGAAATTTATCAATTTCAACTTTCTAGAGTTCTGCATATTCAGCTCATTCTGTGCTCTTTACTAATTTAATCCAAATACACTTTATGCAGACAGAATGTTTGAAAGAATTCGCATGAAACTGTATTATAAATCATCAGCCCTCAAATTCTCAATATCGTAAAAAAAATTTCTAGAAATAAATAATGAATTATGCATTGAATTATTTATCCTTCTAGATTTGCATTTCTTGATACTGCGATGGGCCCAATATCATGATTGTTTTTACATTGTTGTCATCTCTGTTCTTTTTCCTGATAATTTTTTTGCAACTTTAAATGGAGATCCTGTGTATTTTCTGTCTTCGAAGAAAACTGAATTTTTTCACATAAACTTTTCTACATCTAAGGCGAATTTTGGCGATGTATGTAACTATGGTAAGCTGTAGTTACATCGCCAAAATTTGCTTCTAAATACCATGACTTAGTAGTTAGATTAGATAAGAGGTGGGGCGATAAGGCTATTGCTCACACCTTGATCTAAAGATCTATTGTACAACCCCGTTATTTTTACGAGACAGGTAGCGAGGCCTCGATAAATTTTACTACTATCTTGAGTGCTGCACCATTACTTGTTCCGGTTTTAAGGAATGCCAAGATGTTGCAGCCTTCTCCCAACTACAACTTAACATTTGCATAGCAGGTGTTCAGCTGTCTCAGTCAGGCTTCTTGGCAGAAGCGACAGGTACCGTTAGGAACCTTTCCCATGTTCCAAAGGTGATGATGATTCACTGGACAGTGTCCTGTGAACTTTTCTGTCAGTTTCCTCAGTTCTGTTTTACTAAGTGAGATAACTTTTTAACCAGTTCGTTGAATACGAGAGGAATGAGTTAGCCTGTCTTTGTTCTTCGATTTTTCGCCGGGATATGGTCTTCTCCTTTTGTTCCCAATCTTCACCTCCATTGCTTGATGGCTTCTTGGGAAGTCGCAGAATTGCTCTGGTCCGATGAAGGGTTTAATCCCCCCTCCTTTCCGAGCTGATTGGGTATTTCATTACCCTGCACTCCAGAGTGACCAAATGAGGTTGACCTGATTATTTGATGCAAGTGTGTTTATTGACATTTTGCATTCCCAGACTAACTTTGACCGAGCTGACGGATGATTTAGGAGTTAAAACTTAATTAACATAATCTCCGCCAAAGTAAAATAGTACCTACATTAAGATGGCTATGATGGAACAAAAAAATAAATAAATAAATATTTGTATTTGAATAATTGAATCTTCATATATACTCCGTTCACATATTATTGAGCGCAAAGTAGGCGTTTGTTTATTTATCTGGCAGTATTTGCTGTCATAACGATGAATAAAGTCAACGTTGCCGAATGTACCCGGCCTCGTCCGACGAGCTTCCGAGAACTCTATATTATATTGACAACATTGCGTATCAATCTGACAAGAAAATAAACAACATAACCTAAAATTTCAATATACACAGTGGAATATGCCAAATTGTCATGGCCAACCGACGCGAGTGCGACGGCTCAAACTTTTGTGAACGGACTATATGTACTTGATTCAGTTAGATTAGTCTGAAAATTAGAAATTGTACAGTAAAATTTGTTATTGTAGTGAAACCATCTATAATTATTCTTAATTCGTGTGATATAAAGCAAATGTAGCTATAACCATTGTTTAATGCCTCAGAGTAAAAAGCAAACCTAGAGTTGCCTTCATGAATTTGCTATGCAGCCTAGTAGTAGAATCTGTTTATACTCGTTTATTCCGTATTGGGATAATTGGTTTACCGCTTCTGTACTCTGATAATAACGACTTGCGTCTGTTACAGACAATTCTGTCAGTTTGGCAACATCGTCTGTTAGTGCTTAGTTTCTTGATGCGATGTGTATATTTTCATTTCAATTTGTTGTTCATAAACTGAATTGTTTTTCTGATTTGATGGCAGTTTACTCAAGGCTATTCCGGTAATTATAGCTAAGGCAAAATTACCAAAATGTTGTATTATATTCAGGAATTGGAGAAATGCAAATCTAATCTATTGTTTACTTCACCCCAGTGCGGCAGTTGAATTATTTCCATTTTACTCTAGAGCTTGGTTAATTACAATAGTACTATTCACGCGTCATGGGGCCATCTCTATGTTTATTTCTTACTTTGAGTTTAATGCTATAACCATTGTTTAAGGACAACAATGCTATAACTCTGAAATAATACGGGTTTTCGGAAACTTACTCGATCACTTGCAAGTTGACAGCAATTGAACTGTTTATCTGTCAATTTGTAACCGAAATTTCCAAATGACATTTAGTTATAGGTTACATTACATAAAAATGTTCAGTATTTTTCAAGAATTTCAAACGGCGAAAAATATTGTAATTATGGAAGACCATCTCTATTCCAGAACAGGAAAAGAACTGACAAAAATGTTAATATCACAATTATATCGGCCATATCTATATCTCAAAATTTACACACAGCAAAATCCGAGATGAGTGAGGCGTTTCCTCAAAACTCACTGTACAGTTTGCAGGAACTTTTTATTTCTATTTTATTTGATGAATATTCAGTATTCTTTCCTTTGACTAAGATTCATACAGTGCTCCAGTTTGAGATACCTACAATTCAGGAGATGACAGATAACCGAAAAATAATATCAATTTGCTCAGTGAACTATAGTTCGTTCACGAAAGTTTGAGCCGTCGGTTGGCCATGACAACTTAGCGTATTGCACTGTGTATATTAAAATTTTAGGTTAAGTTGTTTATTTTTTGTCATATTGATACGCAATGTTGTCAATATAACATAGATAGGGTTGCCAACTCTGAGCTATTGAAATAAAGGACAATCTATATCTCTGAAAGGACATCAACAATTCGAGAACGGGGGACGGGAAAAGGATTAACAAAAAAGTAGAAAATTTTATGGGTAAATAGAAATCTTTGAAATAGGAGTTATCTTTTAGGTTAGGTCAGGTTTTTGTGTAAAAAATTGGTTTACTCAGTTTCTCCAAGATAAAACAAAGTTTTACTGAAAACTTCATTCAAAAAATAGTCATTGAAAACAAATATGAATAGATTAATAATGTTAAACATTTCAACTGAAAACTGAACTTAACAATTTGTTCTTTAAATTTATTATTAGTGTTTGGATGGCGTATCATGGTGTATGGGAATTTTTGAAAATTCATTTGTGGTATTGTGGTTACTTGCATGTTTTTATTCATATTGTCGGATTATAAAGGACACTTGCAGTCCTTTGACATCTTTTAAAAGGGCAAAGAACATAGGTTCAGAATAAAGGACTGTCCTTTGAAATAAAGGACGGTTGGCAACCTAAACATAGAGTTCTCTGATAACTCGAAAGCTCGTCGGACAAGGCCGGGCACATTCGGCAACGTTGACTTTATTTTACGTTATGACAGCAAATACTACCAACTTCAGATAAATAAACAAACGCCTACTATGCGCTCAAACTTTCGTGAACGGACTATATATTCTACAAACGCTTCGTTCACAGAGCACAGCCAATATCTCCTAGAAGAGAGGTTCTAGGAGGTATTGGTACATCGTGGTGAATCACCTTAAAAAAGATTTCTATCTGGGTATGAAAATCTTCTTATAACATATCGATTATTTTTTTCAGCTGTTTGTGCTGATGGCTATTTCTACAAATTCAGTTACAACCTTCAAGGCGAATTTGTGAGAGAAGTTAGTACGTCCTTTTTGACATTAAGTGAAAATGCAGATGGTGCAAGCAACTAATCAGTTGCAGTTGTTGAATTAATGCGGTTGGATTATGCGTGAAACTTTGTGATTGTTCTTGTATTATCTATGTTATATATTTTAAGTAACGAAGAAAAAATTGAAAATTGAACTCAGTGATTATAGTTATGATTATCTGGAGAAAATATATTATTTACATAATTAGACGTAGATAATAGATATAATGTTATTGTTAATTACTTTAATTTGGGAGATACAGACTGTAGAACACGTCAGTGAAAAATGAATCGAAAATGTTGGAAATAACTCTTTTTGCACCATGCAATGCTGAATACAAAGATTTTTAAACACTCTATTATTGATTATTTCGAAAAACTAGCAGGGAATTTGAATTTTAATGTATTTCTATATCCATTTGATTTAACAATGTGTATTTTTATGAACAGTTGTTTTAATACAAACATCCTTTATACTTATGTCCAGTTCATCAGTAGGTGGTATATTGGAAAGATTTACGTGATACGTTTCCGACGAAATGAATAATCGGAGGCTAATAATATTGTTTTCTTTCTCTTATGGTATATATATTCTTTTGAATTGAGAGCTAACAAAATACAATACATGAAACAAAACAGTCCCTAGCTGAGGTTGGTGCAAAACGGGGTACCATAATATTCTGGCGTATGATACCAGAGCACATCAGGGAAAAACCTCAGTAGAAAAAACCCTGTCTCTCCGTTTTTACAAAATTGAAACTTAAAACTATTCGAATAAATACCTTCAATATTTAGATACAAAATACTTTATTCGTGCCCTTGGGCCAGGAAGGTGTTTTAAACCAAGTCTGGCATTCCAAGTGATGATTTTCGAATGTCCTGTTCTTCTAAGACGGCTACAGGACCCTATTGAAGGGTTATCAGCTCCCATAAATTTAAATATCGAATTCTATTTCTTATGGTAAAAAGTATCCTTATTCAAGCAGTATGGTAGGTAACTTAAGTACTTGAATCAAGTATTACGAACAGTATGATGCATTGAATCTCTGTATGTTCAATGCGTCAGGCAGCCCATGATACTCGATTCGAAGAAGAAAACAGCATTATTTGCAGTTGATCATTAATTCTTTATAAATGTAGCACGTAAATATTTCGAATATACCCCGTACCATTCAACTAGACGGCAAAGTTCTCTCTCTCTCTCTCTCTCTCTGATGCATTGAATATCGTATGTTTCCGATATGAATTTCCATACGGGTATACCTCAACAGAATTAATTCACATGATCAGGTTTGGAAATTCACATCGGATACAAACGATATTCAATGCATCAGACAGATAATTTTGTCACCCAGTTGTATATTCAAGAGATTTAGGTACTTGCTATGCAACTGGTTGAAATAATGACCGATTGCAAAATAATGTAGTGTTGTTTCTGTCTTATCGTGGCTAGTGACAGTATGGACAGTATGGTTGCTCTGTAACTGTAAAATATTCATTGAAATTTCAATACATGAAAGCTATTGGCTTCATTTCATTATTATATAATTTATGAGTTAAACTTTTTCTGTCAAAATTCGAAATTTACTCTGATTAATTCAAGACTTGAATCATATAGTTAACTTTCGGTACAGACACATTGAATCGAATATAATAAAATACACACTGGGGTCTACGGGACCCCGTTATTATTATTATTATTATGATTATATATATTTTTAATTAAAACCCAATATGTATTTTACATGTAATATACTATATTCTCAGAAAGAGAACATCTTATCAGATCATATAACAGTTATATTTATAAGAGAGCATGCTTCTCAAGCGCACTTTTTATGGTTTTCGCAGCTCCTTATGACTAACCTGATTTTTTTGGCATCTTCCCCGTTTCTCTGCAACTTAAGTTGCTCCATCTATAACCGTTTTTTCCTTTGGTTATTTCAGTGTTCACTATTTTGCATTAGATGAACATGAACCTGATTCTTCATTTTCTGATTCGTTGTTTAGCTCTGTGTGGTAACGTTCTTCTTCGACCAAGTCTTCATCATTGCTTGACTCTGGCTGGTCAAAAACAGATGGTTATTTTTCATCCTCCATTGCAAACATCAAACGGGTCATTTTTCATTTCTGATTCGAGTTCATCATTTAACAACGTCTGATACCTTTCTTTATCGGACATTTTTCTTTCTAATCTCTAACAAACGATTTTCTTCAGCAATATTACACAAAACACACGAATTTCAACTCAACTAAATATCACATAAATCAAAAAACGAAAAAAGCTAACGGTAAAGAAACCTCACGTAAAACACACATTGGTGTCTAGAAAACCCCGGAACCTCTTCGATCGATCGTCACCAAAATACTTGAACCCACAACCACTTCGAAATATAATGATGCAATGGTAGAAGAAGTATGCCAAATTTACACGACGTTTCCTGCTTCTCAGAAATATGTGAAAATTCGCATGCATTTCTGAAATGACTGGGGTCTAATAGACCCCAGGGTGTGTAGCGAGGGTTAATTTCATTATTTGACCAAATCAGCCCAAATATTCGTTTCCATGTTCGAATCTTGAACTTGCAAGTCGTTACCTCTTTTAGTACGAAAGTTATACAGGGTGTCCCATTACTCGACGTCAACCCGGAACCGGGTGAAAAGGCAAGTAATGCTGGTTATCAGAAAAATATTAAAAAAAATCTAAGTTGCATGATTTTAAAATAATGCGCATTTAAAAAAACACGCAAAATTCCACACCCTGTGACAGTCTTTTCGCTCCTGTTGCCACAAATATCAACTTTTTCCAACTTTTTTCTTTGCTGTGTAACCTTGAATAATGCTTGTCTAAACTGTAATCAAAATTTTGATACCAGCTGATCTAGGTTTCATAAAAATAGGGCTTACTTCTCAGAAAAAAAAATCGAAATAAACAATTGCCTAGTTTCAACTGACTGTATTGAAAAAAAAATGTACTACGTAGGTTTCGCATGTTTTCTCAAAAGTTGGCGCATTTAGTGAGGATTCCAAAATGCTTGTTTAATTGCAGCTGCCGTAGTTCAAATTTATTTTCGATTGCCTTTGAATACACTTTTTCGTTAACTGCTTCCCAGTAATAGAGTCCAATGGGTTCAAGTCCGGTGAACGGGCCGGCCACGAGATTGGACCAGAACGTCCGATCCATCTTCCGGGAAAAAATGTTACCAGAAAAAAAAATTTTCAGAGAAATTTCTCAGGAAAAATTTTTTCTGGAAAAATTATTTTCTCTGCAAATTTTTTTTTCTGATAACCTTTTTTCCCGGAAGATGGATCGGACTTTCTGGTCCAATCTCGTGGCCGGCCCGTTCACCGGACTTGAACCCATTGGACTCTATTACTGGGAAGCAGTTAACGAAAAAGTGTATTCAAAGGCAATCGAAAATAAATTTGAACTACGGCAGCTATAATTAAACAAGTATTATACCATTTTGGAATCCTCACTAAATGCGACAACTTTTGAAAAAACATGCCAAACCTACGTAGTACATTTTTTTTCAATACAGTCAGTTGAAACTAGGCAATTGTTTATTTCGAATTTTTTTTTCCGAGAAGTAAGCCCTATTTTTATGAAACCTAGAGCAGCTGGTATCAAAATTTTGATTACAGTTTAGACAAGCATTATTCAAGGTTACACAGCAAAGAAAAAAGTTGGAAAAAGTTGATATTTGTGGCAACAGGAGCGAAAAGACTGCCACAGGGTGTGGAATTTTGCGTGTTTTTTAAATGCTCATTATTTTAAAATCATGCAACTTAGATTTTTTTTATATTTTTGACAACCAGCATTACTTGCCTTTTCACCCGGTTCCGGGTTGACGTCAAGTAATGGGACACCCTGTATTGTCGAAGTTTGAATTGTGCTCTTCTTTAATGACCGATATCCTTGAAATTCCACAATTAATTGCCGACCATCGACATCTTTCAAATGCAAAATTCGAAATAAATCAGATTTAGGAGTTCCTATAGTTCCGTGAATAGTGGAAAAAATTTGGACGAACAGATATCGTCATACGACTAGACATAATTATCATTTTTTCCCTAGACGAGTGGGACTTGGTCCTTTAATTGATAGTTGTTGTAGGATGAAAACTCGAAATTCATAGGAATACGGATAGAATAAAGAAATGTATCCAGGACTATGGTATGATTCACCCACACTATAGGTACGTCTGTTTGCTCGGCCATAATAATACCCATTAATTACAAGTGAATAATGAGTTATTATTCATTGCTGCCAGATGTTTCATAGATTTAGCACTAAGATGAGGGTATACCTTGTCAATCGAAGCCAAATCTACTTTTATTACATCAATTGATGCAATTTTTATTACAAAATATACAATGACAAGTTCTCCAAAAATTTCTTATTTGCCAACTTGACTTTTTCCACACTTGTGATGAAAGGGCCTTGTCACGGTCGCTAAATGTTAAAATCTTCAAGAAATACATTCAGTCGTCGTCGATAAAGTATAGGTACTGATGGCGTAAATGGCTGTAATTCGCTCGGTGATTTGGGCCACTGGCCTAAAATAAGGTTAAAATAATATTAATTGAAGCAATAAAATTTTATTTGTCAAAATTATGAGATTTTTCGACGAAAGAGGAAACAATATCGTAAATGCTGACAAACTTAATTGTAATCAATTCATAACTTTCTGTTATGCAATATTTTTTAACAAGTTATAAAAATCGATATATGTATTTTATTTAGAACAATGTGTAGTGGAGTGACGAAGAAATGATTGTGTTCAATCAGAACAATAATATTATGTATTTATTTTGTGGATATTTTTAAGATTTAGAAGTTTTAAATCCCCATGTTATTTTAATTTCTGCGAAAATATATCCACATTTTCAAATTTGCGGTAAGTAGTTTGAAAGCCAGTTGTGCCAGGAATGTATCTCATTTAAAGTTTCTGTTACACACTGTCTATTTAATAGTATTTGCAAAAACAGTCAGTGGTGGCTCACACAGCCCATTTATACAGTTTAGGACCCACTTGAAGCGTCATCGAATGTGTGACCTATTACTGCTACTTTTACAATATTTTGTATCAAGCTGCTAAATATTAGCGATTCAATATAAATATTTCTGTGCTTTATAACTATAGTTTCAACAATTATTATTTCTGTAACGTGCTGGTAACTCTTGTTAATTTTAAATATTAAAGATGAAACAAAGTTCTGTCATGCTGATTAAATAATAATTGAGAAATAGAACAATATGAAAGGTTTTTTATGGAATATAAATATTTACACCAGAGATGAAAATATAATTGATTCAAAATTAGGTAGATATTATCCTATAATAATTATTGATGGTCTATGAATGTTTAGAACCCATATATGCCCAAATATTTGATTCCTAGAAAACTCTCAACTGCTTTATTTACTTATTCTATTGAGAAACTCTTGAGAGAGAGAAAATAACTTTATTGAGAACCTTCAAAGTGCTAACGAACCAGGTCTTCCTGCCTGAAACTCATTTTGGACTGAATTTGTTTTGTTTATATCTGGGTTTGTGATCCTTTTTTCCATACAAGTTCCTGTTTCTCCGAATTGTTCGTAAGTTTATTTATATTATTGCCTTCTTTCTTGTACTGTTTCTTATAATAATAATAAAAAATGAAGCTCAGAAGGCTGTATGTAAAGCTGATGTGATAATACGAACCCAAAACTAGGAAACTCTTCAAATTTCGTGGTTCGTTTTCTGAAATATCAATAAAATGGACCTCCTGTATGAGAATATTGACAATCATTTTAATGATTATTGACGAGGAGAGATTGCAATTGCATTGACAAAAGGGGTATGACAACTCATTCAATGTGCATCAAAATTACTGTTTATTTTATACAGATAAGGAAATTTACATCGGAAACATACGATATATAATTCATTAGAGGGAGAATATCGCCTTCCAGTTGATCAGTAGTATATTCGGAAGATTTACGTGCTACGTTTCTGACGGAATGAAAGGTCCAGTGCGAACAATGTTGGTGTCTTTCTAAAATCGAGTAGCACGTGCAGCCTGACGCATTGAATTTCCAATGCGTCCAATGCGCAAAATTCTCGCTATGATATCTAATGTTTCCGATGTCAATTTCCATACAACAAAAAAGTTTTGAAGTTATAACATTAGAACTGATTAAAACTGATGAATTTTATCCCTGCTTCCAGAATACGGATTTTAACAGCATGGACATAGAAAATAAGGCATGTACAATTAATTCAATATTATGATAAGTGATAGGTATTTAAAATCGTCTGACGTGAAAAAATTGTTTTGCAGACTCGAAAACGAGAGTTAACTGGAAAATAAACTTGAAACTTTCGGGTTAACGTGTATATTCTGAAATGCTCATTTCATGTCCGTTCGTCAGGTGTTAAAGTTGGTGAAAAAGTTGTACCAAAACATTAGATCTGCTTCATGTACATTCAAGATTGATCTTTATCCATTTCAGTCAACCTGAAGCTCATTTAGTTAAGTTTATTTAAAATAGTATTCTGAAAATAACCTGATTTCTTATACTAAATATTTTTTGTGTTCTGTTAACTTTGGAGGGTTAACTGTATGGATGAATCCTTCATGGGTGTAGACGGTTTTCGGTTTGGGGTTGGATTGCTGGGTACATCTCCTTCCTTTGATGGAAACATGGTACCAAACTATAACGTACCACATGCCAACGAAAAATATGGATGCAATCAGAGTCGGCACTGAAAAAAAGTTCAAAATTCAAACAAATATTGAGAGACAATTAAAACAATTCCCCTTACTGCATACTGTGCCATATTTGGCACATGCTGAACAAATGTAATTTTCTAAGTACCGATTTGTTTTAAGTCTGCACATCAAATTGTTCCATATACGGCACGCTCGCTTCTTTTGCGGAAAACAGTCGTAGCCCCCTCTGAGCAATTATTCGCATATTTATAGAAGTTTTTAGTTGATATCGGCTGTTCAACACGTAAGAGCACGTTGAGTGATATTTACCTCAAGATATTTCGGTTGTTTTTTGTGATATTGTAAGAAAATAAATATTGGCGCAAAGGTAAGTATTTGCATATATTGTTCTATCAGAATTTGATTAGAATTTTCATATTGATGCAGCAAAAACTGATTTTGTTTACATGTGCCATATTTGGCACAATTAGAGGTAATGGTATAAAAGAAACATAATTACTGCAGTAAATTATTCGGTTTCAGATGGATTGCAAACGGTTTTATGGGATGAATAATGTTCAAATATCAGAAAATAATGATAGCAACAATGAAAATCTATCCTCAGCTGAAAACCACCGTAAAGAAAAGTCAATTTTTTCGAAAGCATCCGCTATCAGAGGCGTACAAGAGTATATAGAAAGTGACAACGATGTGATTATGGACACGGACACTGATAGCGATGATGATTACGAAATTCCACTCCGTGTTCTTCAGCAGCGAAGCAGCCAGCAGCACCAGTCAAAAAATATCCATGGTCCAGATGACGCTCTCCCTTCGATATCGAAACAGTCGAATCGAAGAGAGATGAGAAATGATATCGACCGGCAAAACAGTTGTTAGATATTTCTGAAGAAACTCTGGAATTCCAAGGAAGTGAAGTATTGCCAAACTATATAAGTGAACTTGATGGTCCTATTGACATCTTCAATTTCTTATTGATCATATATTTCTAGTCGTTTCCTTCGATGTGATTTGTGCCGAATTTGGCACATGTCAAAAATGTATTTTTTTCTAAAAAAATTAACTCTCAACTTTTTTCATTGTTTTTTTCCCTGTAGTTTGCTACCATAATATACCTACTAAATGAAATTAATTACTATTAAAAAATAATATTCCGTTAATACAATCTGTGCCATATATGGAACATGTCGAAAATGTCAATTTTTCCGAAATATAATGGTGTTAAATTTTTTTAAATTATTTTTTCATGCCGTCTAGTACCATAAACTACTAAATATTATTTTTTCACCGATTTTAAAAAAATCATGCAGTAAGGGGTTAAGAAAAGCCGTAGCAGGTGCTTTCGAGCGCTCGTTCTCTGTTGGAGCAATAACCGGCGTGAACTTGGCCGGTAAAGTTATCCTGTAAATAGACCGAAATTAGCCGAAGGCTCATAGACCTTCGTCAATGGAGACATATTTTCACGAATCGCATAATCGAATGATTTGGACGAATTTATTGCTTATTCGAGTACCTTTATTTCGAGGTCAACGATACTATAAAAATGGATTAATTCAGTATACTACGTCAATCAGACATAAAAAAGGGCTTCCATGAACACATCAGATTAATTTATTATTCTCATCTTCTTATCCGACGCATTTAAAAAAAGTGGATGATTTATGCGGATAGAAGAATCACATCACACAACAAGTAGTCTTTCTAAACACCCCTGAAAGATTTTTTTATCTCTACGGGGTCGTTATCGTTTTTTAGCCAAATTTAAACTATTGAAAAAAATCCTGCTATGACCACAGCATTCGAATGAGCCTACTCCAATTTCCTTACGTAGGGAATACGGGTGTGAAAATCACCCCTAAATGTGATTTTTGCCTGTACGGGGTCGTTATCGTTTTTTAGCCAAATTTAAACTATTGAAAAAAATCCTGCTATGACCACAGCTTTCGAATGAGCCTTCTCTCATTTTCATACGTAGGGGATACGGGGGTGAAAATCGCACTTAAAGGTGATTTTTGCCTCTACAGGGCCGTTATCGTTTTTAGCCAAATTTAAATTATTGAAAAAAAACCTGCTATGACCACAGCTTTCGAATGAGCCTATCCCCATCTTCTAATGTAGGGGAAACGGGGGTAAAAATCACCCCTAAAGTTGATTTCTGCCTCTACGGGTCATGATCGTTTTTTAGCCAAATTTGAACTATTGAAAAAAATCCTGCTATGACCACAGCTTTCGAATGAGCCTACTCTCATTTGATGGGATAAGGGGGTGAAAATCACCCCTACTTTTCAATATCCCATTTGAATTTCCTATGGTTCTGTTGATTTTATGGCCACAAATTTTTGCATGAGGCACTTTATAAGCATCTTGCATGTGACCTCAAAATTTCATTTTGATTTGTTTGAGATAATTGCTGTACACTGCGATGCAGAACTGTACAGATGTTACCAGCCAAAACACAAAATACCTCAAGTATAAGAATAAGCTAGTTAAATTAATTAAAATTGCGAAGAAAACATGCGCCCAAAAACTAATAAGAGACAACGTAAACCAGTCAAAAGCTTTATGGGAGGAAGTAAATGAAATCTGTATAGTCGATCAAGGACAGACACAAATATTGTACGTGTTATTTGGACAGAAAGTTTGATTCTGGGTTCCAAAAAAGATATTTCGAATGGGAAAAAACTCCATGTGTCTTTTTCCGACCAATAATGAAGAAGTTCTGAAGACAATGCCTAATGCAGCTGAAATAAAGGACCCAACCTGACAATATTAGAGCAGAAACACTGAGAAAAATATCTGATGAAATAAAAACCCTCTAACATACAGGATACAGGGTTATCCTTTTAAGTTGGCCTATTAGACCAAAACTTGCTGTATAACCTACTTAAAAAAGTTTCTCTGCTATGCACTGTTGCCAAGTTATGCACAAATTCCTGAAAATTTTGACATCTGCATTGCCAATTTGTAAAATATGCAATATCTCGATTATTTTTTATGCGAACTGAACCAAACTCAGCAGTCTCATAGTAGAGAATCCATGCATTTATGTGGTACATTCAGTATTTTGATACATCGTAAGGTGTTTCGAAGATATTGTTCCGAAAATGTGGAACTTAAAATAGACATATTTCAAGATTTTCAAATTGCAACCCCATAGATATTTTATAGCATTCGATTCGAAATAAAAAATAAATACAGGTCCTTTCAATAATATTTTGGCATTCCCGTGAATTGTGAAACAACCCGAATCATGTTTGAATAATATGGGTAAACTTTTTTCTATGACATCAATTTTTATGATTTCAACCATAGAATCTACTTCAATAACAATTTACCCCATAATTATAGAGCCATTTCATCATGAACACGACCATAGATCATGACTATAAATACCGAAAAAGTTCAGTATTTTTGATCTCATTCGCAAACTATCTAAAATAAATGATTAGTACAAAAAGGGACTGTCATTCATTTTTCTCGAAAATCTCGAAATATTTTAATTATAAGTTCCATATTTTCGGAACAATATCTTCGAAACACCTTATGATGTATCAAAATACTGAATGTACCACATAAATGCATGGATTCTCTACTATGGAACTACTGAGTTTAGTTCAGTTCGCATAAAAAATAATCGAGATATTGCATTTTCAAACTGGCAATGCAGATGTCAAAATTTTCAAGAATTTGTGCATAACTTGGCAACAGTGAATAGCAGAGAAATTTTGTTCAGTAGGTTATACTACGAATTTGGTATTGAATCGATACATAAATGAAAATATAGTTACCTATATAGTCAGGTCAAATTGGGTCGAAAAACCAGAGCAAAGTTACATAAATTTCCATCAAGCTGAAATTTCGTACACTTGTTCAAAATACAATTAAAAACATCTTATCAAAACTCCCCATCATTACGACCGAGGAAAAAAAATTATTCAAGGTGAAAGGTCAAAAAATGGGTTTTTCACGATTTTCTTGAAAACGGTAAGTTTTATCGTAAAATTACCTCAAACAAAATAGTAGATCATGGAATTATCTATAAAAGGATATCAATATTTTTTTTCCTAAAAGCTACCGCTTTTGAGATAAAACGATTCAAAAAGTTGTAAACGTCATTGCATGCATAAGCGCGCTACGTATATACCTCTGTAGCTGTAATATAAGTAAAAATATGTTTCTATGGGTGATTTCACTTATTTTTAAAATATAAAATATACATATAGTCCGTTCACGAAAATGTGAGCGCATAGTAGGCGTTTGTTTATTTATCTGAAGTTGGCAGTATTTGCTGTCATAACGTAAAATAAAGTCAACGTTGCCGAATGTACCCGGCCTCGTCCGACGAGCTTTCGAGTTATCAGAGAACTCTATGTTATATTGACAACATTGCGTATCAATCTGAAAAGAAAATAAACAACATAACCTAAAATTTCAATATACACAGTGCAATACGCTAAGTTGTCATGGCCAACCGACGGCTCAAACTTTCGTGAACGGACTATAAGTATCACTTTGAGCATGGGCGTAGCCAGCGAGAGGCCAAAGTTATGAACATCGAAAATTTATGCCAATTTACATGAAATTGAGTTACGAGCCAACCCATAAAGATATTGAAAAATTTTTTTTACCGAATTTTAGGATGATTTCTGATTACTAAAGCTTGTCTTTATTTTGTTTCGATAATTATAGATCATTATTGAAGGACATAACTATTAATTTACTCTATCTAGGTAAAAGCACGTCAGAGACGAGAATTTTTTTACACTGTATATCAAGATACGCGATTAATTCTCTCTTGTTTAAATCCGATGACTTCATATTTAATGTTCGATGGTACGGTAAAATATAAGTGGAAAAAATATGAAGAAGAATAATACGTATTTTCTTATAGAATGAGATATGAGAGAGTGCTTTTTGATGTATCGGGCTATAGCATTCTCTCAATATTATAGGATGAGATGTTTGAAAAAACTTTTAAACATCTCACATTTAATAAAGGTAGCAATTTATTCTAATGACACTGACATCAATTTCCTTGATAAAGGAATTGCAAGAAACTTTTCAGCTTTAATCGAATTAATCATACACCGAAAAGTGAACGACTCTATAAACCATATTTGATATATTTTAGTTGATTAAAAAAGGCTTTGAATAGCTTTTTTCTGTTCATGAATGTATAAAACCAAAAAGCTTCGCAGGTTCCTTATTGAAGAGTCGAAAGTGATAAGAAGTTGAGTCCCAATACTACCAAAATTTTCTATAAATCTCGAGGCATGTTACAATTGAGTATTTCATTTGAAATTACCCAATATATTCTGACATTTTTGTTGTCCACGACATTTTGGTTCCTGCGACTGTACCTATATGTACCTACAGAGTGGGTTAACTATTTTTAACTTCGAGAGGGAATTTACGGTTGTACTTTTTCAAGAATCACACAATGCCATGAACTGTATTATGACATTTCGGCAAATTCGACTTTTTGCTACAGAGAATCGTATACAAATACATAAAAAATCAGATCCATAGTGCTATTGACAATTTCTGAAAGATATCAAGTGAATAATTTCTGAAAATTAAAATTGCATAGTTTATAACAACAAATTGAGTATAGGAGTGAATAGAAGAATGATTAAATTTTGAAGATATCATAACTCACAGATTCAACAAATATTTATTTTTCCAAAAAGTGGACGGGTAGTAACTTCACCGAACAATGTGCAGAAAAGTTATACTTTCGGGAACGAAAACAATGCGGAAACGTACCCAGTTATTCAAACTCGGACGGGAAAACAATATTCAAAACTAGATTACCAAAAGATAGATGGTTTCATCTGATACTCACCTACATATTTTTTGTTATTGATAAAATTCAGTCCATCTATATATCCGAAATAAAGAAGTATCTCACTAACTATAACACACATATAAATCCATGCGCTCAGAACAATCCATGGGAGCATAAGTATCGGAGACTTCGTTGCTGTGCCATAAATAAGAATGGCAGATGTAAGTAAGAGAATCCAGCCGAAATGCATCAGGGTTTGCAGGATGTATTTATTAGCTGAAAATAAAAATAATTATAAATAAGTGATTAACATACATGTAGGTTTTTAATATTCAATGTTGTCTAAATGTTGGAAGCTTGTCTTTGCGAAAAAATCTATTACTATTTATAGTTTATTTATACACTAACTGGAATAACAGTATATTGTATATAGTAACACATTTACTGTGCATTCTCCAGCTGCTGAACTTCTCTTCGCTTTTGAAGGATTGGAACTATTGATTTAGTTTATATTATTTCTCAAATCTAGCCCAAAGTTTAACTCCTGGTTCTCGAAGGGAGATTGCCCGAGTAAGAAAATTGTTACTAAGATCTCATGATTGAAATCTCTTCAGTTTCTGATGTTTATCGAGACTCAGGAACTGGAAGGCTCATTCTATAGGGCGAGTACCGTGGACGGCTCGACGTAGTGGGCGCACGAGAACCCCTTTTATGAAGTCTTCTGAAATACGCTTTGATCATGCTTATGATTGCTTTTATGGAATAGGAGAAAATACCTGTATGGCAATTGACATTGGAAACATTCGATATTCAATGCACAAGAAAGAGAAATTGCACAGTGGTATATTTGAAATACATATTTCCGTTCTACAAACAACGAAAGCAGAGAATAATATTAATTGATTAAAATCAACCAATATTAAACACATACTTCGGAACTAATCCCGTCAACGCATAAAGAACATGCATGGTGGTAATATCAAACATAGCATCCATATTTCGCCCTATTTGGGGCTCTTAAGTAAAGAGGAGCTCCTTCTGAAAGGCATTCTAGGTTCCCTTATTCGAAGAAATGTCGCCTAGCTCTGAGAGAAACAGAAATAAGACGCCATATCTTGGGATCCTTAGGAACACCTTCCTCCGATGCATGAACCCTGAACGAAGTCGCGAGATATTCATCCGTTTTTCATACAAACTGGTGGTAGTCCAACTTTGTGGATTTAACCTTCAGTCGATGGAGTGGAAACGTTCGATTAGTCGTCATAAACCAGACGGGCAGCCTGACCATTGAACATACAAAGATTCAATGCGTCAGACTGTTCGTAATAATCGATTCGACTACATTAGGTTGCTTACCACACTGCTTGAATTAGGCTACTTCTATCCACAAGAAAAAGACAACAATATAATATTATTAATTGATTAATATCAACCAATATTAAACCCATACTTAGGAACTAATTCCTGAACGAAGTCTCGAGATGTTAATCCGTTTTTCATACAAACTGGTGGTAGTCCAACTTTGTGGATTTAACCTTCACTTCACCTTAAGGTAAGGTTAAATCCACAAAGTTGGACTACTACCAGTTTGTATGAAAAACGGATAAACATTCCCTCAATCAGCCCATCAATCAGGAGAAATGTGCTGTGTTACACCTAGGTTCCCTCAATCCCCGTCATCAGTACTATCTGAATGATGTCCCCATCAACACCTGTAGTAGTCATTCTGATCTCGGTGTGATTATTAACGAGAATCTCAGTTGGTCAGATCATACAATTTCCATTGTAAATAAGGCTAAAAGATCTATGTTCATGATACAGAAGGCCTTCAACGGATGCGAGTTGGAGTTGGAGTTTGCTGGCCCTGTATGGTGCCCGGTACTAAATAGAGATTTGGCTTTGTTGGAGGGTGTCCAGCGTCGAACGTCGCATCTGCCATATGGGATTTTGCTACCAAGCTATGAAGAGAGGCTATCTTTCATGAACTTGCCGTCGCGTCGTTTGCTGACAGGAGGATTCGAGGCGACTTGATCACAACCTACCGTGCTCTTCACAATCTCTTTGCAACTGACCTAAGCTGCCTTTTCACTTTGAACTCCGATGGTCGTCTACGTGCTCACGCATACAAGCTGTTCACGGAAAATTTAAGATCGACGCAGAGGCAAAACTTCATCTCCAACCGGGTTTTTAGTGGGTGGAATAGTTTGCCGTCGGCAGTTGTGAACTCAGTTTCTGTCAATGCTTTCAAAAACAATTATGACAGTTTATGCCGTCGCGTACGTCGGTGACACTCGTGATAGTGGAAATTTCTCAATTTTTGATGATTTGTCACATTTTAATTTTATGTAGAACGTAGGTATATGTATTAATTTTGAGTTTTATTGGCTTTGCCTTCACTCTGTATCATTTCTAAATAAATAAATAAATTAATAAATAAATAAATAAATAAATAAATAAATAAATAAATAAATAAATCTCGCGACTTTGTTCAGGGTTCATGAATCGGAGGTAGGTGCTCGTAAGAATCCTAAGAGATGGCGTCTTGTTTCTGTTATTCTCAGAGCAAGGCGACATTTCTTCAAAAAGGAAACCCAGAATGCCTTCCAGACGGAGCCTCTCCATACTGATGAGCCCCAAATAGGGCGAAATAGCTATCTATGGATGCTCTGTTTGATATTACCACCATGCATGTTCTTTGTGCGTTGGCGGGATTAGTTCCGAAGTATGGGTTTAATATTGGTTGATTTTAATCAATTAATATTATTCTCTGCTTTCTTGTGGTTAGAAGTAGCCTACTTCAAGCAGTATGGTAAGCAACCTAATGTAGTCGAATCGATTATTACGAACAGTCTGACGCATTGAATCAGGCTCCCGTAATCCTACTCGATTCGAAAAATATAAGAGCATTTCTTGCTGTAAGTAGATCGTTAATTTTGTCATAAAAGTAGTATTCTTTCTTTAATGGATTGAATACCGTATTATGTTTCCGAAGTGAATTTCTGAACCTGTATATGTCTAACAGATTTTTTTTATTTTTATGGAATCTTATAATAGGTATTCCAAGGATCTTCACGAAATTCGCTCAAGTCTTTTAACTGTTATTGATCAGAATATATTGAATATATTCGAGAAATCATATTACGAATCCTTCAAATTGAAATAAACCCAACTGATTTGATCCTATCAGAAACTAACGTTCGTGATGTTTTGAGGGTAGATTTCTGCAAATTGTGATTATTATATTCGTTCGAAATGAATTTTCGTCCGAATATGGTGTCGATTATCGGGGTGTCAATTCTTGGGATCACTATGTTAGACGAAAGTATACGTTCGTGACGTTTTGAGCGTAGATTTTTGGAAATTTTAATAATTATATCCGTCCGAAATAAACGTAGATTTTCATCGGAACGATTAGTTGACGATATGCTCGAGAATTAACTTACTTCGAACTAAGTATTCGTTCATCGATTTTACTTGCCCAAGAACATAAACGTTCATCGAACGAGTGAGCCCGATAATTGACACCCGGGTTCACTCGCTCGACGATCGTATACGTTCGTAACGTTTTGAGCGTAGATTTTTGGAAATTTTATTAATTATATCCGTCCGAAATGAACGTAGATCTTCATCGGAACGAGTAGTTGACGATATGCTCGAGAATCAACTTACTTCGAACTATTCGTCCGATTTTACTCGCCCAAGAATATATACGTTCATCGAACGAGTGAGCCCGAGAATTGACACCCAGGTTCACCCGTTCGACGAACGTATACGTTTGTGACGTTTTGAGTGTAGATTTTTGGAAATTTTAATAATTATATCCGTCCGAAATAAACGTAGATTTTCATCGGAACGATTAGTTGACGATATGCTCGAGAATGAACTTAC
Source organism: Propylea japonica (assembly GCA_013421045.1). NCBI lineage: Eukaryota > Metazoa > Arthropoda > Insecta > Coleoptera > Coccinellidae > Propylea > Propylea japonica. Next base: position 65,338,273 of record CM024242.1, on the reverse strand, counting down.
TTCGAAGTATGTATTCGTCCGATTTTACTCGCCCAAGAACATAAACGTTCATCGAACGAGTGAGCCCAAGAATTGACACCCTGGTTCACCCGTTCGACGAACGTATACGTTTGTGACGTTTTGAGTGTAGATTTTTGGAAATTTTAATAATTATATCCGTCCGAAATAAACGTAGATTTTCATCGGAACGATTAGTTGACGATATGCTCGAGAATGAACTTACTTCGAACTATGTATTCGTCCGATTTTACTCGCCCAAGAACATAAACGTTCATCGAACGAGTGAGCCCGAGAATTGACACCCAGGTTCACCCGTTCGACGAACGTATACGTTTGTGACGTTTTGAGCGTAGATTTTTGGAAATTTTAATAATTATATCCGTCCGAAATAAACGTAGATTTTCATCGGAACGATTAGTTGACGATATGCTCGAGAATTAACTTACTTCGAACTATGTATTCGTCCGATTTTACTCGCCCAAGAACATAAACGTTCATCGAACGAGTGAGCCCGAGAATTGACACCCGGGTTCACCCGTTCGACGAACGTATACGTTCGTGACGTTTTGAGCGTAGATTTTTGGAAATTTTAATAATTATATCCGTCCGAAATAAACGTAGATTTTCATCGGAACGATTAGTTGACGATATGCTCGAGAATTAACTTACTTCGAACTATGTATTCGTCTGATTTTACTCGCCCAAGAACATAAACGTTCATCGAACGAGTGAGCCCGAGAATTGACACCTGGGTTCACTCGTTCGATGAACGTACATGTTCGTGATATTTTGAGCGTAGATTTTTGGAAATTGTAATAATTATATCCGATTTTCCGAATAGCGTCAACTTCTCGTTCCGACGAAAATGTACGTTCATTTTAAACGGATATGATTATTAAAGTTTTCAAAAATCTGCACTCAAAATACCACGAACGTATACGTCTGTCGAACGAGCGATCTTATTTTGGTTGACGATATGCTCGAGAATTAACTTACTTCGAACTAATCGTTCGATTTCATTCGCTTACGAACGTATACACGTTCACCGAACGAGTGATTCCGAGAATTGACGCCCGGATTTGTTGTTTTGAAATTATCCAAAAAAGATTCAAATCATTCAGCCCGAGAACTATTTGACCAATTTGGCTCGTTAACGGAGTCAGCCGAGCAATTCCGATACCACATAAACACGGAATATTTTAACCGGATCGGATTTTGGAATGAAATAACTCATAAAACTGGTAAAAAAATAATGAAGAGTGAAAATGTAGTTTTAACGATTCCTAATACATAACTGAATGGAGGTGTTTCTTTGAAATGTGTTTTTGATTATCATTTTTGTTAGTTGTCCGTATTCAGAAAATAAACCTGTTTGAAATAACACTCGTTAGGAGGAATACAATGTCAAAGCATCAGTTATTCAGCGGTTTATAATAATTACAGAATAATTATTCTGTTAACGTGAGCATATTGCTAATCAAACTTCTCGACAACAACGAATTATGTGGTAATAAACAAGATTTAAGGATTCTGAATTCAATTGTTTTACTTGAAGATCTATGAGAATTTGGTCCTACTAATTTTTGATATTTCGTAGATGATTTATTTGGCGGACGCTTTCAGTGGAAATACCGTATCTATTCACACAGGTAAAAGGTTTTCAGTCACAAGGAACGAGTCATATACCTATACAATTTACTAGGATATATTGAAAATTTCTTAGCCTTCTATAGAACCAAACATAATTTAATGTCAAGATATTTTATTACTCAACATTTTCTCCTCTCAATATATTTATTACAGCCAACCTGCAACGTCTCTAGACCTTTCAAAAAAAATTTATTTATATATAACTAGCGGACCCAACAGACGTTGTTCTGCATACACAAAAATTCATTCAATTCGATCCAGCCGTTTAGTTGCAGAATTGATGAATAACCTAGATAACGACTACAGCGCCATTGGTGATCATAAACATACGGACATCAGGCAATCTATAATACATTCTTACATCATAGGTTTAAAATTTGTAAAATATGGCATAAGTAAAAATTGCTGTGTAATATGTTAGTTCATACGTTATTTCTGATTAAAATTTTAAATTTTCGATTCACTCGATGTAACTTCACTTTTTGTCCAAATGTCAAAATCATTATAACCTATAAATATGTATTCTATGACTGCTCGATTGGCCGTAAGAAAAAGGAAAGCCTTTTATTTTTTTCTGAACAATTTTTTTGGAAATATTTTTGTTGTATAAACCTTGCCCTAGCAATTATAAACACAACAAAAAAATAATTATCCAATTTGGTGCACCCGTTTGAAAGATATTGCATTTTGACGGTAACCATAGATCCTGTTTTATTAATATAGATAGATTCCGCTTCGACTTCGAGGTCATTAGCGGTTGTGGAACTTTACAATACTAATCAATACTTTGAAATACATTTGATTATATCTGGATTAAATTTTAACATTGATTTATTTTACAAATGCTAATGTGTTGAGACAGGTCGGTGTGCTGATGTTCAGAGCTTCTTTCATTGAACTGGTCACATTGAATTGAGTCCTTTGGGTCTGATAAGATCGACACTGCGTTACGATATGTTGTACTGTCAATTCAGTGTTACATACAGTGCACATTGGTGGGCTTTCCTTCGCTAGCAGATGTTGGTGAGATACTGAACTATGTCCAATTCGGAGTCGTCTAAGAATGACTAGGTCTCTTCTATGGGTGGTGAGTAGGTATTGTATTGTGGGTTCGATTGAAGATAGCTTCGTTCTTTGAGTTTGCCATATGTTTTGCCATTTGTTCTTTATCTTTTTCTTCAATTTGTTGCTTAGGTCGTAATTAGTTAAAATCGTCGTTTCTTCGACGTTCAAGATAGCTTCTTTCGCTGCTAGGTCAGCTTTCTCATTACCTTTAATACCACAATGAGAAGGAACCCAGATTAAATGATAAGTACTTTGATGTAGGTGTACTGTGGCTATGAGGTCTGAGATCTGGTTTACAATTGGATTTTTACTGTAAACATCCTGAATTGCTTGGATAGCATTTAATGAGTCAGTGCATATGACGAAGTTTTTCAATTTCTTCTCCATAGCATATTTGAGTCCTTGCGAGATGGCAATTAGTTCGGCTGTAAATATGCTGCAGTCAGAAGGTAGTTTAAACCATTTGACTACCGTGTGGAAAACAAAGGCACATCCTACACCTTCAGATGATTTGGAGGCATCCGAGTATCAAAAAAAAAAAATGTTTCTCCAGACCTCCACAGCTTTTTTTACCTCCTCGTTGGAAGAAAATTTACGACCTTTTAATCTTTTATCCAGTAGAGGAAATAGATAATAGTCGGACGAAGCCTAATCTGGTGAATAAGGGGATTTTTGGACACGAAACTTCTTAGGACTTTGAGAATCAGAGTGTCGCCATTTTGTCGATTGTTACTTTGCTTCTGGATCGTAGAAATGTACCCAAGTCTCATCCATAGTATCAATTCAGTTTAAGAAGTTTTCATCGTTTTCAAATCTAGCACAGTTCGAACGCAATGCTTCTACCCTTGCACGCTTTGGCCAACATTCAAACATTTGGAGATCCATTTTGCATAAATTTTTCTCATTTCCAAATTGACGTGAACTATATGATGAACGCGTTCGTATGAAATATTCAGTACTTCAGATATCGGGTTTTAGCCCAATTCGACGGTCTGATAAATCATGTCATGAACTGCATCAATATTTTCGGGGACTAACACAGAAACTGTCCTTCCCGGTCGGTCATCATCTTCAATGGAAAATTTTTTTCTTTTGAAGCTTGCAGTCCAATTTTTCACGGTTGCATACGAAGGACATTGATTACCATGGGTTTTAAGCATATCTTCGCAAATCTGCTTACTCCTTTACTCTTTTGAATACGTGTACTTGGTGATGGCTCGATATTGAAATTTTTCGATTTTTCAATTTGAATGGAAACTACTATATATATTCTAGCCATTTTACGTCTGTGGATTCGACTTTTTTCACGCTTGTCATAGAAGGGTTTTGTCGCGGTCGCCAAATGTTGAAATCTTCAAGAAATATATTCAGTAGTCGTCGATAAAGTATAGTATGCTACTTGCGTATAATGGCTGTTATTTATTTTTTTAATTTTTATTTATGAAAATAAACTATAAAGCAGCATGAAATGCTGATAACATAGTTGTTTATAAATACAGGATGTGATTGCAATATAAACATAAATTTCTCTTACATACAATTCATCAATCAGCTGCATAAGTAAAAAAAGAAAACAAACTAAATTAACCACAATCATTTTTTATAATGTATTGTTCGAGTTCTTTCACAAATTTCTTGAAGTTTGTTGTGGAGGCGATTGTTTGCGGTAATTCATTGAAAAGCACAGTCGATGAGTACACAGGAGATTGTTTGCCTTATTAGTTCTCAGCATATTATTGGAAAATGTGTTTGCATTTCTCAGGTTGCGTCCATGTATTTCAGCTCGTTTCCGTAAATTGATTTTTGATTTGATGAGTTTGTTTTGTATTTTGAACAAAATTTGCAGCATTCGAAGTATTTTAATTTTAGTATGTTCATATATGGAAATTTCTTAAAAAGTGTTTCTGTTGGTGTGTGATTATCCAAGTTGTAGATGGATTTGATTGCTTTGTTTTGTAGCCTCTGTAATCTATTTAAATTATGTTGTGAGGTATTAGACCATATTGGCATGGTATAGGTAAGAACAGAGACTATATATGAAGAGTAGATCATTTTTCTGCATTTGTTATTCATATATGGAGAGAGTTTACGGAGAGCTGCAATTAGCCCGGACAATTTTCGCACTATAGCATCCGTGTGGTCATCCCATGTCAACTTATCGTCTATGGTTAATCCTAGATAAGTATAGCTTTTTACATTTTTAATTTGTACTTTATCAATGAAAATTTTTTTGTCTGGTGAAGTAGGTTTATTCTTTCGTTTAAACTCCATGAATACTGTTTTTTGACTATTTATGATCAAATGATTAATGTGGAGCCAATCAAGAAATTTTCCGAGATCTTTGTTGATGTTTTGATACAGTTCGTCTTCGTTTTTGTTATTGAACACCAGTGCTGTGTCATCAGCGAACATCCAATATTTGCATTCCAAACCAATATTCGCCAAGCTCTCCACATAGATAAGATAAAGGAACGGACCCAGTACGGTTCCCTGGGGCACGCCAGATTTTATTGGTAATTCTTTACTTACGTGATCATGTAATTGGACGTATTGCTTTCTACCAGTTAAAACGACTTCAGAAGTTTATATGCATTACCAACGATACCCATTTTTCGTAATTTATTAAGTAGGATTTTTATATTTATTGTGTCGAAGGCTTTCTGTAAGTCGACAAAGATGGTGATTACATGGTCCTTTTGTTCCATCTTTTTGATAATGTGTTCCATTAGATCTGCTGTGGCCCCTAGCGTTGAAATCATATTTTGAAATCCATATTGACTGTCCGAAATTTTGAAAAACTCGGTAAGTCTATTTTTTATGATCTTTTCAAATATTTTTGCGAAAATAGAAGTTATGGATATTGGCCTGTAGTTTGAAGGGTCGTCTTTTTTTCCTTTTTTATGAATTGGTATTACTTTGGATATTTTACAGCATTTTGGAAAAATTCCATTTTTTAAACTCTTATTAATCTGCTCTAGAAGGGGTTTTTCAATTACACAGAAGATTTCCCGGATGTCTCTTGCTGTGAGTCCATCTGGACCAGAACTAGATTTGTTCGGAATTTTGTTAATAATTTCCTTCAGTTCTTTAGCTGTACATTGTCTCATGAAAATAGATTTATCGTTCGTTACTTCATTAAAATTGTGAATATTGCGTTTCGCTTTTTTGATCTTTTTTCTTAATGTTTTAGCTATTTGAGTGAAATATTTATTCAAAACTTTGGCCTTATCTTTTGCTGTATGATATATTTTGCCGTCTATGTTAATTTTTTCAATAAAGTTATTTTTTTTATTTTTATTTTTGTTTGGTGATAAGATATTGTTGATTACGTTCCATGTTTTTCTATTATTTGTTCCTGCTTCGTTCAATTTTTTACTGATATATTTCTTCTTTTTTTGCCTGATATAAATTGTTTGTTCTATTTTTTAATAATTTGAATTTTTTTTGTAATAGTCAACGGTTGGATTTATTTTCATTAACTTGTAATATTTATCTCTTTTTCTGATGGCCTTGTGAGTGAGTGGATCGCTCCACGCTTTACCTTTTTGTTTAATCGTTTTCATTGTTGTTGATGTGCGTTTTGATTCCGCAACCAATTTTATGAGGTCGTCAAAATTGTTTATCTGTGTTGTGTTAATGCTGGTGAGAACACGTTCTTTGAATAAGGTATAGTTAGTGATTTTTATCTTTTTTGATCTAGTTTCATTATCAATTTTTTTGTCTGTTTTTATATTCACAATCAACAATCTATGATCCGATATTGCAGAATCACGGGTTGTTATCTGACATTCCATGTCTTTTTGAGTTATTACATGGTCGATTAATGTTCCACCTCTGTCATGTCGTCTTGTGATGTCTTTGTTTTTTATTGCTAAATAGTTTTGTTTAATTATGTCTTTATAGTTTTTTACTTCTTTAGTTTTTTTCAAGATATCAATATTAATATCACCTATTAGTATACATTTTGGATATTTGCATAAAATATTTTCAAATATTTGATAAAAGGTTTTTATGTCAGTATTCGGGGGACGATAAACTGCCCAGACTGCCAACTTCAGAGAATCGATATAAATACCTGCTATATTGCAGCATTCTGCCTCAACAATGTCTGTTGTTCTAAACTCGATTTCTTCCCTTACATACACAGCTGTCCCGCCTCCATGTGAGTTTCGGCAACTATGTACACTTTTGTAACATTTTATATTGTAGTAATGTTTTTCATCATTATCCAGCCAAGTTTCGGTCAGTATGATAATAGATGGATCATTCAACTCCTCAACATAAGCATTGATATTATTCATTTTGAAGCTGGTTTTTATTGAACGTATATTACAGTAGAGTATTTTTAAGTTATATTCATTGTTTTTTTTGTTTAAATTTTTTGAGTTTATGTTTTGTTTTTGTTTTTTTTTTCAGTTTTTTGGATTTATTATATTCTGTAAGCTGTTATGCGAGTCTATCTCTATCACTTTGCCTTGTTCATTTTTTTCATCAAAATTTTGCCATCTGAAATCAATGCGAACTTATAATTCATTTCCTTTTTGGCTTCCCTTGCTTCTTTAAACAGTTTTTGACTTCTTTGTGTTAATTCATGATTTATGAAAACAGTTTTGTCTTGATTGAATCCCAGGGCTTTAGTATTAATGGCCGTATTTTTTTTTGCTTTCATTAGAGATTTTTTTGCTTCCTAGTCTGTAAAACTTACTCGGATGGTATTTCCATTTAGACCAATTCTTTCACTCTTGTGATTAGCTCGGTGATTTGGGCCACTCGCCTATGGCTCGTAGCCTAAACTTCACCTCGAGCACAATAGCAATCATTATACGCTCGTTGCATAATATACTATTTTAAATTTATTGCGTATATCTGGTTTACTTTTTAACGTCGAACCTTACACTGACACTTCTTATAAGTTATTGCTCGTTGCTATGGTATAGCAATATTTTGTTTGGGTCTGCATGGAACTGGTCTACGATATCAATACATCCTCGTATTTATGAGCAACGATTCCGATAATTGTATTTCCTCATAAACAACCACTATATAATAAATATTCTTTCGAAAAAAAATCAAACCTGAAGGAGTTATATACATCAAAATTTTTTTCATTAATGGGAATGATAAACTTCTTTGAAGTATAGTACAGTTTGTCCAAAAAGTGTGGATTAGTATATTTAACAAAAACAAAATAAAAAAGCAGAAGAATAATTTGTCTTTAGGAATTCAAATCTAAACAAAGTTTTGGAAAAATAAGTGGCAAAGATTATGTTGTCCAAATGTTGGCCCTTACGCTCCTGACACTCCTCTAACCGAACACTGTAATTAGTCATCTACACATCTCTAGAGAGCCATTTCCTCTAAAGAGTATGATTTGTCAGCATACACCTTGTGTTTAAGGTATCAACATAAAAAAATAATCAAGAGGTGTCAGATCGGGGCTCCTCGGAGGCCAGTTGTTAGTGCCACGACGAGAAATCGCTTTTTCTGGGAACAAATTGTTGACACCCTTGAGTGATTGGTTGCAGTAGGCAAGTGGCTTCATCATATTGAACTAATTTTTACATGAAAAATTTCAAACTCTATAAGTTTTGAAACCTGAAAGTTTTTTAACTGCTTACTCTCCCACTATCTATGATTATTACTCTGAGTTCCTTGATGACAACAACAAGGTCCGGAAATTGAAATGTCAGTATTTGCAAATCCAGAATCTCTGTAAATTTTACATATTTTTTCATTCGCTTTTTCGCATATGAAAGCAGAAAATGAATATGACCGCCTTTGGCCTCCCCAACGAGCTTGAGTTTCTAGAGTTTCTTTTTCAGAACGCTACCTTCTCGAATGACGTCCTAACTTAAATGGTTCCGTTCTCGCGTCAGGAACAACTTGAAGTGTGTTTTTTTGGAACGAACTTGGATGTGTAAGATGACCCGAACACAGTAATCAAGCGGGTTCAAATATGTTGAGGACAGCGGCTATATGCCACGGTCGATCAAATCTGGAACGTTCGATCTCAACCAATTTTGCGTGCCATTTGCTTTATGCGAGGAAGCTGAGTCTTGTCGGTAAGTCCAACGCTCCTAACCGAAAGTTTTGGATGCCTACGATATTAACTCAGGTCTCAAGATCTTGTCTCGGTAGATTTGTTCGTTTATCTCGACTTCGTTGCTACCAATTGGCAGAAAAACGAGCGAAGAAGGCCCTTTTTCGAAGATCCGCGCCCAGACCATCATTTGGTCATCGAGTGACCCATAAACAATCTGACTGGTCGCTAGTACGTCTCTTCAACCAAACCCGATCGTTTTGTTTCTTCAAATAATGCTCAATGCACAAAGTTTTCTGGTTCAAGAAGACAACGTTCGGAAGCATCCCACAATCGAGCAAGCGAATCAGCTCCTTCGATCGATCCAACCGCTTCAGACGTTGCAAAGCAGTGAGTTCCTGATATTTATGTTTTATGGGAGGCTGGACCTGAAGCTTCCCTTTCAATATGTAGAGAACACTGTGGTCCCTCGCGTTGAGTTCCTGGGCGAGCTGCTGTGCTGAGCGCTTCGGATTTCTTTCCATTCGATGACGCATTTTTTCGACGACTGCTGGTGCCGTTGCACTACAGCGTTGTCTATCACCGTAGCATTTTTTCGGTGCTACCAGTCTCAATGTATCCTTGAATAGTACGATGCACAAAATTCTTATTCAATTGTAGCTTCGGCAGCGCTCGCCAAATTTCGATATTCGATTTTACTTTCAATTAGAGCCCAATCACCGTAATCCATCGTCTAAATTTCAGAATTTTTCCACCCACATTATAATCACTCTGAGTAACACATAACATGTCAGAGAACGTTTGGTAAAATTTTCGCTCCTTTCGGTTCAGTAGTTCGGTGTTTATAGCAGTTAGATGGAGACGGACACTTCAAAGGCCAGACCTGGTATTGAAATGAATCATTTCCACTTGCATATTGCTAATATCCCATTAAACGATGTTTGGTTTCCTTCGAAAACATCGAATTATTAACATTGCATTACATAGTAAAACCTTGTATTTGTTATCGAAACTTTTTATTAGCGTTCGTATCAAAACGTAGGTAACGAGTTCAAGTTTCATATTATAATGCATCTTGTTTTCACAAACTATTATCAGCTACCGTTTGAAGTTTGCATTTCCAGCAACTGCAATTGCTTCAAGTAGAAGATTGATTAAATTTTTAAATTTCATGTTCCGCATTTCGTGAAGAACCGTGAAAATGAAATTTTCTCCATCCTCATACATACATACATATGGTAAAACATAGTGTGATGCATAGTAGAAAACGTTATTCTGAGTAAAAATCAAAAATTGTAAAAATATACAAGATGTGCTATGAAATAATATCTTTTGAAATTGCAGAGATGATCCATTGGGACATCCGCTATATGAATAATAAACGTAATTTTATATGTTACAATCGTACTCTCATCCCTGACGTTCGGAGCATAGAGATTACTAGCTAATGAAATAAATCTAAACTCAAATATTCATAAACTCTTCATTAGAAGAAAAGAAAAGAGACTTTAAAACAATAAAAAAATAATGATAATAATTCTATATGAATATGTGAGATGTGCAAAATAATGGTGTAATCACTTTGTCGCAAGATCATACTTGTCAACTTTTGAGCGCTCGTTCTACTTAAACGAGTGCTTTATCGTTTTGTCCAAAAATCTGTAATTTTCGAATGAGTACTGTTTCCAAATACCTTGGTTAAGTTCGAAAACCAGCCAAATCGAACGTTCCATAAAATATGATCATTCAAAATTTTTGTTTTTCAATATCTCAGACGAAACGAAACCAATCGAAATTGAATTCAGCGGCCACTTGGAAGATGTTTATATTAAGCCTCTTGCAAAATCTGTATCCGATTCGAGTGTAATTTATTTTTTGTATGAAGATTGAAGTTCTGAATATTCATACAAAATTTTAAAAGGCTCGCATCATCGAAACCATAGAATTTATTCTTTTTAATTGTCAAGTTTCTACATATTTCAATGTTCGAATGATTTCCACAATATTATTCCGATCATGCTGACATTCTGCATTAATAAATTTAGTATCAATTTCAAATCCTATACAAAATTTCGAGGTAATAGCCTCATTGCTCCACCAATGAACGAGCGCTCAAAGGCACCTTCTCAGGGCTTTCTTAAATTTTCTATTTGATTTCTGGTGTTCGATTAATCTGGCGAACGAAGAAATCAGAATTATCGGCTTCTAAATCGTTTTCAATTATGTAATTGGTCGTATTAAGATTTTTCACTAAAATTTGAATCTATGGAAGTCTTAAATTTCAAAAATACGAACTTATACATATAGAATTCGGAATACAAGAAGGGTGAGTGAAACTCATTGAATTTTGATTTGCAGCTATCAGGGTCATCAAAAGAGACATAAATATCTATTTACTCAATCTTAAATTTCCACTGAACGTTGAATACAAAAAAAAGACTTTGATTTCAGGAATATTCCCAATTATGCAAGAAACATATTTGAAGGTTTATTTTCAATGCATTTCAACACAATAAACTATGATTTTAGCTTATAAGTACAGGGTCTCTATAAATAATTATAACATCGCAGTTCGCAGTTGGCGTTGGCCTATTGGCATATTCCATGACGACATCAGCGCCAAGGTGCCGAGAATCGAAGCTGAGCTAAGATAGTAAATGTAAACAATCTTGTTTTGGACAGATAAGTCATTGGAGTTTCATCGAAATTTTTACGAATAATCTGAAAATTAATATGGAGTTGGAATCTTTGTTGAATTATTTAATGATTTAATCATTAGTTCAATCATTTTATCACTAATATTCAAGTGTTTAATCAATATAAAGGTTACAAGTCACTAGTTGTAGATGTTGTCAATCTTAAACTATATTGAAAAAAAGTTTCTTTCAGTTTATTTATATCGTACATGTAACACGTATATGTGAAGTGCAGTGCAGCCGTTAGAATTTCTAGAAAATTTAAAGAGTTTTAACCTTTAATTCTAGAGCCCCAGTAGAAGGAGAAGTTCGAGAAGAAGTTCTGAATGCATGTCATATTATAATGTGTTGGAAAACAAATTGATGGTCCAGTTTTATAGACATTTGCTCTTTGTGTTTAAAAACTATTGCCCTAGCCCTTAATACAGAACCTCATAAAATTGATGGTTCATTTATTGTGAAGAGTGATAAAGTAAAACAAAACTAAAATGCACGATATGTTCTTGTTAAGGTGGAGTGAGGAGGAAATGTAAACATATCATTACAGTTGCTTTAATTAGATTGATCAGGGACATGATGTTTCTATTTATCCATGACAGAATCATGTCAAAACTCATGGTTTTTTCTCCTTTCCTGCTGCGTGTTTCTTTATCGGGGAAAAACTATCTAAACTTGAAGAAATATCACATACAGAATTAAAGTGCTTATGGAAATAGCAGAAGGCTGATGTAAGAAAATAAGGGTTCATCTATAGAAAATATGCCTTGCTTAAAAAAGGAATTTGCTGTATCGTCCTATAGTATAAATCAAGAAGATAATATGTAGAAATATTTTATGAACTCTTTACCAATTCTGCAATAGCCAAGTACAGGTTTGTGAAATAATATGTTGTATGTGTACCTTAATTTTAAATGATTTTAAGAAGTAGAGAGAGCTTGTTGTAATCTGCTGTGATATCAAAACCTTCGATTCAAATTCTAACGTAAGAGGTTAAAGCGACAATATGAATTATTTTCCTATATTTATTGAAGTATATAAGATACAAGCTTTTCTTTTACTATTAGTTTCCTTCCAAACTCGTTTTCAAGATATATTTTCATTTGGTTTTCCTGAGGGAAGAAGTGATAACTATAACCTAAAGTTTGCAATTTTTCCGCCCATAAATTGCATCGGGGCACACAACTGTAGTCATTTCTGATCGAAATCATATTCAAGAGAATAACAATTTCAATTTTCCCTTGAATATTTCTTCTAAACAAAAGTTTATGAACAATTATGAAATTATTACACTGAAATACGTTCAACGCTTTGTTTACTACTATCTTAGATCTATTTCGATATCAACCGCTAGAGTGCGTATCGCTGGTCAGAAGAAGCCAATTATAAATATTTATTTTTTGATGTGAACTTAAATTTAAAAAAAAACGATTCTTTAAGTTGTGGCTATTCATTCTGGAAGAAATTGAATAATGTGACTGGAATTATAAATTTGTAGACTCTGCATAATCAACGATAAGTTAAAAAATTCCAAAACTACAATCATTTATGAGGACCCCGTATTTTGATAAGTTATCAGGAATTTCGAAGTAGCACAATTTTTTTTATGCCATACTTTCTGGCTTCAGTGAAACCTTCAGAATCTAGAATGAACTAGTACCTACAAGTTAGATAGATAGATAGATAGATAGATCTCCTTTATTTCAAGTTTCATATAAAAATTACAAGAAAGATGAAATGACGTCAAAAAAAAAACACAATTCAGTACACATTGTCAGAGCCAAAATAATCGTCTAGACTATATGGTTCTAGTTGTATCAAATATTTCTTAATTAATTTCTTAAATTTATATTCATTTTCAACATATCTTATATCTGCGGCATTTTATTAAAGGCTCTGATACACATATAGTATGGTCCCTTCTCACTCAGCGTTAATCTATGATGTGGATAGAAAAGATCTTTGTTTCTCGTGGGATAGTTAGTTGTAGTTAGAAAGGTAGGTGTGTTTTTTTAAAGAAATTCAAGCATTTAGTCTGAGATATTCGCTCTTAAGTCGCGTCCACACTATGCTGAACGACATCATTCGACACGTTGAGGGCCAACACGTTCGATTCAACATCGGTGTGGACGTGAATCATTCGATTCGACTTCCTTTGATCTGGACAGCGCTCATTCGGGTTGGAAGCGACATGATTCGATTCGACTTCTACAACGTCCACACTTATTCGACTTTGTCGAACGACACAAGTCGAATGATGTCGTTCGGCATAATGTGGACGCGACTTTACAAATTGAACTTAGTGACCCAGTTGCTATGAAAAATTGTAGGCCATGACATAGGAGTTATTGGAATTAATCAGAACCTTGGATGCTATTTACCATTTTTGAAGGATATCAAGTTAATCATTTCTGAAATTTCGATCATTTTGAAATGAAAAATTAGCAGATATAATGATCTAATTTCCAAGGTAGGTATTAAAATTCTCAAATTCAACAAATTTTTACTTGTCCGAAAAGTGTGCAGGAAAGTTGTTCTTTCGGTTGAAGGAAAATATAATTACCCGCACTTGCTCTTCATGATATATCGATTTAATTCGGCAAACTTTTAAATCAGTCAACATTTCGAGAAAATATGTGGAATTTTTATTCATACCCCTATTCACCTAATCAAGGAATACTTTGCCATTACGAGCCTAGGGAAAAAATGCCTTGGGCGAGAAACTTGTAGGAGTGAGGAATTAGCCACGTTGAAGCCTTCACAGATATTGGATTTCATCAGATCTCTGGAACTGAAAGGCGAGCTGTAAAGGGTGTGGTGAGAACAGATATGTAAGAGTCACAATAGACCTTGCGAGGTAAGGTCTATTGAGGTCGCAGTGAACTGTAACCCTTTTTGTCACTATAACTATTCATATCATGACGTCGAGAAGGTTTTTCTGAAGCAGATTTTAATTTTACAGCAGTACAGCTGATTTTACTCATCAACCAGCCCATAGTCTTAAATCAGTTGAGATAAATATCACTAAAAATATAATAAAAACAATGTTTTGATAGGAATCCAGTGTCATCTGATTTTGTCTGAGGAGTTTTCTTTTTTGCATATACTTTTCTTCTTAGTCTGGGATAAAACTGTCAAATGGTCCAAATTTTGAGACCGAAAAGGAAATGAGGCACACTTTCTTCATAACGACAACTTTTGGCTGTTTAACTGTAAATACGTCATTGATGCACTGATTTAAACTTCTTTTGGAACTGATACACCTTGACTTTTATTACGTGCGTAAGGCAAGGCAACATGGGATCTCCGCATACACGCCAGCGCTACGAAACTCCTTCTGATTGAAAATTTGTTTACGTGATAACTGGTCCCTTCAAATTATTACCCACTGTCTTCAATAGTTCGTTAATCGTAGAGTGGCCGGCCTTCGTCGCCGCACGCTTACAATATCTGGATATCTTGAATTCAGTTTTATTGTTGAAGTGAATATAAGGTGAGTGCTTCATGTACAATCAGTGGTGTAAACAATTTTCATGAATTTGGTTGATATATTTATGATAAACTATAGTGATAAAATTCTACTTGAGGTTATACTCACATACCTAATTGACAATTGCATTTTAATTGACATTCTCGATATCTTAGAATTTTCGTCTTGTGGAGATGATATGAATACAACATTTTTACCACCTCATTCTGTCCATACAGAAATTTTGACTTTTGTTGTAGTGTTCCATTTATCAGTAGCTTGAAAAATTTTCAGTAGGTACGTGGTATCTTCTTCTCAATTTAATTATTCATCATAGTGAAGTTATCTAATTTGGATATAAATCAGTAGTTATTGAGCAACGGATAATGAGTCCGAAAACTATTTTATCGCCCTGTGAATGCATTATAACCAACATCCATAATTTTTTTCGGGAACCGTCCAGAATTTAGGTACCCACTTCCCTGACGCTCTTTCTTTGAGAAACTAGCATTTTCCGGCCTAATCCGGGAAGTATCACGTCTTTGTTGATCATAGCCATAGCAAAGAAATAACGGCTGATAGTTCATATCTTAGACTGAAGTCTTTAGTCTAAGGCTCATATGAAATTAGTTTTCAAAAGTTTGCTTGAAATTCGCAATCGTATGAAAAGAGCAGTGACAGTGTTATTCTAAATCGTAGCCGAGAAAATATTTTGGGCAACATGTCAGAAAACAGTTTATTTTTGACTCATCCATTTCGAAGACTAGCCTTCGGCTCTTGCTAGAATTTTGTCTATTCGTTCGAAAAAACCTAATTTTCCGGACTTGTTACATGAATTACTATTTCGAATACTCATCTCACCCAACGAAAAAACACTAGACTTTAGGTTTACTGTAGTCGATAAGATTCAGAATATAGCCTCAAATCCGAAATCCAAATGCCAAACAAAACATAAAAAATTTCTCCCTAATTAATAAGTGAAATGAATATTCGAGATAAATTCTGAGTTCGTTAGTTAGAGTCTCGTTAATATTATGATGATGAAAAAGTATCATGATATGAAATATATAACGAAGAAGTCTTCCAATGCAGTTTTTAGCGAAAAAGTACAATCATTTAAGTTTTCCTCATTTAGTGAATTATTTAAAAGAATATGCAATGTTGAACGTTACGCCCATTAACTGAATTATTTTCATATAATTCATGTGGGACTGAGAGAGATGTTTTCATTGTAAGTTTCCGAATTATTCAATTCATTAATCGAATTGATGTCTAGTGAAAACATTCAATGGATTCGTAGTGTACATAATCACATCGAGAAATATTCTTAATTGAATTTGTAATAAAGAAAATGCCACAAAAACGAATATATTGATGGTCATCGTCGAAGTATGTCAATTATTTAACAGAATCTACAATTTCACACATTTCAATGTATATAAAAATCAAACAATTCATGTAGATGAAAATTGAAATGAAACATAACATCGACCTAATAGTGGTGTCCTAAGTAGACTAACGACCATTTCCATGATTATTTAGTATTATGATTATAAAATATTAGGGGTATAATAAAGGTCTTTATTCCAAAACATTACATACATATTACGAATATAATTAAAAAAACAAAATAATAATATAATGTTTTGAAAAAGGCGAGAATTATTATTATTAATAACTAGCGACCCGCCCCGGCTTCGCACGGTAATTCGATATAAGTAAAACTGTTAAATAAAGACAGTTGCATCAAAATTTTATCATAAATTCCCTAAATTATGGCGCCTACCGACCATCTAACTTAGAAAAGTGATCAAATACTAACTTGAAGTCTTAGTAACACTCAGTTAAAAAAAAACATCAAAATCATTTCAGTAGCTATGGCGTCATGCGCTTCTTGACACGATCACGCTAGATTTCCGCGGGAATGAGGTATTTTCCCGCCGTAAAAAGTAGCCTGTGTCCGTGCCTAGGATCCTATCTTTATATTAACCAAGTCTTATAAAAATACGTTCAGACGTTAAGGCGTGAATGAGGTAAACTTTTAAAACAAACGATTAAAAATCACTAACTTAATTAGTTTTCTGCCTACTGCCTACGCCTTAAGTACGATAGCATGAATATTAATAGCCCATATCCTTTTCTAGGTTACTATCTATCACCCAACTAAATTTCATCAAAATCCGTTCAGCTGTTTAGGCATGAGCAAAACTCCCAGCAAAAACCATAAAAAAATCACTAACTCAATTCAGTTTTCTGCCTACTTCCTACCCCCTAAGTACGATGACGTGATCATTTTGATCTTATATCCGGTTTTAGGTAACCATCTATTACCTTACTAAATTTCATCAAAATCTGTTCAGCCGTTTAGACGTGAAAGAGCAAAAGTCCCAACAAAAACGACTAAAAATCACTAACTCAATTTAGTTATCTGCCTACTGCCTACCCCCTAAGAACGATGGCCTATGACCATTTCTAGGTTATCATCTATCACCATACCAAATTTCATCAAAATCCGTTCAGCCGTTTAGGCGTGAAAGAGTAACAGACAGACAGACAGACAGACAGAGTTACTTTCGCATTTATAATATTAGTATGGATAATATAATTAAAATATATTAATTCTATGGAACAATTATACGATGAAATGGAATGAACGGTGATCATAACTGCTTGTAAGTTATTTTTTCCGAGAAAAGTATCAACTGTATCGATTTTTTGCTGGAGACTTTTCTCTCCAGAATTGAATGGGACACCATAAGAGAATTTTATTTTTCGTAAATCTATCCCACGAAAAAAATTTTTGGACAAAAATCGTAGGGGGTTGTTATTCTCAACCCCTAATAATAAAGTTATGAGATCTTAAAAATTTGTGTGAGTAAAATCTACTTAGTGCTTCATATTATGTATTGTTTTATGAGTCAGTATTTTTGAGAATCCTTAAAAAAATTGACAACTGTCAACTCGTCATCGCCTTCCAGCGGATGTATCTTGGAGGGGGGGGTCGATTTCGAAAAAAATTTATATGAACTACCCCTGCTTATTTTCATCTAAGAATCATTTCCCAAAGCATTTGTTTATAGACACCCTGTATATGTTAAATGAGATTTAAATATCAAAGAGATTGATTTTAAACTATTGTATTGAAAATTTTCCACATATGGGACAAAAGATGAAAAATCGTTAAAATAAATATTCAATGAGAATCTGGTCTAGCTCTATGTATGTCAAAACTCAAAAGGTTAAATTCAATGGTATCGATTACTTCACTACATACAAGGAAAAATGTTAGGAATTTAATCATTTCTCGACAGTATTAATGAAATTTATAGAGCAGCTACTAATCGGCTCTTGATGATCAGATATTCCATTGAAATTTTTCGTTGTGCACACTTTAACATTGCAACTGATAGAACTGTTGATTTATGCTCATTTTTATTTTGTTATTCAGTGGAATGAACAATAATATTTAAATATCCTTTTGCGATATGGCTTTACAAAATTTTGCTGACATCGAATTATATAGAATATGTATCTAACAGAATTACAGAGAAAAATATAAACAGGACACAAAACATTTCTGTGTAAGATACAAGAACACAGAGAGAAAAATGAAGAAGCTTTTTCGTTCTCGTTCGTAAAGGAAAAACTATAAATCAAATTTAAATACCCTGAAAACCATTGGTATCTTTAATGAATTCAACATTCCTCTTCAAATCCTAAACCTATACTGAAAATTTCAATTTTGAAGTCGTTCCTTCCGGAAGTTATCGTGTTCACGCCCAGACAGAATTATTTGTGACCTCGAATTCTTCATCACTGAATTCAACCGAGTCGTTTGTTCAATTTCTCAAAAAAATTGCATTAGTAAGAGTAATTCATTTCTGTATGGGGTATTCACTGCGTAGCTTCAGTAGTTTTGAGGAAAATGATTTAAACGATCAATGACGTATCTCTGGGTTGATCATTTGAAGTGTTCAAGGCTAAATTTAGCTTTTAGTATGATAATTTCGAAAGGCCTGGATGATTATACGTAGATTTCATTTAATGAGTCCTCATTAGCTATGTTTTTTCTAATGTATGAGGTTTGAAATGATATGTAACTAAATCGCTTTACATCTTTTTTATTTCCATTTCGGACTTTGTCGGTTGATATTGATGCATCGCGGGGGGTGGGTTCATTTTCGTTTGTGATTCAATGTTTTTTTCCCGAGAGTATTAAAATAATTGAAATATGCGTAGTGATACATTTTTGATTCTGCATTACCAAATAACCACATAATAACAGGATGTGATATCATTTGTATGTGATGTGCTAATGTCTGCAAAAGTTTATGAAAATCAATTATACAGGGTGTAACTAAATGAGTGTAGAATATTTAAGGAGGTGATTCCTCATCGAAAAAAAGATAGGATCTTTCATAAAAGAAACTTCATTGGAGCATCCCTTGTTTAGATACAGCCTCTCATTTGTATAACAATTTTTTTCACAAGCACCAAAAAAGTTACAATATTGAAATTAACCTGACGTTTCCTACTAGCAAAAAGACACTTATCCAGTTATTTATTTGGTTTACCCCATGGTTGTAAGGGTGGGAAACGCAGCCCCTAAAGTTTATTTCCAATGTAACTTTTTGTCTTATTATTTGTTTACCATTTAAAAATTTATTTCCGATAGCCTGTTTCATTCTAAACAAAAAATGTCTCTTGAGTTTTTTGCCCAAATAACCAGTTCGCAGTAAAAAATTATTTTAGGAACAACTACAGAGATAGATCGTCATAAATGCGAAACTAATCTATCTAGTAGGACACTTTTAGCGATAGTGACAATTAAATCGGTATAACGCTGTCAGTTTATAAATTTTTGAAATAGACTTAATACTTATTTTGTGTTGTTGTTCTGTTCTTAATTTGTTACTTTAATAATTCACTTGTTATTAAAATGACATACACAATGAGGAAATGGCTGATATGCATTACGTTTACGGTCTGTCGCAGGGGAATGGGTTAGAAGCTTCTAGAAGATATGCTGAAATGTTTCCTCAAAGGCAGCATCCTTCACATAGAGTATTTGCTCGACTTCATCAACGATTACGAGAATATGGTTCAATCGACAAAAGAACGCAAGATTGTGGTCGCCATCGAGAAGTACGAACACCACAGCTTGAGGAAGCAGTACTTAATTTAATTGAAGAACAACCGACTACTAGTACTAGAAAGATTGCTTTCCAGCTAAATGTGGATCATATGACGGTATTTCGAATTTTAAAGGAACAACTCTTATACCCTTACCATTTGTAACGGGTACAGGCACTGTTACCGCGAGACTTCCCGAACCGTCTTGAATTTTGCAATTGGATGCTGGAAATGATTAGGAGAAATTGTGACTTTCTGAAGACGATAGAATTTACAGACGAATGTTGTTTTTCTCGGGAAAAAATTATTAATTTTCATAATTACCATATATGGGCTGATGAAAACCCTCACGCTATTGTCGAAACCAACCATCAAGAACAGTTTTCTCTTAACGTATGGGCTCGGAGCTTTTGGGATTTTTTAATTGGGCCTCATTTTCTACCTCTCCGATTAAATG
This sequence comes from Propylea japonica, assembly GCA_013421045.1. NCBI lineage: Eukaryota > Metazoa > Arthropoda > Insecta > Coleoptera > Coccinellidae > Propylea > Propylea japonica. Next base: position 65,317,766 of record CM024242.1, on the reverse strand, counting down.
GCGAGGCATACGTTCAATTTTTAAGAGAAGTGCACCCAGTATTGCTGGAGGAAGTTCCTTGGGCGTCAGAAGGGATATCTTTTTTATGCATGATGGGGCTCCTGCCTATTTTAGTCAAGTAGCACGTCAGAATTTAACTGAAACATATCCGAATCACTGGATAGGTCGAGGAGGACCACAGAACTGGCCCGCTCGATCCCCGGATCTCAATCCTCTCGATTTCTCTATTTGGGGCCATTTACATCATTTGGTTTATCGTACTCCTGTTCGCGATGTAGAGTACTTGAGAAACCGCATCATCGATGCGTGCAGGGTAATCAGAGAAACTCCAGGAATATTTGAGCGAATACGTGGCTCAATGCGCCGACGTCTAGATGCATGCGTGATGTCTGAAGGTAGACATATTGAACATTTAATATGATTTTCCGCCGACCTCGAAATAAAAGGTGATTTTAATGTGTACGAAATTGAGCATTAATGACCCATTTTAATGCTCAATTTTTAGCCATTTTAATGTGCAATCCTCATGGCAACCGTACACAAAGTATTCAGGGCACTACGAGAAATGTCAAAACTCTACTGGAATATAGAAACATAGAAGTTCCATTACGTCAAATGTATGTCTTGTGCGAATTGAGAATGTATTTTTATCAAGAATTTATACACTATCATGTTGAGATCGTCGGAAAAATCTTGTAATAAACTCGGTTATTAATCGAGCGACTAATGGTCTCGAACTATTAACGCGTTCGCTCCGCTCACGCATCTTGACCATTAGTCGCTGTCTTTAATAACCTAGTTTATTAAATAACTATTCTTCTACGTGTTGTGTGTTTGTTATAAATAAATTAGTTTTGTTTTTTACCATTTAGTCGTTTAATGCAGGTACTAACTACAGAATAATAATAAATCCAGTTCGCATTTATGACGATGTACCTATCTCTGTAGTTGTTCGTAAAATAATTTTTTGCTGCGAACTGGTTTATTTTGGGCAAAAAACTCAAGACACATTTTTCGTTTAGAATGAAACAGGCTATCGGAAATAAGTTTTTAAATGGTAAACAAATAATAAGACAAAAAGTTACATTGAAAATAAACTTTAGGGGTGGCGTTTCCCACCCTACAACCATGGGGTAAACCAAATAAATAACTGGATAAGTGTATTTTTGCTAGTAGGAAACGTCAGGTTAATTTCAATATTGTAACTTTTTTGGTGCTTGTGAAAAAAAATGTCATACAAATTTTATGTACTCCCTTTGAGAGGCTGTATCTTAACAAGGGATGCTCCAATGAAGTTTCTTTATATAAAAGATCCTATCTTTTTTTCGATGAGGAATCACCTCCTTAAATATTTTACACTCATTTAGTTACACGATTTTTGAAAAATAATTGATGCTTTATCGTTTTCTCAATATAAACAAAAGCGCAAAATTTTTGACTCCACATCATATAGTAGAACAAAAAAGATGAAACTCGAAAATGAAGAAAAAATAAAACATTCTACCAAGGTTTGAACGCACGACCCCAGGCACAGCAGACTTGTACTGTTACCAATACCTTACATATTTCATGGATTTTAGAAAGATATTAGAGACCTTTCAATACGAATAAACGTGAAGAGGCTTTATCTCGCATAATGATTACAACAGAAATCTATTCAGATATGTCATCTTATAATATCAATAACATGTAACATTGTCATAGTAAGTTTGGATGCCTACGTGTTCTGATCACAAGTTGTTTTTTTTAATCTGAAAACTAATCATCCGAGTTGTATGAAATTCGGCAGACATGAAGACATCAGTTATTTGTATTTGAATACTGAATTTCAACTTTTTAACTTTTTTTGTCGAAATCTTCTGATGATTCGTTTCAAGTTTGACATTGATCGGATTCCATCACCCAAAATTCGAGAATAACAATCATTTGGGGGAAACGCGCACAAAAAAATACTGCCACGCCTAGAGAATAACGCAAAGTGGTACCAGATGGTTTTTACAAGTCGAATCTGAAGAATTCACAACTTCCTGCTGTGGAATAAGGTGAAAGATGAAAAATCATTAATTTTACGAATACTTGGTATCAATATCGGAATAAACACAATTTTTTTAGTGCATATTGGGCCAAATTACCTGAATGCACTGCACTCTAACATGAATTTGAACAATTGTCGCTATTCTATGCACACTTTTGTCGGGCTGAATGCGGACTAAGTTCCTACCTATTTCATAAGCATTGATTTAGAACTTTATTTCGAAGGAAGTCAAATTCAGTCACATCTAATGACATTTTTTTTTAGAAATAAGTATTCCAACTGCATTGAAATTTTTCCAACTGTTTCGGATTTTTTTCAACTGCTTCGAAAATTTACCGACTGCTCTGAAAATTTGCCAACTCTGATCAACATTAGCCGCTCTTGCACCAACTCTTTTGAAGTATTTCTAACTGCCTCGAAATTTATCCAACTTCTTCCGAATTTTTTTCCAACTGCTACGTAGTTTTTTCAACTTCTTTGGACATTTACAACCTGCTCCTAAAATTTTGTCAACTCTGATCAACATTAGTCCCGCCAATGTACCAACTCCATTGAAATTTTTACAACTGCTTCAAAGTTTTACCGACTGTTTTGAAATATTTCCAACTGCTCTATAATTTTTCAAACTGCTTCAAAATTGTTCCAACTACTTCGAAAATTTTTCCAACTGCTTCGAAATTTTTTCAACTGCCCCAAAAGTTCAACAACTAGTTTGAAAATTTGCCAACCATGTTCAACATTGGGAGGGATCGTCCTTCCCCATCCCTGCTTATAGATTTTAACAGCAATAATTTGCCCTGAACATTCAATTTCGGAATAATGATGAAAAATGGTCACAAACTCATGTCCAACAATAACCATAGTTATATATCTTAACATCCAGCTAGAATTGAATATTATAACGAATTCATCATCAGCATCTGAGGTCGTTTAGATGAACAGTGAAGAAATTATTAAATCCGTTGAAAACTCCTGTCGTCACTTCCAATTAATGTGCAGGAAATGGCCATCGTTAAAATCCTATTGACAATAACTCAACTTTCTTATTCGAGAGAAACTTTCGATATCATATGGCTTCTATTTGATGAAATTATCTGTATCTGTCGGAATATATTTTTTTGTTTACGGAAAAATTATAACTTCAACTTCACGCATGAAGAATGCAGCAATAACAAAATGAATAAAAATAACTTAATTTTTCTCGACATAATGAAGAGTAACATTGTAAATTCCATTTGTTGCTTCATTTGTTATTTTGATTCACTAAAAACAAGTTTTCACATATGCTTCAGAATTTAATTTTTATTCAGTCAAACAAAAACTTAAAAAACAATATTTATTTCCCAAACAATACTTACAGGATGAATCAATATGAAATTAGTGTGGATGTGTGCTTTCATTGAAACTAAATAGAGTTTTTTAATGTTTAACTCCAAAATAGTGCCAACAACATATGAATAGGTATTAAAAATGAAACAGTGAGAAAACACAAACAATATTTTTTATGGTGAATTCCTTCAGTCAAAGTCTATCTTTCTTTTTTTCTAGCGAATTGGTCAACCACTTCATTTTCATCAATTTTCACACTATAATGAATATTCATAAGCGCCAACCCATTCAATCTAGTTTCGCTAGAAGAATTGCGCAGGTAATTTTTAATTCTCTTCAAGCTGGAAAAACTTCTTTCTGGAGTAGCAGTAGATACTGGAATCGTAGCTAAAATTTGTAGTAGGATGTAGATGTTCGGATACATATTCTGATTGCACTCATCTAAGCATTCTAATGCCGATTTTGCAATGGAGTTCATTGACATTTTCCATATTTCAAATTCTGCTTTAATTACGTTTTTATTTTTTTCTGGGAGTAGTGAAGAATACATCGATAATGCGTCTTCTAATTCATATTCTCTGTTAAAATTCTGGGTTGGTTTAAGTGCAAAATGAAAGATCATTTTTGCAACAAAAAATAACTCTGAAACATTTCGGGGGGGGGGGGGGGGTTTATGAACCCCCAACCCCCCCCCCCCTGGCTACGCCCTTGTTCACAATAATCAAAACAGAAAATGATTAAGATATGGTTAACGATATGAACGTCATAAATCGTCGAAGAGTGTTCACACAATTGTACATAATCATTAAAAATAATCGGTTTATATTTTTTTCGTTCTTTCTGAGAAAATTTATTAGTTATGTGAAATTTTTTAAACATCAGAGAATGAAGAAAAATTCAACCTTCAAAAAGCCGATCGACTTTTTTAAGCAAGCAGATATTTTGATACAAGAATTTTTCTTGAAAAATTAGAATGTTTTTTCGATATAAAGTCAAAATGAGGTGAAAAAATTAATGATTCATATAATGAAAAAATCTAGTTGGCACAAAAAAACAACTTTTGACAAAATTTCATGAAAAAAAATTCTACCAAATTCTCTGAAAAAGACTTCTTTTATGATCATACTTTTCACGTATCTAAATTTCGATTTTTTAATCTTGAAAACTTGCTTCGTTTCACTTCCAACCTCAGATTACCCTCAACTTAATTTTTCTATAACTGGTTCAAGATTTTTGCCAGAACGATTGTATACATAAGTATACAAAAACATTATAAAGATATAAGTATCAAGATAAGTTTTTATACAAGTCATGATATGAAGTGGATTATTCGAACACAAAACTCCACAGAAATAGATAATAATATTCAGAATGATTTCCTAAGAACATTCTAATTTGTATGTAAAGTATAGTCAATATCTCACGACACCAATTCTTTTATTTAACATGGACTCCAATACTCCAAAACTTGAACTATATTGGCCGAAATTCAAATACAAGGTTTTTACGCCGAGATTGGAATTTTTATGAATTTAAATGGAGAACGATGAGTTCAGAAATAAAATATTTTTATCAGGTACCCAACTAATAGAATTGCGGTTTCGCAAGGTAAAGTGACTTCATTCTACTTATATTAGGTAAAAGGTGTACGTTTTTTATTCGTATGATCATGAAGAACCATACATACATGAATATTTGCGTCTCGTTCATAACAAGAATAACATCGACTAATGATTTCAAGTTATTTCAAACTTAAAAAAATCAAGAGAAGCCCTGAGCAGTAGCTTTTGAGTGTTCGTTCATTAGTGGAGCTATAAGACTATTACCTCAAAATTTTATATTGGACTTGAGGTTGATAACAAATATATAACTGCAGAATCTGAGCACAATCGGAATAATATTCTGGAAATTATTCAAAAAATGAAATATGTAAAAAGTAAATAATAAAAACAAATTTAATTCTATGCATCTGATCGGAAATCCTGTTATGGAAATAGAGATTCTTCTTTTCACTATTCCAATTGTATTTTTATGATTTTGTTAATAATATGACCAGAAATTTGGCATGAAAATTCAGTACATTAGTCTTCATTCACAAAAGAAATTTCACTCGAATCAGATATCCTATTATCGAAATATAAAGATTCTTCGTTACAATATTCCAATGGAAATTTCTATGGTTCTCCTGATTCTTTTGGATGAAATAGCATTCTATTTTTCATCTCAGAAAGTATTCGCCGCAGGTAAAAAACTATAGATTCATTCTTACTGTGAATTATGTGGTGATTAAGAAAATGATTCTAAATTTGAAAAAAAGCATTGGGGTACCATTCTTTTCAGCAATTCTATACGGAAGCCACTGGTAACAATTGAAAATAATTTTTGATTGAAAAACATGTGTTTTGAAATGTACTCATAATCTACCAAAAAGCTAACAAACATCTCATAGGGTGCCGAAAATTTTTTTCAGTTTCTCTCAGAAACAATGCGTCAGAGACCCAGAGTTCATAGGAACTTTATGTCATAAAATCATCTAAAGATGAAGATTTCGAATTTTGCGCACCTTATTCTGAAACACCCTGTTTTGTTCTATCATATTCGTAGATTGAATGGAATGCATAATGAATGATGAATATAATATTGTATGAGTTCAAGATCAAAATGTCGATTATAAACTTGACCATAATTAAATATTGCAACCTCGATATCCAAAAGCGATGAGTATCCTGGAGAGAATGAAGGCTATAATGTTGTGCTATCATTAGCAACCAAAATAGTTCTCAAGGTTCGAGTCACAAAAAAGAGAATAATAAACAGAGTTCCATAAGTGAAGGATAAAGTAATTAACACGTTAGATAAATCGATGTGAATTTTTTTGTCAACTTAACCATTTTGATATAGAGCGGATTGACTTATCTGCCTCAGGGGTGAGGCATCTGAGGTTTTTTATGCTGAAAGAATATTGACATAGATTTTCCACACTCCTGGATGTTAAAACTTCCTAATCCTTATAATCTATATTTCCTTATCCTAGAACTACTAGATTGTAGTCTCGATTAATGAATTCCTGTATTCCAATCCGTCTGTTAATGAAATGTTGATATCAGAATGGAATTCATTCGATGTTTTCATATTCTATCGATATATAAATACAAAAACTATATGATACGATAAAATCATTCATTATAACAGATAGTAAAGTAGGACAAGCAATTCATATTTAAATCTTTATCTGAACTTTATGAATCGAATTTTTGGTTTCAAAACAATTTTTATCATTGACAGTTGTTCGAAACAGATATTGAATTATGAAGAACTACAAGATTCAAAACGATTCAATCACCTCTGAATAATAATTGCACTATGCGTATAGGGTTCTGAATATCATTCAAACTAGCCAATGAAAACAATCCTGGGAATGATTTATTCCAATGCTTCGAAATTAGAAAAAAATTAGAAATTATAATGATATCAAGATATACCTGAACTTTTTTGGATAATGGATCGAAATTTCTAACGAAAAACAACAAGAGAATTTAGACCAATTAAAAAAAACACAAACTATTAACTTGAAGTAATAGCGAATTTCGAAGAAAACAATATCCATTTGAACGGATGGTTTAATAAATTTTATGGATACTGTGAATTAACAAAATAATAAGATTTCTCATTCTCAACGGGAGGTCCCTGAGATATTCTCAAAAAGCTTGCTATGCGGAGGTCCATGGGATATTCTCGAAAAGCTGGGAGGTTTATGCGAATATCCCATTGACCTCAACAATGTGAGCAGTTTGAGAATTTCCACAAGGGATGTCCTTGAGAGCTCTCTGGGAATATCCCTGAGGCGGAAATTTGGATGAGATATAGAGCTCTCAGCAACTTCGCAGAACATCACGAAAGTAGTCACGATTTCCCGAAAAGATATCGCTATCTATGCGACGTGTTCGTGTGGACTAGGAACTGACGTTCACACACCTTACAGTTCAAAACATGAATATCTATTTCACTTCATACATTTCGAATGAACCAGCCAATAACACAGTACAAGTCACATAGATTGAATGTTGTTCAAAGATGTCGCTGAATATCACATTTCATCTTGAAAAAATCAGAAAATATTTTTCAAGTGAAATTCACATGCAGACATTCAATTCCTTGATTATATTGCTCATTCAATTTCCAAAAAATATGTTCTCTATTCTATATTCATGACATTCATACATTTCTTGCCTATTTTCAGATACGAAAATGGATCCTGATTTGGAACAGCTAACGATACTCAGGAACTCGTTCCTCAGTGGCCTTACAAGACCTATAGAATTCCGCAAAAAACAGATAAAGGGCATATTGAGATTAGTAGAAGAGAATAGAGATGCACTCATAGACGCCTTATCGAGCGATGCCTGCAAAAGCAAGACAGAAGTTATTGGTGAAATAGAAATTCTTAAAATGATGCCCTCCATATGATTTATAACATAACGTTTAGTGAAGCCAAGAATGTTGCTTCAAATTTGGCTAATCTGACAGCCCAGGCTCAAATTGTACCTGAACCTCATGGAGTAGTGCTTGTTATCGCGGCTTGGAACTATCCTCTGGTATTAGCACTAACACCACTGATTGGAGCAATTGCAGCTGGCAACTGTGTTGTGACTAAACCTTCAGATATGGCACCAGTTACTGCGCAGCTAATTGCAAAACTGTTGCCCCAATATATAGACAAAAATTGGTGTATGGTTTTTCAAGGCGGACCAAATGAAACTCAACAGTTATTGAACAATAGATTCGACTATATCTTCTACACTGGTTCCACAAGAGTTGGACGTATAATTAATGAAATCGCAGCCAAACATTTCACACCAGTGACATTAGAAATGGGGGGAAAAAGTCCTTGTTTTATAGATTCATCTGTAGACATCGATATTGCAGCCTCAAGAATTGTTTGGGGTAAGTCCTTGAATGCAGGTCAAGCTTGCATAGCTCCAGATTATATTTTATGTTCCAAAGACATCGAAAAGAAGTTCATAGAAGCATTCAAGAAGGCTCAATCAGCACAATTCGGCTCAGATATGAAAACTTCGCCGGATTATTGTCGGATAATAAACAGAAACCATTTTAATAGGCTAGTGGGGCTTCTGGAAGGACAAGAAATTGTGTATGGAGGAAGACATGATGGTAGTAATCTCTACATGGAATTGACAATTTGTACCAATGTTGATCCTAATAGTGCTCTCATGAAGAAGAAATTTTTGGACCTATCCTTCCGATTGTTACACATAAAAGACGCATTTGAAGCTGTTAAATTTATTAATTCCATGGAAAAGCCTTTAGCTCTTTATGTTTTTTCAAACAAGAACAAAGTAGTAGATCTCTTCATCGAAAGAACTTCTAGCGGAGCAGTTTGCGTCAATGACACTATGATGCATTTTAGTTGTGAGAGCCTACCATTTGGTGGTGTTGGATACAGTGGAATAGGTGCATATCATGGTGATTTAACTTTTGATACTTTCTGTCACAAAAAACCAGTTCTGAAGCAGTCTATGAGAAGTTATGCAGAACTATTGATGAGCATACGTTATGCACCTTTCAGTGATACAAAGACTAATATAATGAAACAAATTTTGAGAAAAAGACGTAGCCTAGTCAGTATGCAAACTATACTATATATTTTGTTTATATTAATCGGATGTTTTCTCACTTATGTATACTTAGAATATGGAAAAAGCATAAAATCTTCTATCACTTCATTATTTGAGTAATAAAAGCGAGGTCAATATTCGGAAAACAATGAATAGCTGCTTAGTTATGAAGAAACCGTTATTGTTGAGGTATGTCCAGATTCGATAGAGTAATCAATTACTTTTTTTGCCCGGGAAAAAAGTGAGTACTTTTTTCGGTATATTATACACTCACTTTTTACCCGCTTCGCGTCGGTAGACAACATAACCTCGACCTAAAATCTAATACTTTTTTCCCTTGTATAATAAATAACTATTATGCACCTTAGGAAATGAAAGGAAAGAGAAAAGATGAGAGGTGCCTATAATTTTTTTCAAATTTCAGGTGAAATCCAAAATTTTGAATTCTATTTTCTCAAAATTGGCTAAATAATACATAGTTATCGCAAACTATAGATTTAGTTTTAATTGTTGTTTAAATTTTGTTACAGTTACGCTAACTTCATTGAAATTTGTGTATTATTGAAATATTGTATTATTATTTATTATTGTTGGGGTGGGCAGTTGGGGGTCTTTTTTTGTTATACTATATATTTTGAACTTATGTGGTCACTGGTTCGGTATCATCTGACATTGAATTTTTCATGGTTGAAGTAATGGGAACCCTTCCGGCTGATATTTTGAAACTAGATGACAGCTACGAGTACTCAATTTCAATGTTTTCGGTTTTCCAGGTCTTCAAGTGCATAAAACAATCTATAAACCACAGGACTAGAGTCCTTTCAATCCCTCAGCGAATTGTAGACCTCCCTCCAGTCGGGCTAAAAACTTTTAGTTTCAGTTCCTGAGTTGAAAATATGCTAGTTCCGCCGACCTCGACATAAAAATGATCTGAATGTGTATGAAATTGAACATTAATGACCCATTTTAATGTTCAATTTATGCTATTTTAATGTGCAATTGAGGTAGGCAACCGAACACAAAGCAATACGAATAATGTAAAAAATCTACTGAAACATAGAAATTTTATTATGTCAAATGTAGGTATGTGCTGAGCAAAATGAGAATGTATTTTAATGAAAAATGTATTCTCAAGTGATAATGAGGTCGACGGAAAAATCTAATCAACTCGTTTATTAATCTAGCTACTAATGGTCTCTAACTATTGAAATATCTTAACCATTAGTCGCCGTCATTAATAACCTAGTTGATTAACTATAACTATTATCTATCAATTTAGAAGAATTATTGAACCGTTCATTATAATTCTTTTGATGAGCTCAGAACTATCTGAGCATGTGACTGAAATCTGGTTTTGAAGGAGGATTATTTGGTCACATTTTATATGAGAGTTGGATGATTATGTAAAAATAATATGCTTTATAAAAAATCAATAAAGAATAACAACAAACAGATTGTCATTTTCGGAGTGAACTTTCTCTTCAGCATTGAGAATTATTAAGAATAAGTCATATGAGGGGTTTTGCAAAAATTGAATGGGCAGACCAAAGATTATAGAGTATATTATATAATCTTTTGGACAAACGTTGATTTGTACCTATTTGAGTCGATGGTTTTTATGTTCAAAATTGAAGGGAGATCTGACGTGAGATCAGAACCCTTTTCACGCTCGTTCATATTGGGAAAACGATACTTCAAGCTTGAATACATCGAAAACTATTTGTCTCATGCTATTCATTATAGATGATATCGTATTTGAGCCCGATCGTGAAAACGTCAACAATATAAGATTCGAGATTCAAGTACAATAGATGAATAGATAGAAACCGATAGTTTTCAGTACTCTTAAATTATCGTTTACCCTATATAATCCAGTCGAATTGTGCTTTTATCAGGAAAGTTTTGGTTTAGTTTTGATTTCTTCCATTTTTTATGTTTTTGGTGATGCTAAATCCGAATTTGAGGTTTGCTAACAAAATTTCGTAACGGAACATAGAAAAAAATATGGAGAAGAACAAAAATCTCATTCTTGGTCAGTTTTTTGCTTATTACTCGAAAACTATCAACTTTTCGTGAATAACCTTTCCAAACAAAATAAAAGTACATAAAATTTCCTACAAATTGTACTAACACAGCTCGCTTTGCGACAACGCGTTCTGGCTAAAATTATAGTTGAAAATGAGGTATTTTAAATGAAAAAAATTAATTTCTATGGTTCCGATCATGCGATCCTCAAATTCGATTCACAAAAAAAATCACTCGAATCTGATATCTTGTTATGGAAATATAAAGATTCTTGTTTTCAATATTCCAATTTGAATTTTCTATAGTTCTGTTCACACTATGGTCACACAATTTTGCATGAGGCTTATGAGCATCTTGCATTCGGCCGCAACATTCCATTTCGATTGGTTTCGTTTTGTCTGAGATATTGAGGAACAAAACGGCACCAATCGAAATGAAATCTTGCGGCCTCATTTGAGATACCCATAATAAGCCTCTCGTAAAATATTGTGGACATAGTGTACATAGAACCATAGAAAATTCAATTGGAATATTGAAAAGAAGAATCTTTATCTTTCCATAACAAGACATTCGATACGAATGAAATTTTTTTGTGGATCGAGACTAATATACTGACTGTTCATGCAAAATTTTAAGAGGATCGCAACATCGGAACCATAGAATACGAGGTGAGTGGCAGATCCATCCCTACAATTTTTCATTTTATTAATGTTATTGTACCATTTTAGCCTTGAGGAAGAATCACAAAAGATTCGAAACGTTGGCAAATATTAAGAAATCAAAAGAAAAACTGGTCCAAATTCCTGTTAACATTTCATTCAACATAGAATTAATTTTTTTTTCATTTATTGAGTCATAGAAAATACCTCATTTTTAACTATAATTTTAGACAGAACGGATTGTCAATTACAATTTGTAGTGAATTTTATGTACTTTCATTTTGTATGGAAAGGTTATTCACGAAAAGTTTATGGTTTTCGAGTAATAATCAAAAAACTGACCAAGAATGGGATTTTTTATTCCTTTTTCATATTTATTTCTATGTTTCGTCACGAAATTTTGTTAGCAAAGTTCAGATATGGATTCACCACCCCAAAAAACATATAAAATGGAAGATCTCAAAACTACCCCAAAACTTTTCCGCTAGGGGTTCTTTTAAGTACAAATATACTGTATTAATAAGGGTACGAAATCTCTTGACGTCAATAATGTTTTCCACAATATTCACAATATAAATTTTTTTATTGCAATATCGCAATTACCAGGTTTGCGAACAAAACCAAAGTTGGCAATCCTTTAGTAAAATCCCATTTTTGTCATACATTCGGTAGGTATTTAGACGAAATATTTCGAGATTTTCGAATGACAACCCTGTATTTTTTACAGCGTTCGATTCGAAAACTAAAATGAATGTCAAGAATTAGTGCAGTATAGTGTAAATAGTGTATAGTAGGCTGGAGACCATATTGCAGGGCAAAGTGATGGGTTGGAAGGAGACGAATTTCATGGTTGAAAAATCTTAGAACCTGGTATGATGTGAATACTACCCAGCTATTCCGCGAAGCAGTAAACAAAGTGAAATTAGCATGCATGATAGCCAACATGCTGTAGGTAGGTATTACAAATTTGGTATAAAATCGATACATCAATAAAAATTTAAAACATAGGTAGATTCATTCGTGATAGAAGAGTAGATGTGCGTTTTAGGTAGATGACAACACTGTCGATGAAAATACATATATTAGCGGAGAGTTCCCTTATCCCAAATTTCAGAACGAACTATTCACTGGTTCTCCAAAAACTTATTTGAGGCCAAGTAAAAAGGATAACCCTGTATATTATTTCATAGGAAGAATGAAGTTTCCGCAATCCAAAAAATCAAATTTGCGATAGGTATAGGCTCACTCTCTACGAAAACATTTGTACTAAACGAATAGTTTTGAAAAAATTTCAATCAATTCAAAAATCAGAATTTTACTTACTTATAACGGCATGTTGAGACTGAATAAGAAGTACTTCATTGTTGTTAGAATGTTTCATACCATATTCCTCATGTTTTTCTTGCTCAATATGAATGTCATTTTTTAAAATGTCCAGTGTTTCCTCAGCATGTGAATATCCTAGAGTTGTACAGGTGGTAAAAAACAGCGGAAAATATCTGAATATGTTTAGAATTCAACACCCTCGCTGAATATCGGATGAAAGGATATAACTCACAAACATTAGAATTGTGAATAAGATGGTACATTGCCTATGTGTGATGCAAATCCTTGACGGATTCTCTGATTCGGCCTTGCGTTCCATTCTTCAATAAGGCCATCATTTTGTAGCAACTCTTTTTGAAGCCACACTCTCAATTCTGATGAAACGTGAATGTAACTCTTTTCTACATTTTTGTGTTTTTGTTTGTATGAAATCGGTCAGTTAGGTGGACGTCAGCGTAAATCTGAGAAAGCTTGATCAATACGAATGTGGAAGATTCTGCGCATCAGTTGGAAGGGGCGGAGCTGTTGTTTAGCGCCAACTAGGCTCTCTTTCGAAATTCATTCATAATTCAAAAAATAAAGAAAGCGAACATGATTGAGTTTGACTGATTTTACGGGAAAATAACGTCAAATAGATTGAAATGTTGTACAAAAGATTTAAGAAAAGCTGCTTTGGAGCACTCGTTCATTGGTGGAGCAATAATTCAAAAAATGAAATTTGCGAAATATCAATAATTGAAAGAAAAATTAAAATCTATGGTTCAGATTGAAACTTTGCACGAACATTCAATATATCAATTTTCATTCACAAATAAATTTCACTCGAATCGAATATCTTGTTATGGAAATGTAAAGGTTCTTCTTTTCAATATGCCAATTAATTTTCTTTGTTCTTGTCATACTATGGCACAAAATTTTACATGGGACTTATTATGAGAATGTTGATTGTGGCCGCAAAATTTCATTTCGACTGGCTTCTTCTGTCTGAGATGTCGAGGAAAAAAATTGTTTGATGAAAGCTGTGATTTTTCTTGTAAGATGGAAATAAATTAAATATCGTATTTAAATTTCGAAACCGAAAATTGCTTTCCAAAATGTCTCATTTGTGGAACCATGTTTATTTGAAATATTTTACTGAGTTTGAGGTCTTCCATCAGCTCCCAAAAAGTATCGAAACTTTGTTTTACTATATCCGGTAGTTATATTCCTTATTGTATCTGGGAAGCAAAGAACTTGACTTAATTAACTGTTCTATTACGAATTTTTCTCAACCGTTCTCTATTATATGCAAAAAAGATATAACAATGAAATGCCAGTTTCTAAGAAAACTTTTTAGGTTTTCACCCCCAGTCTCTGAAACAGAAATAATAAAAATTTCGAAAGTTTTTTAGAAATGCAGAATCCTCTCATATTATATTTGAATCGATAAATGAAATGCCAGTTTTAGGTATAGGTACGTATAGTCCGTTCACGAAAGTTGCGAGTTATTAGAGAACTCTATGCAATATTGACAACATTGCGTATCAATCTGACAAGAAAA
>CM024242.1:65227855-65303116 GCA_013421045.1 Propylea japonica | reverse complement strand
TTTGTCCAAAAACTAGTGAATAGATATGTATGTATACGTACCTGCATAAAATGCCTATAAGCTATTAAAAATGCACTCGCACACCTTTTGATTATGTATATGAATTCACAATAAAAAATGCAATTGCTTGTTTCGATACTTGACACTTAAAAAAAAACTTCTATATGTATAACGAAATTTTTTGCGGATTTAGCGATTCCGTTATAGAGTATATTCTTATCTTGAATTTACCTGAGTGTACAGGAAAAATCTTTCTACGATGGCGTTTTAACCCACTTTTCTCGCACTCATTTTACATAGTTGAGAAAGTGTCACTTTCCCGCACTAGTTCGGGAAAGTAAGATCGCTACCTACTTAGGCCTACCTAACCCAGAACGTTACACAGGTCACAGTTTTAGACGATCATCGGCAACTTTTCTGGCAGATTTAGGGCGAAGGGATAACCAATATAAAACGTCTTGGAGGCGGGAAGTCAACTGCTGTTGCCTAGAGTTATTTGGAGGACTCCGTAGAACAGAAGAAAAACTACTCGAATAAATTCATTCATGTACTGGCAACTTGCAACCGATGCCGTCTCAGTCATCTTCATGCACTTTGCAATCTACGAGTGTTACTCTTAACAGCCAGTTACCACAAACTAACTACTCTGGACCGGCTATTCTGACGCATTTGCAGAATTCAACGAATTGTGTTTTCAACATTAATATCATAATAAATAGTGGATTTTCATAGAATGTTTTGAATGTTGAAAAAAATATATATTTTCAATGAATTTCGAATCTTTATGCGACCGTAGAAAAAATAATTTCCTAATTCATGCGTAAAGTGTCTTCCCGCCCTTGACTGCTTGCCGGAACTCCGTTTCGCGTCGTCCGGGTGAACGGCAGTCGCGTGCGGGAATGTATCACTTTCCGCACTTGTTAGGAAAATAACTATTCTGAATTTGTTCGTTTCAAATCGATTTAGATTTTTTCATTAATATTGATTGAGGAAGATTTATCTGATTGGTCTTAGTGAATAGAGGTTATTCGAGTCAAATAACCAAACAATCGAGCATCACACTCACACATGGTTCCTTTCAAAACTGATCTAACAGTTATAGTCCAAAAGTCGCTATAATATTTCAGTACCTTTTTTTGAAACGATGTATTTTTGCCTCAAAATAGGTTTCAGTTTCGGCTATTGACATCTCCATGTGAGCCAAATCGAGCATTTTTTCAGCTCTGCGACCAAGATGTAGCTGTTGGAGGCTAAATTTGCAAGGAAGGGTTATGCGGAAGCAATTGATAGCACATTTCGTAGTGATTTACAATTTTGAGTTTTTTATTTGTTGAGTAGGGTTTATTTAATTGCAATTGATGGTCTGCATTTTTCAAGTTAGTCGGTGAATAAAATTCTGTGTCATACCAGATTTTAGATGTGTATTTACTCTTTTGGCCTTGCGGGCGGTGGTGGCTACAACCACGTTCAAATTCTTGAAGATGTTGGTCGATTTCCAGGATCAAAGACAGGTCATACACGAAATTCTTTTTCCATCGTTTTAAAAATCTGAAAGGTATCGTTTCTACTAGAAGGTAAATATTCCGAATAAATCTCATAGAACAGAGATTGTTCAACTATACGATGTACCATAAACATTTTCTCAATGACCAGAAGCTGCTATTGTCCGACCAAATCCAAAAAAGGTAGATAAAGAAGTTAAGTCGTTCGACATCACCATCATCTGTCTATTTCCTACAATTCTTACGCAACTATAGCTGCATTTTACAAGACATTAACGCCCGTAGTCGAAACGAGCCACTTGTGGGAAATAAATAAGGCCATAAACTTAAGGCAGGCCATAAAAATCAATCGTAAATCACACATATATATGCCGGCTATGTTAGACATCTGCGAATGTTGTAGTTGTTGTATGTCGAACCTTAGACTGCCGCTAGCCAGATTGACTGCTTTCAGAAGAAAGGATTTCGCGCGATGGGCCATATAATGGCGGATGATGGTTTCAATATGTCAATGTAGTTAACGGAACGTCGTAAATATAATGGGTTCGTGTGGGAAAACTGATACGGTTCTGGAGGTTCCGTGAAATGATTTATGTTGTGTTTCGTCGGTTATGTTTGTTTGGTTATGGGGTGTTTCGATTTCAAAGTGAAATAGTACTGGTATTCGTTTCACCTTGTTAAAATTGCCATATATTTGAGTTTGAAGTGAGTATGAACTCAGATATTGTATAGATTGGACAAACAGCAGCATGAATGAACAAAAGGTGTATTACGTCCGTTGAAAATTTCCAGATCTGACTCATATTAAGTATTATTTTCAGTGGCCGCTCGTGAGATTTCACTCAGAGGTGACCCGAGACCACGCAACCAACAAAATAATTGACTTCTACGCAGAACGAACGATAATGAGCAGAATTAATAATTAATTTGCATTGCAGGTCGAGGTGTCTCATTTACTCGAGTTATGAGAATTTTAGCATCGTAAGGCACTTTACTGAATTTATTATTCAAAGTAAAATCTACAGGATCTTGTGTTTCTTCATGTTCATTACTTTCATTGTATTCTCACTTCTTGTTTCCGTTACATTTTCTTGCTGAAATATTAAAATTACCTACAAACTTTTCCGAAAAATGTCACAAAACCCAAACCGGACGCTGGGAGGATTAATACTTCGTTAATAAAAAGGAGGAGGAATCAAAACAACAGCTGATCTCCATCCACGATCGCCGGGGGTTGATTCGAACCGATCGGACGTTCAGTTTCGGTTGAGCTCGTTCGCCTAGAAACGAAAATAATGCCGCGAAGCCGGGCCTCCGACACGTGATCTACAGCTTGAATTTTGAGTGGTTTCCACCCCGTTCATTGAAGAAGTTGAAATGTTACATTCTAACGAATCTCGACTGGTGGAGGCGATACTTCTTCGCTAAGCGGTTTGCCTGCTATCTGTTACGCTGTATGTGTGTTGCAGGCTCAGCAGGTGGTAACCTTGATGCACTTTTGGCTTGTTCATCGGCTTTTTCATTTCTTCAACACCACAACGCACCCATAGAAGAGTCACTTCATTGCCACTGCCACAGTATAGAAGAAACTGAAACTAGAGAAAAGATTCCGTCATTGTCTCATCGTTTCAGACAGTGTATGCGAATATATTCAGTTTAATATCCTTGTGAGGGCGTTAATCTCCAAACGCCAGCTCCGCATTCACTATAGCGCCCCCTTTAATTAACTCCAAGCCCATCAGACAAATATGCATTAAAACAGTCAAAATCAACTCTGACCTCATCCGTATCGTCGAGCCGGCCCATAACCTGCATCGGCAAGCTAATTTCGCGACCTTGTCGCAGTCGCCCGGTCGTAAACCGCCTTGAACCGGCCCATCATCATCCATCGCCCGCGTACACACGTTCGCGTTCAGTACACAGACAATACCACAGACAACTCTGGCGCAATGCACCACATTGCATTTTGCAGCGTAATGGGACGTTATCTGCCGACGCCGGGCGTGTAGAGGACGGGGAAATGTGCAGTGACGGCCGTACGGGCGTAATGTGCTGGGACGGCGGTCGTTTCGAAAAGAGATATGCAATTTTGCAGCGTTTGTCGAGGGGCGGCCGATAGGCTGGAGGTTGGTTTTTAATTGGTCCGGTAGATGGCGGTGTGCTTTGTGCGTTTCGGAACTAACACGTTGTAAAATTTAAAGGGTTTGGCTTTTTTTGCGGATGCTGGCGTTAATTTGGGTCAGGGTAGTTTTTAGTTTGTTTTTTGTTTGGGTTTGGATGGGATAGTGTTGGGGATTTTCGTGTTGTTGGGGGAGTTATGGTTTGTGGAATTTTGCGAGTATTGTCCGTAATTTTGGATTTAGCTATGAATGTTTGATTTTAGTCTTTTATTTCCATTCATAAGCAGTGTTTCATATTATTCGTTTGGTTTGTAGATTAATAGGTCGTACTTTATAAACTTATTCTCTTTCAACTTATTGGAAAAGTATATTGTAGTTGTTAAATTGAAAATTAAATCCTATATGTGGTTCGAATTATTTTCACATTTTTGATCTTGACCGTTCTCTCGAAATTTTGAATAATTCGACAATAGTGCTTTGAAATGGACAATTATATAACCATAACATTACCTAATTTTCTGATACCGCTTTTCACAGACGCTAATTTTCGTGAAGAAATTCAACAGTTGGAAGTTGAAAACATACTCTAAACACCTGAAAAAACTATTTTTTGAATTTCGAAAGCTTGAAGTTTCCGAAATTGACTTACTTAAGCAATTGCTCTTTCGAATATCAGTCATTCAATATTGCCCTAATATTGTAGTTCAAGATTGACTCTTAAAAATGATGGGAAGTCGCCAATTTTTTTGTTAGTCGTCTAGCTAATTTCTAATCCTTAGCGAATCCAGAGTCCATGCTAAAACACCCTCTAAAACGAAGTAAATTTTCTCTATAATGAAATATTCAAAGAACATCACTCTTTGAATGGGTATTGGTGAGAAGGTAAAAAGGTGGTTGCTTCCGTAAATTTTCCGGACGTACGTAATAAATCCTGACTTCAAACTAAATCATTACGGCGGCAAAGAGATCCTTCTGAAACAGTTCTAAATACACCCCTGGCTGTTTGGTTTCAATATAACCATTACGATAGTGTGAAAGTTTGTGCGAAAATGTCTGAAAGGAAGTGCTAAGTTTGAATGATAACTTATTTTATCAGTTAAGTCGACTGCGACATAGACGACTATAGAAACAAATTTTCTGTAAAAACGAAATTTCTTTATAACGATTTTTTGCGGATTTAGCTCTTTCGTTATTGGGAAGTTACACTGTATTATATTAAAAATCATCTCTAATCGAAAAATAACAATTTTAAAACTGCTTCTTTGATAATCCTCGTTGAACACTGAAAAATCATAGGCGTTATTCTGTCAACTGAAGCATCAAAAATTAATATTTCGAAGTCACTAACTCAGCCATCATGTATCCACTTACATTTACATGTTTTACACAATAAAATTGTGCAAGATTAAATTATGATTCCATTATTTTTTTAATGATTTCAAACTTCCTATTTGTACCAATTTCGATTCATAATAATCCCGATTGTGAAAAAATAATTAGTTTCCGACCCGAACACCAAGTGTTAATGAACAATTAAGCAAGTTACAACGGTCATAAATCACGATGAATATCATTGCGATACAACAATAAAATTATTGTTATCGTTCACATTACAGCGATCTATATGGAATATTTAAGTAGAAAAACAGGCGCCTGAGAATGTTCTTTTCACTATTTACTTTAATATTTTTATCTTTTGTCGCGGGATTCCTCCAGTTCATTGAATATGTGTTGTGCAATACGGACAAGAGAAAGTGATATGGTTAATTCATATAAATTCTTATTCGTTTCAATTATAAATGGTGTTTTAAATTGCGCGGATTTTTCAATAATAAATGAAATATAGATGGCGCACTGAATTAGTCTGGGAAATTTGACTTTAACGGTTATTGATTCAGCTATTCATAAACTATAGTCTATCCAAATCCGAGAGGCCAGCGTAAACAAACTAGAAACGCGATTTGGTCGCTCTTATTGGTCGAAAGTGGCGTTCCTGAAGCTTCGACCAATAAGAGCGACAAATCGCGTTTCTAGTTTGTTTACGCTGGCCTCGGATTTGGATAGACTATAGTTGATTAAATAACTATGTACACATTTCCAAATGAAAATTTAATGCTTTATCTTGCGAACAAGGTAGAGGTTTTTTTTAATTCTGTACACCTTTGATGTACCCAGCTAGGGTAGGTTCGGTTCGATTGTATGATTTGTTTAATTCTTACTGCTAGCCAAATATCATCTGTATCATAAAATTTAATTATTATGTGTACAAATATCATAAATTGATAAACATGATCGATAACGGTTATAAACATGTAGATCAGATTACGTGTTATCTCAATATCAATTCTATCTATCTGAGACACGTTTTGAAGATGACGGTAAGGTTACCGAGACCTTGCTGTTTACGTATGAAAATTATACAGGCTGGTCGCACTGGTACATACTACACAACTGACCTTATCATTGCTCCATATTTATACTTCCATTTTCAGCTACAAATGTCAAATATAAATTCATGAAATTAGACGATCTAACATATATTATATCGTCTATTCTATCAGAAAATATTAGCTATATCATCAAAGAATGATACTATTCGATCCAATAAAAAGAAATAGAGTTAACAAAGACAGATATGCCGACACGCAACCCTTAAAAAGACCCTTAGTATCCCACTGGGTGGCTGTGAAGATCCTCTTCAAGTGTCGGGCAGCAATCTAGCCGACATCTCGTTATGTAAAGTGTCTGTTTAGGGGCATAATTCACGCGTTATGTGTCGTCCCATAAGTCGGTTACGAGACAGTTGTATTAGGAACGATGATGGCCAAACGACCCTTCCACCACCGTTTAGGACGGCTAGGCTAATATTCCTTAGTAACATCAGGCTTTTTGGGAATATGGCTGGTCTTTGTCCAGTTTTTCATGGATTGTTTTGATGATTTTAATGGGCGGTCATTTATGATACGAATAAGAACAAGATTTGATATTTATTTCTTCTTTTTAAAGGGTTTTCCAATAAGAGGTGTTATTTGAATAGCCCGCTATTTCGGTACATGTCACGTTTGAAGCTGCATTTTTTGACATTTGACAAGAAGAAACTATGCCATTAATGAAAAATGGAACGGTACACGCTTCAAGAACGCATTGAAAATTATTAAAATTCACTATAAAAATGGTGAAAATTTGGCAGAGACGGTTCGTAAAACTAGTTGGACCGCAATAAAGAAATTGGTGGAAAAATTGGAGCTGTTGGGACAAGTTAGTGTAGTGATGTGAAGAATAAAACCCGTTCAGGTCGCTCAAGAACAGCCGAGAATATTGCTGCTGTAGCCGAAAGTGTCGAAGAAACCCAGGTTGTCAATCCCTCTTCGTTCTCTGGAATCAGGCATTCCACAAACGTCATTACACCGTATTTACATAAAGATTGGGTCTTAAGGCTTATGAGGTTCAGTTACACAAGAACTCAAGCCGGCCGATCATCAACAACGTCGTGTCTCTGCTGATTGGGTCGTTAAAAATGAAGAGAATGATCGGAATTCCATCGAAGAATCATCTTGAGTTACGAGGCTATTCCACCTCGGTGGCTTCGTCAACAAGCAAAATTGTCGCATCTGGGGCTCGGAAACCTAAGAGTTATTGTTGAATAGCCCCAAAGATGGAATTCGTGAGGCTATCGATGGCATAATGCAGCCACTTCGCGATTTGGTTATGGTGAAATTCATTAAAAGGATATGGTCCTGTAGGCGTGATCGTGGTGGTCATTTGCCTAATGTTATTTTCCACTATCAACGGCATAGCTTCTTCTTTATAATGAAATAAACATCCGATCATTCATATTGAAAAATGGCCATTTTTCTTTGGATATCAAAATAACACCTCTTAGTGGAAAAACTTGTACATGATTTTATGAAATTCATTTTCTAAATGGATATTGATATATGAATCTTCATATCCCATAACAAAGTCCTATACAAATTTGGGTGGTACGAAAAAAACAATAAGGTACTCGCATCTTTTTATGAATTCTTGAAGGAAAAAAGAAAAAAATACTTCACAAAAGTAACATTTGAAACTAGCCAATCTATCGAGACACCGGTTCCAATTTCGTGACCTGTCAGCGGTCCCGTTTACAGTACAATTCAATCGATTATGACCGATAAATTAATTCATATCTAATTTCCTGTCCGAAAATTTACGAACGGGCATAAAGATATAATTTATGGTTTCATCAGTATTCAGTATTTGTATCGTCCTGTATCGTTAACCGATACTAATAGGGTAAGATGGTTCTTCGATTGTTTATGCAGATCTGTTTGCGGATTAACCGAATTAGCCATTCTATTCGTGTTGCTAGCTGATAATTTGCGAGATCAAGTGAAAGTTGTCCGGTGTCTGCAGGCCACGCTCGCTTTGGATTCGGCCGGCATGGAATTCTTGAGAAATTTTCGACTTTTCAGCTATATGTCACATTCAAGAGGCGTTTCAAGGGCAGACTTATGTCCGCCTCATAATTCGCGTGTACGACTGTCTTATTCGTTCCATGATGTCTCTCTCTCGCTGTTGTCTTTTGAATTAAAAATATGTGTGCTCAATTTGTATTGCTTCTATGTCCTTTGTTATTTATTGAAAATTTTTTGAGTACTATCATTCCTTTCTCTGCAGATTCGATAATAATGTTACAATGTGTATTTTGGCCTACACCACTCAAGTTTACTTGGGAGGCTGAATCACATGGCCTTTTAATCAGTACGTACTCAATTTGCTTATGTATATTATCTTTATATTTTTGGATTAATAAACCCCATTATTATTATAACTGAATGGTTTTGATGATGAATTTGCTTTATACCCTATTAGGTTGTAATTTTTCCGATTATCATTGTATGTATCAGTGCGAACAGCCTGAATAATTCTCATAAGTAACACAGCAAGGTCTGCAGAACCTTATGTCATCTTTAAACGCGTCTAGAAAGATAGAAGTGGTATTGAGAAAACAGTTGGGTCTGGATCTGAAAGATGAGACAATTACGACACTTTGTGATCAACTATTACGTAAATAACATGTGTAGCAAATCTCAAATCATGGTGAAATGACTAGAAAACACCTCTTCAAAACCAGCAAATAAAACTTTCAATCTCTGGTGGCCAAAACTTGCGAACCAAACCTCCGACAACTTTCTAAAATTCATTAGTGGCCCAATCATCTAACCCTTCGGTACTCCACCTCATCTTGTCCTTGATAACTATCTCCGAGATTATTAACGACAATGGAACATTGTGGATGTTCCGATACCACCCTGAAGATAAGATACGTGCACCGGAAACGTGGCACGTCGGAACAATGGAATCCCAGAGACGTAACCGTAAAGAAGGGGCGAGGGGGGCAGAGCCACGTCATGGCGGAACGAGCCAGTTGCCATGGCGACGCGGGGTGATGCGCCACCCCTTCCAGGCCGATCGATGGGGTCGTTTCTAGGCAGGAGCGAGTTAGCCCTACCTGAATTTACGACCCAAAATGGATTTATAATGGAATAAACATGGTTTCGAATGTTGCAATTTCCAGATGGGCTAAAGTGTGGGATTTATGTATAATATAGGGGGGTGAGGGGTAGCGATTCGTAGGAATTAGGGTTTATTGATATTATTTTGAGTTGTTGTAATGGATTGATCGTTATGGTTATGGTTTTCGGTACTTTGTTTGTCCATAATAAAGACTATATTCTTTATTGTTGATCAGTTGAGAGTTATATAGGAATAATTCCTTACATTTCGCGTTGACTTCATGAAACAACTTTAATACCACTTGAAAAAACACTTGAGCTAACTTGGGTGTAGGTATCCCCAAGGACCATATAAAAACTTCTGTAAATATTCTTAGTTATCCTGGTCGTTGGGGTGTAATGAAAGAATATTACCACTTTGCAGAATGTTATGGCCAAGTGATTAATATAGGAGACTCTTTTCACGTGAAAGTTACTTGATTAAAACGTTTGCCTTGAACACTTGAACTCTCAACATGAGTTAGTGATTGCGTTGCTAACTGGTAGTGTTAACTGATGTGAAGGGTTCGAAAAAAACTACCCGTGTTTTTTTTTCATCGAGAATCATCTCCCAAAGTCCTCACATTTTTTTACAGACCACCTGTATTTGATTCATTCGTTTTAACGTGCTCTGCTCGTTTGGTTCGTTCGAACTGTTCTGTTGCAAGTGAATGCGAATCTTTAAAGTTGCAGTCACCGGCTCCCAAATTTCGGCAGAAAAATCTTTACAATTTGCAGACGTTGCTTTTTCGTGTGCTAAAGATGAAGATCTTGAGGTCACACTATGATTTGACAATTCTCGCTGATCAGTGAAAGTTGTGAGTTTACGAATTTAATTCAGAGTTGTCAATTCTATATAGGCATCTGAAAATAAGAATGCAGCGCCACGGCAGGCATTCGTAGAACTATAAATAGTGACATGGAAGGATTTGGTTATATTGTTTTACTAGCGACCCGCCCCGGCTTCGCACAGACATCACATTAGAAACCTAAAAAATATACAGTACTTCTCCACTATTTAATGGATGTTATTTAATTATAAAACCTTCCTCTTGAATCATTCTATCTATTTAAAAAAAACGCATCAAAATCCGTTGCGTAGTTTCAAAGATTTAAGCATACAAAGGGACATAGGGACAGAGAAAACGACTTTGTTTTATACCTACTATGTAGTGATGTGTATATCTGCTTCATTTAAATTTGGATTTTCATCAATATATCAAAATTTCAGAAATCTATAGCGAACGAGTGTAGTACTGTGTATATTATATTATTTTCTGTGAAGACAGGGGGGGGGGGTCATCATTTGTTGCAATTTATTTTAGCCATAGTGAAAGATGAATTAGGTTGAAAGGCTGTTGAGGAAATCAAGGAAAACAAACAATTTGTTTGTGGAACAGTTGAATAAACTCATTTTATATATTCAAAAAGTACTTTTTCTCTTCACAAGAGCATTCTTCAGCGAGTTTTCTCC
This sequence comes from Propylea japonica, assembly GCA_013421045.1. Classification (NCBI taxonomy): domain Eukaryota; kingdom Metazoa; phylum Arthropoda; class Insecta; order Coleoptera; family Coccinellidae; genus Propylea; species Propylea japonica. Next base: position 65,292,480 of record CM024242.1, on the reverse strand, counting down.
GTTAAGACTTCCTTGTCTCAAACTTTTGGTGGTATTACTAGAACTAAAACATTCCGGTTGTTCTTCCTTTCTGGTAAATCCAACAGGAAGATTTCTGGTAGGCAAAGTCTGTAAATGATTAACCCCATGAATCTAATCTAACCTACAAGTTTTGTGTAACCCGTACCTACTTATCTCGATAAAAATAATCGTCATCTACAAAATGCAAGGATCAAACTTTCATATTTCCTGTAACTGGTTTAGCGATTTAAGTTTCAGTTGTCAGGCATTTCGTCGACTCATCAAACACTTTGTCACTTTACTCCTCGATTTACCTTACTTCCTTCCACTGAGGAACTGCACAATAGCGATTTGAATGAATTATACTTAAAAAAATATTATTAATCTTAAATATTCACATAAATCACGACAACCCAATGCCAAATAAAAGAATCATGTCAATATTAAAGGTTACTCAGATCATCACCAGAGGGCATACGCCCCTCTCAAGCTTAGCTTGATTGGCCTATTGAAACGAAATAAGGTACTATTGTTAAGAATGGCATAAAATGACAATCTTAAGAAACATAATGGCCCAGCGTGCTCATAATATATTTTTTCAATATGAAAGATTCTCAGGCCGACCCTGTACGCCTAACCGCCCCCGCCCCTTCAGGCGTGTACGCCACCATCCGGTCGAGGGCCCCGGGACCTGGGTGGGCATAAATCAACTGCAGGACTCCGAAACACGTCAGCCGGTTCTGATTTACAGTCCCGCTCAGAATTTCTAATTAATCCCGAAATCGTTCCATAAAGTCATTAGGGATTGGATTATGGGGGGCGTAGCGGTTTTGATCAAAAGAGCGGAATGTTCAAAAGTGGCCTGGGGGATGATTATGAAGGGTTGAAAGATGGGGTCTGTAGGAATTTGGATGAGTTTCCACGATAGTTGTTCTGGCAAAATTGTATGAAAAATAATTTTCTGGTAAATATGATTTTTGCCCCACCATATTGATATGAGGAAATAATATGTATTTTGATTTTTTCTCTAGATATCCAAGAGACAGAAAGTATATTCTTTCATATGTATATTTATGATGATTTTCTGTTATAATTAATTCTTATTTCTCACGTGAGGGGGTTGAAAGTTGTGCATGAACACAACTGTAATGGTCGACTTTTATTCGGTGACAAATTTCATCAGGTACCATCGTCTCAAAGTAAATGAGCCATGACAATGTGCACATACTGAAAACCTCTTTGAACTAACTAATTTTCAAAAATAATTTTTTTCTAGTGAATTTCTGCACACCTGTGAAGAAAATAGAAAGATTTGCCAAAAAAAATACCACAAGACCCACTTTCAATATTCACAAAAATTTAGAGGATTGATGGGCATGGTATACGGGGGTGCAACAAAAATCGTTCAAAATGCATAAAAATTCGGTAAAAGTGAAACAAAAATTGACCTGTTTCAGAATCTCGTTGCCAAATATTTTTCTTCAGAGAAAATTAATTTGTTCCATAATTTTGACTCGCACTGTAGGTATACATCAGCGTGCCAAAAAGGCAACGAAATTTGTCAATAATTTTTCATCGAAGAATTATTGAGGAAAATCCCCGCTCGAATTTTCATTTCAAACACAATTTATTTGACGCTTTTTTGAACTTGAAATTGAAGACTCGGAGCAATAACCGGGTAACTCCGTTTTCATGAAATGTTGAGAATGAGGAAAAACTTCAGGATTTGCCTGATTTTTACGCCGAAATATACATTCAAGTAAGTCCATTTTGATTGAAACTCCTTACAAAAGCGCGTGGATTTGCCCCATTGTTGCACCGAAAGTTGCGTACGTTGGATATTAGCAGATTGAATATGATATATCGGTATCATTAGAAAATGGAGTTACCCGGTCATTGCTCCGAGCTCTTCAATTTCTCAATTATTGAAATTATTAATCCTTATGAATTTTCCAGTAGTGTCAATTTTATCAGTCTTCTTCAAGTGGTAAACATTTTATTTCTATTTCTTATATCGCGAAACATTAATTAGACTAATTCAATTTCTTTTTATTATTTTACAACTGCTTACATGGACAAACAAAAGAATACCTATGCAGTGCTATACTGAGAATCTATATGTATAGACTATTATCAAAATTCTTCTCTAGTCATGATGACTCAACATTTTTCTAGCCTTAGTCATTCGAAGAATCAGCCATTTCCCGATATCGAATGAACGAAAAAAATCATCATCGCAATTAAATGTTATTCAGTATGCATTCCCACGTCGAACTTGAGCAAAAATCGAAAGGCATCCACGCCTGCCTGGCATAAACTACGAACCGATATCATCTCCAGGATGTTTTCCGCGATATTTATTTACATATCATTTGTAAGTTTTCTCGAACTGCTATCCTGAATTATTGCAAATGGCCTCAACGTCGTGTTTTCCTTGAATTATGCTGTAGATCGAACGTTATGTTGCTGTTTTTTTCGCTCTCGGACGTAGGAGATTGCGTTTCTTTATTGTGGTGAACATCCTTGGGAAATGGTGTGAATTTATTGTGTAGTAGGGAACGTATTGCATTTTGATAGGATTGATAAGAATACGACGAATGAATTTTTAGTTTCGTGTTTTAATTTCTACTCTCCTTCTGTCGAGTATTCTACTATTCAATTCGATTGATGAAGAATCCGAGCTCAGAAATAAATCTTCTGTCTATCCTCAATAGCTGAATAACCAATCAGAATTTGTGAAAATGTTCAGACATGTCGATTTTTTATTGTAGGGGGACATGATCTGGAATACAGTGCTTATATCTACTAGCAACCCTCGGGAGAGGGTTTCAACCCCATCAGGAATTTGAATAGGGAAAGTGTGTAGTTTTGTAGCACAAATGTATTATCCATGGATTCAAATTTGTATAAATCTCGAGTTTGTGTTCTATAAAGTGAATGTTTCATTCAGTTGATTTGGTACCATAATTCCATGCAAAACACCCTATTATGCTGGATTCACAATGGACGTACCATAAAACTCCCGGAACGTAAACGAAAACGCAAAGTTGAACCAATGCAATTAATGGAACTGTTCACAATAGGCTCTGTAATTTTTACGTTTACGTTGAGCTTATGGTAGTCCGTAATTCTAACGTTAATTATAGAAATTTGTTCACTTCTGTGATTTGTAGGTCTAACTCACCAACGTCGTTTTTTTCTTCTTTTAGAATTTCTTTTTTTTTTCAAACTTCGTCTCAATAAAAACAGACTTAATACTTCATACATTTTTAATTAATGACAACACCATAGATTATAGAGTATATAATCTTTGGACAACACTTCACAGTAATCAATTGTCAAAAAATTCATAGAACACTTATTATAAGGTACAGAAACATCTTCTTACTCTACAAAAACGTCTATAATTTGCTCTGTGCCTAAAGTCCATTCTGAACACATTTACGTTCATGGACAAAGTAGGTTACGTGTTCGTTATGGTTACGTCCATTGTGAATCAGCATTAACTTTTTGAATATTTACTGTATAGAACACAAACTGCAGGTTCATACAAATTTGAATCCAGTAATAGGTACATTTGTGCTAAACTACCCTTTTTCCTAATCAAATTCTTGGGGGGGAAGCCCCTCCAGGGGGTTTCTAAAAGAAACAAGATTTTATACCCAGATCTTTTTCCCCTGTCATCAAAAATTGACCTGTGTGTTTTCCACGAATTCTGAGTTTTGTGTCAATAAAATAAGGACAACTCTTGTCTCCTCAATTGGAATATTGAAAAAAGAAATTCATATTTTCATAAAAAATATATTCGTTTCGAATGAAATTCATTTTATAGATAATATTGATACACTGAATGTTCATGGAGAATTTTATGGCCATAGTGTTAACAGAACCATAGGATATTCAATTGGATATTGAAAAGAAGAATCTTTATATTCCATAAAATCATAACGATTAAAGTGAAATTTATTTTTGAATCAAGACTGATATACTGAATGTTCATGCAGAATTTCAAGAGGATCGCATTATCAGAACCATAGCATTTAATTTTTGCAATTATTCACTTTCTACTTATTTCATTTTTTGAATAATTTCCAGAATATAATTCCGATTGTTCTGAAATTCTGCATTTATATATTTGGTATCAATCTCAAATCCCATATAAAATTTGAGATTGTCTTATTGCTCTTCCGAAGAATGAGCGCTCAAAATAACCTGCTCAGGTTTTTCTTAAATTTGTTGAAAAATTCATCTACATTTCAGAATGTTCAAACTAGCTTTCACGCAATAAGACTCGTTTTTTCGGAGTATGGGAGTGACAAAAGATCCATTATTATCAAATGCGAGAAATAAGTCTCACACTTCCTCTAAATAAACATTAAAACCCGCCATCTTTTTCCCCCACCAACCATCTGCCTCGTCCTTAATATATGCAAATCAAAGTTGGTCATCCCGAAGGTATCCCTACATCCATGCCCCCAGACGTGTTCCGAAGTGAACGACTCGTTACAAGGGGGGCAAGCCGGTTAGCAACCCACGAGCAAACATTCCCGGCACGTATCTTCCCCCTTGGACGATGGGAACGCAGCCGGCACGCGGATCGTGACCGACGTTTGTATTAGATCCGGGCTGTGTCGGCGGCCATCTCTAACATCCACCTAACATTCGTCATGACGCTCTGGGCGAAATGACCCCCCCCGATTGAATAAAATATAATGACGTTCGAGCTATTTATATGCTACGGGCGATGTTGGTGGAAGGATTGTGGAACGGATTCTTTCTGGATATCTTCTATTCGATGTGAATACGAACGTGACGGGGAGGTATCGATTATGTCTTCTATAGGTACAGATGGAAAGAGGTGACGTGGAATACATCATCGGTTTGTGGACGTCTTGGGAAAATGGAAATAATGCCGATCATGGCTTTCTTATTAAAGATCCTAAAATAAAGGGTTTTCCTATAAAGGTGTTATTTTGAATAGCCCGCTATTTCGGTTGATGTCACGTTTGAAGCTGTCATTTTCTGACATTTGACAAGTAGAAACTACGCCATTAATAAAAATGGAACGAGATCAACAAATAGGTTGAGCACACTAAGCTTGATAAATAGAAAGAAGGAAAAAGAAGTACTTCAGTGTGGTAAATTTATTCTGTAAGAACCAAAAAAAATGGAACGATACACGCTTCAAGAAAGCAATTAATTCATTAAAATTCACTATAAAAATGGTGAAAATTTGGCAGAGACGGTTCGTGAAACTCGAACATTTTTGGTTCGCTGTGAAGCACCTTGTCGGACCTCAATAAGGTAATTGGTGGAAAAATTCGAGCTGTTGGGACAAGTTAGTAATGTGAAGAATATAACACGTGCACGTCGCTTAAGAACAGCCGAGAATATTGTTGCTGTAACCGAAAGTGTTGGAGAAAACCCAGGTGAATGGATTGCGCTATGGAGAGATGATACCTAAATGAATTTTTTGGCCGAAATTGGATAGTATTGATCTGGACAACGTTTACTTTCAACAAGACGGAGTTACGTGCCACACAAGCGACGAAACCATTGATCTTTTGCGGTAAAAGTTTCCGGACCGTGTTATCTCTCGAAGAGGTGACAATTGGCCACCGAGATCTTGTGATTCAACTTCTTCCGTTGGGGCCACGTGAAAGAGAAGGTCTACGCCAATAGCCCAGCGTCAATTCAAGATCTCAAAGATGGAATTCGTGAGGCTATGGAGGACATAGGGCAGTCACTGGAAAATTTCATTAAAAGAATATGTTCCTGTAATCGTTAACGTGGTGGTCATTTGCCTTAGGTTATTTTTCACTATAAACGGCATAGATTCTTCTTCATAATGAAATAAACATCCGATTATTTATACTGAAAAATGGCATTTTTCTTTGAATATCAAAACAACACCTCTTATTGGAAAACCCTTTAGATGCGATACTCATTGACTAGGTAATTTCGAGATAACTCAGCTTGCCACTCTCTCCCTAAGCTTCAAACCATCAAAATCATTTCACCCACTCTATTCCTAATCGCTCCAATGAACAATCAACAGAAAAATTTTGTTCTGATATTTCTGAGCAAATGAATTGAATGGTTCAAATTTCCACTAAATACATTTGAGAGACCCTAAAACCACTGATGAAACCCTGTGATCTGATTGGCACCTCTATGTCAATGTCAACCTTATATGTCATCTAAAACACCTAGTCACAGAATGAGCTTCTAAATTTCGTTGTCCCTTGCTTCATTGCTGTATATTCTGTGGTTCTACAGCAGACGACAAATGCTCATGCTCGATCAAATTCTTCTAGTACCTATACACATCGCCAAAATTCTTGAACACCCTTATGTTTGTAGAAATGTGTAGAACGACAGAAGTGAGTCAAGAAGTACGGGGTCTTTATAAATTATTGTAACATCGTAGGTTGCTTTGGAAATTGTTTACCTTATCTTTCTTAATGCAAAGTCTGCAAATTTATAATTCCAGTCACATTATTCAATTTCCTTCAGAATGACCAGTTTAAACTTACAGTATAGTTTGTTTAAATTGAAGTTTACATCAGAATAAAAGTATTTACAATAGTCCAACTCCAACTGCGCTGTTATAATCATTTTAAGAGACCCTGTATGTTGCAAAGTATAGGATAGAAAACTCTCAAAGTAAACACACATCAATGCTTATACGTGCAATCGTCTTCTTTGTCTTCGGCTTCACCGATTACCAGCAATTTGTGACGTCAGACTGTGATCTATCGCTTTAGTCTTCCTTATTCGCCATTTACCATTCAAACGTAATAACTGGTAATGAAATTCTGTCTCCATATGGTGCTTCTATGACTTTTACTGCATATCAATTGGCCATTCACAACAATAAACGTTCAGGAACCTGATCACTGGAATATTCATATTATCATATGCACTCATTCATAGAACTGAGACACCTTGTTGAATATTGAATGATTGAATGTTCAATCCTTTTATTAATCTGTAATTCTTCAGGTTTCATAATTTGCATCTACTGGTTTAACTGCCAAGCTCATATATCAATACGACTTTCGAAAGTATCTATAGATTTACCGTTAGCAAAACATTTCTCATCAATTCAGAATGAAATTTATATTGAACAATAACAATAATAATAGCAATAATTCAGCAGATTATGTTATGTTCTTGTGTAGTTTAGATTATAATAAATAATTTTTTCTCTGTCTTATGTGGTTTAGTACAAAGTGGTCTATCAATCAATTAAATCCAGCGTCAAGCCTTCAAACTTCCGTTACATCTAGTAAATCAAGTTATTCATTGAATATTTATTTATTCAGGATAATGACGTACAACCAGTCGAACAAAATGCCAGATTTAAATATTTCACTTCAGTTCTATCAAAGTCCCAACATATAACAAAAACTTTTTTTCACTGTTGCTCAGCAAATATTTCCTTTATGAACTGCTCACATAGTCCTTCAAATTGAGTGGTTCGTTTTTCCAGTCCTACCTCAGAAATTGTACCACAGAACCCACAATTGAAAATGATTTCAAACAATTGACAATTTCCGAGCGTAGGACTGGAAAAACGTTCCACTAAATTTGTAGGACAATGTGACCAGTTCATAAAAGAAATATTTGCTAAGCAACAGTGGGGGACACTTTGATAGAATCGTCATTTTTGTAGGACAATTATGTTTACAATTTTTAATAAAATTATTTCAAGATTTAATTGATAAAGTAGCTGTTAGTAATAAAATGTGGACATTCACCCATTCAACTTTTTTGACGCCTCCAAACTGAATTAGCCCTCACTATCGAGAATTTTCGAAGAGGAAAAAGTAGGGCGTCTCGTCAAAATGAAAGTAATCACAAATATTCAGATTGTTAGTAATCATCATGAAAAATAGGCGCTGGCCCATGGACTATATCTACTGGTATAACTTCTAAGCGAATATATTAATACGATTTCCTAAAGCAAATCTAAAGATTTACCGTTAGCAAAACATTTCTCATCAATTCAGAATGAAATTTATATTGAACGATTTAAATAATCACCTTATTTGAAGGTAGCAATAATTCAGCATTATGTTCTTGTGATAGTATACATTTTAATATGATAATAAATCATTTTTTCTCGGTCTTATGTGGGTTAGTACAAAGTGGTCTATCAATTAATTAAATCCAGCGTCAAGCCTTCAAACTTCCGTTACATCTAGTAAATTAAGTTATTCATTAAATATTTATTTATTCCAGATAATGACGTACAACCAGTCAATCCGCAAAAATTCCAGATTTGAATATACAGTCCTGCTCTTTCGCTTTGAATAAATTTAGATTTTTATTTGGACTAATAACTTTTTATTCTCTGGTATGCCGAATCAAAATACTTGTAACTACAATACAATATTCCTGAATATTTAATTCGTCATTCAGAGGGAATTAATATTATTCGTCAAAAATTGTTATTGAAATTGTTCTTCTTGGCCCCTTTTCGAAAAATGAATACACTGAATCAGTGAATCATTTACACTTCGCAGTATGGAACTTTTATACTCATGTCCTTCAATCATTTCCCCTACAAATGTAATATCATTACCTTTTCAGAATTTTATTACTTTTGAAGGGTTCCATAAACACAGCTTAACATCGTAACTGTAATATTTTACGGTCATCCAACTCCAGTTACAATGCCCTTACTTTATTCGAAGGGCCATCGTCTTAAAAAACGCACGCCACATTTCTGAAAACTTTCGAACCCTTTTTTGTCACACGGAGAAAATTGATTTCACTTCCAATCGCTTTTTAGACGTTTTAAAAGGGTTTACAAGCCACCCTTCACTCTCTAAATTCGAATAAAGGAAGAGAAAGTAGGTCTCCGCTTCTTGACAAGCTTTTTATTTTATTACCTTGCAAAATTCGGACGTATCCTTTTGTGCGAAATTTTTTAAACCTGGTTTTATCGAACCCTTTTTTATGGCTTTCTCTTTTTTTGCAGGGCCTAACGGATGTCCGAGGAGACGAGGTCGACAAACCTATACAAGATTCAGACGTTGGAATTGGAGAAAGAGTTTCATTTTAACCACTATCTCACCAGGAGGAGAAGAATCGAAATTGCTCACGCTTTATGTTTGACAGAGCGACAGATAAAGATATGGTTCCAAAACAGGAGGATGAAACTAAAGAAAGAACTAAGAGCCGTAAAAGAGATAAACGAACAAGCCAGAAGGGAACGCGAAGAGCAAGAAAGACACAAACAGCAACAACAAGAGAAAGCACAGCAAAAAATAGAATCACAAAACCATTCGTCCTTACACCAACATCACCACGACCCCATGAAGATCGGTCTGGAAAAATCCGGAAGTTCTGACCTTCTGAAGGCTGTAGCAAAAGTTCCCTCGTAAACATTTAGAGCAGTGTAACCGCGATTGACGAACACTCAGTATGAGCGTCGTTTAGAAAAAACGTGAAACGTGAGATTGACGTTTTCTTATTTGTTTTTTATAGCTTCGTTATTTATATTATTTTCCTGTTTAGTTTTGTACATACCGAGATGTAGCGTGTTCATGTTTTATAGTTCTATGTTGTTCAGATTGATATTGATTTATTTTCAATTGACGATACTAGGCGATCAGTTTTTTCTGGTCCGAAAATTGCGTTATTATTGTTGTGATTTAATATTTTTAAGTTTTATCAACACTGAGGTTGCTTGAAGTACTGGAGGATTTCTCTTGTAGTTCTTCTTAAGTTTATGGTGTTTTGTTAGTGTAGTTGAATGGTTTTCTGTTCGTCCAAATGTTCCGACCTTGTTGAAGTTTTGTTTGGTTATGAAAACTGTGCCAATTTTTTTAGGAGCCATGGTATTTGCCGCATTTACTCATTTAGCAGGTTTTTAAGGGATGGATAACTGTTCCTGTTTTGATTTCGAACAAAAATCGGCCGAGTATTGTTACTCTTAGTAATCTTATACGTAATTTGGTGTCAGGGTAGAAACTCTTCAAATACAGTTTAAAAAAAGTCTATACCACTATTTGTAAATGTGAAACTAAAAATTTAGTAATTTTCTATATGCCCCTGCTATCTACATTATACGTCAAGTGTTCAAACATTTCAGTTCCAGTTTATCAATTCCATTAGGTAGTTTTTCTGGTAAATATAGAATTTAGGTGACCAGTAGATATCGACTAGATTTTAGTATCATTGTAGTGAAACCACCAGGTGGCGGTCTGTCTTAGTTAGAAAATATGGATTCCCAAAGTTCCAAAAATGTTCCATCTTCACGTCGCTTTTTTCACTATAAAACCACAAATTCACTGCTCCAATTTAGTCTATAAATCACCTTTGAACATTCAAATAACTATTCGAATAGTTTTATTTCAGGTATATTCAATAATTAATGCAGAAACATCGAAATTCTGGATGTATCACATATCCTCAAATTCTAAGGAAGTCCCGCCGTTCTTCATGGTAGGTTTGGCACCACTGCTTCGTCTTTCGGCGAGTGACCTATCAAATGATGGCAGGAATAACGAGAAGACATCGTATCATATTCGCTCGAATGAATCTGCGGCAGTGCCAAATCTACCATTAAACACGGCCGGCTTTCCTTAATTTTGTGGATATGGGATGCCTCTAGAATTTCGATGTTTCTGCATTAATTATTGAATATACCTGAGATGAAACTATTCGAATAGTTATTTGAGAGTTCGAAAGTGATTTATGGACTGAATTGGAGCAGTGAATTTGTGTTTTAATAGTGAAAAAAGTGACGTGAACATGGAACATTTTTGGAACTTTGGAAGTCCATATTTTCTAAACTTAGACAGACCGCCACCTGGTGGTTTCACTAATGTTGTTCAGGAAGACTCAGTGAATACAATAACACCAAAATCTGGTCGATATCTGCTGGTCGTCGGAATTTAAATATTAACCTTTTTTTTGAGCACTTGATTGAGTAGATCTTGCATCTTGCATAAATAGATACCTACAGTTTGCCAGAATTCTCTCGTCCTAAGTGTATAATTTTTTACAATTCATAAATGTCATAATGAATATTATAATGGATTAATCAAAGTGACAATGATAAAATATCCAGTTAAAAAAATAGATACGTAAAATTGTACAATACCTTCAGAAATACAAAATGTAATGTTAACCTATCAGATCGATACCTTGAAGATATTCTTTCGACTTTGTAAAAATGAACGAGTATACGCGATTTTTGTTATGATACGTTTCCTATTCGGATTTGAGAAGAATAAGTATCGAAATATTAATGTTGTTCTTTCAAAATGTGAAATAGAGGTAGGAGAAGTATCCAAATTTCCATTCACGCGTCCAGATATACGTATTTAATGTTTTAGTATCCTCTACTTCACACTGGGAAGATAAATGTGTACAAAGCAAATGTATATATTCTAGATTAGGGCCATTGTAAACTTATATTACTAAATCTCCTATATACCAGAACTGATTTACGCTTTTTTCGAAGCTTGATAGTTGCCGTGTAGTTCGAAAAACAGTAAATTGTAGTACAAGTATATAATATAAAATTGGACTTGCCGTATTAGCAGACTTACCATCTGATTTTTTTAGTCATCAGTGATTTCGAGAGATTAAAATCTTTCCTTCTCCTATTTATGTACAGTATGTGTGAATGTTTTCTTTGTTGTCGGTTCTGTGAATTCACAAGTGACTCGTAAGTTAAAAGAATGTGATCCATTTCCGTTCGATTCGTCTTATCAATTGAGAAAAATTGAGATCGAAAACAATTGTAAATATTAATAAATTGACAGCTCTCTAACCTGTGATAGATATTTAAAATATCTTTATGGATAACCTTTGAACAGGTCAAACATATAACTCGTGAAAATTGTGTGTTATTGTATAAGAAACATTGCTCACATTGATCGAAGCAGACGCTCTCGTTGTTATGTTTACAAAATTCTTGTTAATTAATTTTTATCTCTGGAGATTTTTTTTATTCTGATTGCTCGTTGATTGGGCGGTTAACTTTTGTGCAATATTATTTGTTGATCGTTTTTCCGTGGGTTTAAAGAGGCCGATGTGCAATTACGTCGAATCCTGAAAAAAAAAGGATCGATACAGAGCCTGAGCATGGTACAATTCTTTTTCTTGTGTGCTGTTTCGATCGGGTGTTAAACTTGTAAACATTTTCGTAGTAAAGTTGGAATTTTCGTTTAATTTGGTTGTTTTATACCTCCTAAGGATCGTTTGATTTATCTATGAATTGTTTGAGTTGTCTTTTCTTTTTTGTTGTTCAATTTTGTATTGAAAATTTGACTTCTCTTGGAAGTTTTAGCGCGCTAAAGAAACTCTGATTAGAAATAGAAATGTTCGGTTTGAATTTGAAATTCGTGAAGATTTTCGTCTTTATAGCATATCATTTGAAAAAAGCAGTAGATTGTGTTTCCAGAACATGCCGTATGAGTGTTTTAGCTTTATTTGAGGAGACGAAGGAAATTGTTAATGCATAATTATAATGTTAGTATTTAGGTGTATATGTAGATAGTCCTGTAACTTCACTCATGCTCTCATTGCCGAATTATTGAGTGTATTTTTCAATTGGTAAGCATTTACTGACTGTCCTACAGTACGGTTTGTGCTACCTTAGCTTTGATGCCATTTTTCTTGTAATAACCGAATGTATAACCTTAATTATGTAATGTACAGATTGTCTGAACTGAATAAATATTCCTTTCAAAATTAATATTTGTTTATCGTTTATATTGACCATTAAAAACCTTATAACTATCACGTACTGAGAAATGAAAACTAAAAAACCATCTGAGTCGTAATGAATATTTCAATATTTTCACCCATGTCGATTGGCTTATTTACAGCATTTCTTCTAAAGTGTTATGGTTTCATACCTACATTGTTGATGATTGTTATGTTTTATGTTGAATCACTATTCCGCCTATGAAGGCTACTCACATACAACAAACATTATTGAAATGTAGCAAATTTAAAGCAAATGATATCCGCATAGGCTTAAAAATTTTCAGTGAATATCTGAAACAGTTTTTGTCATATTATTGAATTTTGCAGGTTTTTAAATGAATAAAAATGTCTGTGAACATGATAATCTCTGTAAGGAACTTCAAATTCAAGATTCGAATAGAATAGTTGAATTCATAAATGCACGAATGATACCAATTACAAAATGGAAAATGAAAATTTGTACCGTAGATAACGAATTTTTTGTACAATTCACACATCAATTGTGAGATATAAAAATGAAACTTGAAAAAAAAGCTACAGTAAATTCGAAAAAAAAGAAATTTCAGCAAAAGTTCTCTTTGAAAAATGATGACGTTTCGTAAAAATTTTTTGCTATGAGGTTCTTGCTCAAAAACTAAAATTGACCTATCTGAGCGATTTCATTGAAATAATTCAATAAGACCGTTTTTCTAGGTTAGTCACGACAAACCTAGATAATTCAATAACATGAATTATTTCAATGAAATCGCTCAGATAGGTCAATTTTAGTTTTTGAATAAGAACCTCATAGCAAAATTTCTGTATGTATGTACCTATGTACATAACTACACAGATCTTTAAAAACTACTCACATCTTCCTAATAAAAATAACAAGAGGTTTTGAACATATCAAACAACCTTCATTCAACTTATCTAGTCAATGAGATAGCATTGGAACATAATAGTTCATTATATTCGTTTCTAATGAGCATGTACCTAATTAAATTCATCATTAACACTTTTGGGCAACATCTTTTTGTTTTGCCCGTTTATAGTCCATAAAAAGATGTTTAATCATCTTAATTAGGAGATATTACACTTCCGAAGTGGTGGAAATTACGATTAGAAAAGATTAGAAGTATTTATGTATTCAAAATTAAGTTTTTATATCGCATTTTGGAAACAGTTCAGGTAACATTTCATTGCGTAACGGTGCATACTAAGTAATCCAGAGGGGGATACCAAATTATTTTGGTATTCTAGTGGTATTTGATTCCGTGGGAAGATTTCAGATAGTGACTTAAATTCAAGAACTATTGAACTAAAATCAGTTTCAACTCTACCTACTTCCAGAGACAAATTTTTGAATAAATGTTGTTCCTTCCTAAATTCATGTTGAATGAAGCTTGCAGTTTTGTGCTTGTGAGCTTCAAATGTCATCTTTGGGTGGTGCATATGGAAGAAACCTTTTTTAAGGAAATATTTATTTAATTTAGGTTTAACTATTCTTTCAACAATTTTTGAGAAAATCTCCTAGCTACACCCACTAACATTCACCAATTTCTACCATAATTATTGCATTAATAATTATATGGCGTCTATCGAATTTATTTGCCTCTTTCTTCAGTGACCGCTCGACAAAGATTCTCTGTATTTGGAACGTAAGATTAAAAATTTAAGAAAGCCCTGGGAAGGTGCTTTCGAGCTCTCGTTTATTGGTAATTTTGTATGGCAATTGAGATTTTTTCTAATTATACAGGGTGTTTCCTAAACATGCGGCAAAAATTCAGGGGGTTGTTTCTTGGACTATTTTAAGCATGTTTTGTTCTTTGATGATTTTTGAAAAACCTCTTTGTTTCGAAGATACAGGGCGAACAACATTTTTCATATTTTAAAAATTAATAATAGTTTAAATAAAAATGCGTACCGCACTGTGTTTACTAAGTAGGTACAATTTATTTTTAAATTTGTTTAACAACATTCCAATTACTAAAAACGGCCAGTTTTTTGACTTAAAATGATAAGTTCAGATGGTAAAGGAATACAGATTAAACACGGTTTTCATTCGAATTCGTTTTGTTGGCTAGAGGTGGTCATTTTCAACAGTTTTTGTAGGTTAAGTTAATTTTCATGTAAATTTTCATAATAAAATGTTATTATCTAAAATTTTGTTTCCCTGTATCTTCGAAACAAAGAGGTTTTTCAAAAATCATCAAAGGACAACATATTCTTAGAATAGATCAAGGAACAATCCCTGAATTTTTTGCCGCATGTTTAGGAAACACCCTGTATAAATGCAATATCGCAACCCGATCGATATAATATTGTAGAAATTATTCAAAAACTAAAATATGTAAAACTTGACAATAACAAAAATAAAATCCGTGGTTCTGATGATTTTACTCGAATCGGATATCTTGTTATGAAAATATAGAGATTCTTCTTCTCAATAATCCAATTGCATTTTTTATGGTTCAGATAATGCGATCCCCTTGAAATTTGCATGAACATTCAGTATATCAATTTTCATTCACAAAATAAATTTCGCATACTTAAATTCTAATCAGATATCTCGTTCGGAAATAGAAGAATTCTTCTTTTCAATATTCCAATTGAATTTCTATTGTTTTGTTAATACTATGGCCACAAAATTTGGCATCTTGCATGTGGCCGCAAAATTTCATTTCGATTGATTTCGTTTTTTTCTGAGATATTGAGGGAAACATTTTTGAATGGCCATAATTTATGGAATACCCTGTACGATTTGGCTGGTTAACGAACTCAACCGCGGTATTTGGGAACCGAGCTATTTGGGAACCGAGCTCACCCTGAAAATCTTAAATCTCTTTGACAATTCCTTCGAAAGTTATCATGCTCACGGCCTGACGGCTCCGCTCCACGGACAGAATTAAATTAGACCACCAATTCGTCATCAGGAAGTCGAAATCTATCGTTTGAGACCATTTTCACCTCACAATTCGAAAATAACGGACATTTGGACCAAAAGAGAAAGCACTCGTTTAAGTAGAACGAGTGCTCAAAAAGTGAGGAACTGAATTAGCAAAATATGTTCAATCCAATATTCAATCAGCCAATTAGAGCCATATTGAAACTTTCAAAGATAGAGCATTAACATCTCATGTCCAAGCATGACCAAACCTCAATCTCATTTTCAAAATTAGTCAGTATCAAGACCCCCAACAACGATTCTCGTAAAACGACGATTTACAACGACCCTAATGCCCTGTTCACAATCGAAAACTGCGTGTCCTTCGGGCACTCGGACCAACCATTACATGACAGAGGACGATAAATCAAACTACCAATTAATTAGCAGCGCGAAATGACCGGTATTCTTCGAAAACTGAACGCAAACTAGAATTTACGACGTAAACGGCTTCAATAACTAAGCTGGAAGCATGAGAGGGGCGTTATTGTTACGAGAAAATTAAATTGAGGCTTGTGGTCTTGGAGTTGAGTGTATGGAGATCTTGGTAATTGCGAGTGCTGGTGCTTTGGGCTTAGATTCTAGATAGATCGTTTTGGTTTTACTTCGAAAATACAGTGGAAAGTGCTAAATCCCGAAAAAATTCGTTACGAAGAAATTTCGTTATACAGAAAATTTGTTATAGTCGGCAATGTTGCGGTCGACTTCAATGATAAATTTATGTTAATCATTCAAACTTAAGCACATTCTTTCAAACATTTTCGCACAACTTTTCACACTAGCGTAATGGTTAGATTGAAACCAAACAGCCAAGGGTGTATGTAAAACTGTTTCAGAAGGATCTCTCTGCCCGCAGTAATGATTTAGTTTGAGGTCGGGATTTATTACGTACTTCCGGAAAAAATTCGGAAAAGCCCACCCTTACACCTTCTCACCAATACCCATTCAAAGAGTGATGTTCTTTGTATATTTCGTTATAGAGAGAATTTACTTCGTTTTATAAGGTATTGGATTCAAGCTGCAGTGTCTTGTACAAATTCGTTATACAGACGTTCGTAATAGGGAAGTTCCACTGTAGTATGGTGAAGCTGAGCCAACTGGGAAGAACTAGAATATGTGATAGATCATTATTACACCTACAAGCTTACATGTTGTAACTGACACCCTTTCAAAAGGGTTTGGAAAAAAGGAAAGCACCTGGATTAACACACCAAGCCAAAGGCACTCACCCCAAGAAGAGTAGACGAAACAGTCTCTACAGTTGCTGAAAATCGAATAGGGCCTGCTTACTGAGCTTCTTGAAGGTTATTGCATCGTGAGAAATCACCTACGCAACTAGGAAAAAGTCTTTTCTCTATAATTCATGTGAATCAGTCACAAAACATCTGATTATGCTAATGTTGGAGCAAATTTACAGTGCAGAAAGCTTATCATTATGCCAATAGAATACAATCTAAAAATACTGAAGTGTTATATTATATTTGCAGTAATGCCCATCAAAAAATCAAAATTACCTCGTGCTACAATACTAGCAAAAGACTTTTTAGATCTCTTTCAGTAGGTACCTCATGATAGAACGTCAACTTTTTCGAGATGCCTTCAAGACTGTTCGAAGTCTGAATAAATCTGCATGAAATCAATATGTACATCTTCAAAATGCTTGGTGAAAAGAATTTCATACACAAATGTGTCTAAGATTCATGTGGCTACACCAAATATAGACCTTCATCTTCTTATTTCATACTCTGGTATGAAGCATGCCAGCTACCCAATTTAAGCAACTGGCAAGAGGTAATAAAATGACTCTTCCATGACTGCCAGGGCATTTGGTGTTGAAGCAAATGGGGAAGCCGATGAAGTTGCAAAAAATGCATCAAGATTTACACTTGCTCTTGCTGAACACTTGCCAAGCCTTTCCGTGGGCTTGGAAAAGACCAATATAAGGCAGCAACGGGAGTTGAATAACAGAATGATCTTCTGGAGATACACTCCAGGACTTACTCAGGACAAAAATTTGTGTTGATTTCACTCAATGGCGGCTTGTGAAATTTCAATCATGGGAGGCGCGAGACCACTTAACCAACAAAATAATTCCTATCATCCACTGGAATTTATTATACCATCTACGCAGAACGAACAATTATGAGCAGAATCAATAATTACATTTGGCATTGCTGGTCGAGGTGTCTGATTACTTGAGTTATGAAAATTCATTGTAAGTCATTTTACTGAATTTATTATTCGGAATAAAATCTACAGGATCTTGCGTTTCTTTCAGTTCACTACTCGAATTATAATTCTCACTTCTTGTTTCCGTTTCCATCTTTCTTGCTGAAATATTAAAATCTTACCTACAAACTTTTCCGAAAAATGTCACAAAACGACAAACCACACGCTGAGAGGATTAATACTTCGTTAATAAAATGAGAGGAAATCAAAGCCGAGGTTGATTTGGGTCGATCGAACGTTCAGTTTAGCTCGTTCGCCTAGAAGCGGAAACGATGACGCGAAGCCGGGCCTCCGACACGTGATCTACAGCTTGAATTTTGAGTGGTTCCCGCATCGTTCATTTGAAAAAGTTAAGAATTTTCACTCGTGAAACGGCTGATCACATGGTATACTAGTGTCCAGAGCTAGCTGGCCTAAGGACAATTCATATGGGAAAACGACATTCAAGATGACTTCTTATGAGGTTGTCGGTTTTATTAACGCCATTGACGACTTCCTCGAGTTTCCATGAATGAGTAGGGTAGAGGACAAAAGATCTAAATGGTCGCAGTTCCCGGAAAGTTGACCTGGCCATTTCTACCCCAGTTCTAATAATAATAGTAAGCGGTGAAATTTCATGTTTATATTATCAATTTCAAGGGCACTTTCATCTTTCGAAATGTTTTTTTTTCACAGATGAAATTCCATCGAGTTTCATCAGACGCAAAACAATAAAACGCAACCACCTTCTACGCATCACCGCATGAATATTCATCCACACAAAAACAACCCAACCCTCGCGATAAAAACGAGCAACTCAATTTTCGTATACGCTTTCCTTTTGCGGCAAAACGGCCTACGTATCACGTGCAATATTTTCCGCATTACCGTATGCAATAGTCCGCCTTATAAATATAACAGGCGGAAGCCGAAACTTTACTGGGACATTGCGGTTATTGAATTGATCAATTTGGCCCCCCCCCCGGCTAGAACCGCTGAGCCAGACACGATCTATACGACCCATACGGACGCGGTAAAGGGGCCTTATTATGTAGTAAATGGAAAAAGAAAAGCGCCCGAATGTGTATTATATGCCTTCGACATATTGTTATGCCTCATTACGCATTCAGATATTCCGCAGGGCTGATCGACGTTTTCTTTGGGAAGTTGGCGTTGACACGGTAGTCAGTGCGGTGTTGCAAATTGAGCTCCCGCGGTGCGCGCAACGTGTGGTTTCGTCTGATGTATATGTTGAAATATACATGTATATAGAGCGGAGAACCATTTAATGTGTTTATGTTGCCTTCTTTTAGTATAAAAATCATTTTCCCAGGTTGTTGAATTGTTGTAGGATGAAGTAAAAGGTAGATTTAGTTGATTAAAAGGGAATTGCGATCAACTCTGTCTGTAAATCGTATGTTACATTGATATTGCACCCCTCATTAATCATTCAGATGTTTTCTTGGGTTGATCGATGTTTTTTTGGGAGTTGGCGTTGACTCGAGCGTATAAGTTTGATCGGTGCGGTGTGTGCAAATTGAGCTCCCGCTGTTTCCGCTACGTGTGGTGTCGTTGGCTGCTATGTATACAGGGTTTTCCTTTAAGTTGGCCTATTAGACTGAATATTTCGTTCTGAAATTTTAGGTGGAGCCTCGAGGATGAAGGAACTCTTCGCCTAAAATATTTTCAAGTCGACAGTGTTGCCACGTCTATCTCAAACGCATATTTACTTTCTAACTTCAAATGGAACTACCTATATTTTTACTTATGTATCGATTAAATACCGAATTAGCAGTATAACCTACTAAAAAAAAATTGTCTCGGTCATGCACTGTTGCCAAGTTATGCTCAAATTCTTGAAAATCTGCATTGCCTGCTTGGAAATGCCATATCTCTAATATTTTCAATGCGAACGAAATCAAACTCAGCAGTCTCATAGTAAAGAATCCATTAATTCATGTGGTATATTCATCATTTTGATACATCGTAAGGTTTTTCGAAAATTTCGATCCGAAAATGTGGAACTCAAAATTGAAATATTTCGAGATTTTTAAATGGCAACCCCATATTTCTTTCACCGCATTCGATTCGAAATAAAAAATGAATGGCAGTCTCCTCTTACACTGATTATTTATTATGTATCTGTAACTCTAATCAGTATATTTTGAATCAGGCGCTTACAATTCCTTCTTCAAATTCAAGTACCTAGTTATATTCCATTACATTGACATGTAGTACGAAATCAATTCGTATTTTCAATTGTACCCCATTCATTATTGCAGCTCACGAAAAGACAGCTCCAAATGTCCCTTGGCAATATAGGCTCGTGCCGACTACGAGCCATAAAAGATGACAAACATACGTTTTTTATCGTTTCATTTTCAACGCGACCCAACCGTTCCCTGAATCACAAACTGCCTACATGTGCCTCGCTCATTGAACAAAAAAAATGATTCCGTTCTCGTCGTTTTTACTTCCACAGCGCACCTTTATTATACAATATACGGGGTGTTTCGTGAACGGCTTCCAATTCGGATATTACTTAGATATGATATTAAATTGAAAAAAAAAATAAAAACATATAACAACGTTCACAAAACTGTCAAGACTGATAGGAACAAATAGATGGCACACTGCGGCAAGAAAGGATCACGCGAAATTTAATCTACACTCGGTATATTCTGAGGGAGTAGAAACGGATGCGTTTTGCCGCAGTCGAAACAATCGTAGCTTATTGAAATTAACACGGAGAAAAGTCGTAAAGATGCAATTTGTGCATTTTCAAAATGTGAACCGATAAATTCTTTCTGCCATACTTATATTTATTTGCAGGCATTTCACGGTCTTACAAAATTGTCGTTTGGACTCGCTTTGTTGTGGCTTTGGCTTCCTTGTTTATTGCTTTGTTTCGAAGCTGACTAATGGGATCGGGAAAAGAGATCGTTTCCAGTTTACGGCACGGTCAGTTGGGAAATATATCGAGTGGAACAATCGGATATACGATCGCGACTCGATAGTTTAAAAAGTAAGGAGTTAAAAGTTGAAAGTTCATTCTTTTGAACAAAATAACATCGAAATGGTGAATTATGATCATGGCTTAGGTCATAAAATAAGTGACTATTCTGAGGGATGAAGAAACAAAAGAAAAATAACAAATTCAAACTTAATATACAATGGAACTTCCCTATACAAAAGCCCTAAATCCGCAAAAAAAAATTAGTTATAAAGAAATTTCGTTATAAAGAAAATTTGTTTTCATAGTCAATGTCGCGGCAACTTCACTGATAATTTAAGTTTATCATTCAAACTTAAGCACTTCGCACAACTTTTCACACTAGCGTAATATAATATAAGGATTAGAATGAAACCAAACAGCCAGAGTGTATTCAAAACTGTTTCAGAAGGATCTCCCTGCCCGCCGTAATGATTTAGTTTAAGATTCATTACGTAGGTACGTCCGGAAAAACCCACCCTTATACCTTCATACTAATACCCATATAAGAATAATGTTCTTTGAATATTTCGTTATAGAGAGAATTTACCTACTTGGTTTTAAAGGGGATTTTCAACATGGAATTTGGATTCAAGGGGCAATGTCTTGTACGAATTTCGTTTATACTGAGAAATTCGTTATATAGACGTTCGTTATAGGGAAGTTTCACTGTATAGGAATGTCTTATTTCGATTTCATATGAAAATCTACAAATATAAATAAAATATAGATGGCGCACTGAATTCTTTTATGTTCATATTTTGATATTCAAGAAGTGTGATGACATTTATAAAATGGCTACGTACGCGATACAACAAAGCAGTGAAGATGTTGAATTAGGCTATAAAAATCAGCGTTCTGTGAAAATCACGTGCATATAATGGTTTATAACTGTCTATCTGAAAGCACTACTGGTCGAATTATCAAAAAAGTTCAAGACACCGGTTCGGTGGAAGATCAAAAAGTGGACAATACAGTCTTAGCAGTCGTTCAAAAGAAATTCGCTTCGCTCACGCGTTGAAATATCTCGACCATTAGTCGCTGTCTTTATTACCTTGTGATTCCATCTAAATCTCACCCCAAATCGAGAAACCACTTTCTACCCCATAACTACCCCCCCCCCCCCAACTCACAGATTCGAACATTCTTCGCAGTCACTGCAAATTGTGAAAAACCACCCCTAACGTCTCCTGCATTCCCCTTGCGATCTCTAAATTTTTATTAATGTTGACATAACATTTTCCGCGAAGACCGGGAGATTTTTTATATTTTATCGGATGCGATAAATCCTCATTTTCATATTCCCATGTCGCTCGCGACGACGTTCGCCCTGATCGGGCCCTTCTTCTGGCCCCTGCTAAGGGTGGAAAAATTACGTTTTTTCCTGTCAGTCGCAGATCCGAACATCGGAAACATTTTTGACAGGGAGGTTTTGTTTTTGTAAACCTTTCGTTAGTTGAAATAATTTTTTAAACGAGTATATTTCGGAAACAAACCACACACTAATAGCTCGAATATCTGTCCGTTGAGACAAAATATAGATATCGTTTGAGTTTGAAAGGCTCAGAGTAAGAAGTAAAAATAGAAATGCCCCTATAGTACAGTCAAATAGGGTTTTTAGCAGGAAAGTTTTGGGGTAGTTTCGATTTTTTCGGTTTTTTTATGTTTTTTGGGGTGCTGAATCCGAATCTGAGGTTTGCTGACAAAATTTCGTGAGGGGACATTGAAAAAAATACAAAAAAAGAGAAAAAAACTCATTCTTTGGCAGTTTTCTGCTTATAACTCGGAAACTATCAACTTTTCGTGAAAAGCCTTTTCATACAAAATGAAAGTACATGAAATTTCCTACAAATTGTATTACCACAGCTTGTTCTGCGACAACCCGTTCTGGCTCAAATTATAGTTGAAAATGAGGTATTTTCTAGAACTCAATAAATGAAAATAAATTAAATTCCGTGGTTCCGATAGTGCGAACGTCTTGAAATACTGCATGAACATTCAGTATATCAGTCTCGATTCACAAAAAAGATTGAACTCGAATCAGATATCTTGTTATGGAAATATAAATATTCTTCTTTTCAATATTCCAATTCAAGAACCATAGAAAATTCAATTGGAATGTTGAAAAGAAGAATTTTTATATTTCCATAACAAGATATCCGATTCGAGTTAAATTTTTTTTTGTGAATCGAGACTGATATACTGAATGTTCATGCAAAATTTCAAGACGTTCGCATTATCGGAACCACGGAATTTAATTTATTTTCATTTATTGAGTCATAGAAAATACCTCATTTTCAACTATAATTTGAGCCAGAACGGGTTGTCGCAGAACAAGCTGTGGTAAAACAATTTGAAGGAAATTTCATGTACTTTCATTTCGTATAGAAAGGTTTTTCACGAAAAGTTGGTAGTTTCCGAGTTATAAGCAGAAAAGTGCCAAAGAATGAGATTTTTTCTCTTTTTTTTATTTTTTTCATTGTTCCCTCACGAAATTTTGTTAGCAAACCTCAGAATCGGGTGTGAAGTGAACAAGCAGTTAGATTTTCACTTCTACAATTTCACAATATAGTAATAAAAATTTTCGTAATTTTGCCATAGTTATAATTACCTAAATACCCTTAAGCAATAATAAACTGCCACCAAATCAGTAAAATAATTCAGTTTATGTAAAATGTAAACTCGACGCTTCGAAACTAAACAGTAACAGAACGATGTTGCCAAACTAACAGAATTGTCTATACCTATAGCTCTAGTTGTTAGTAGTATAGTAGGGGAGTCCTAGACCAATTATCCAATACGGAATGAAGATGCGGCACAAGTTTGCAACGCCGAATTTGTTCGCGTTCATAAACAGATTCTACTTGGCTGCGTTTACAAATGCGTGAGTGCGTCTCTATATGTTTCCTTTTTAGAATAAATAAATCACATCATTTGCATTAATTTATTTTCAAAAATGTCCAGACTTTTGTTAAAATTTTCGATGACATTTGGACATAATTCAGGTTCTATCCATTAATGTTGACATAACTTTTCCGCGACGGCCAGAACATTTTTTATATTTTATCGGATGCGATAAATCCTCATTTTCATGCCCTTCTTCTGGCCCCTCGTAGGGTGGAAAATTACGTTTTTTCCTGTCAGTCGCAGATCCGAAAGTCGGGAAATATTTTCCGACAAGGAGAAGAAGAGTCGTTGGACACATCTGGCGGAGCGGGATTATTTCGTCGTTGAGTTCGGCTTCAGGGGGAGAAATTGAGGGGGTTGAGGAGGTAATTAGGACCTGGAGCAGACAGGGTAGGACGAAATGGTTACTTGTGAATTATGGGTACGTGGAGACAAGAAACGGCGAGTACCATAGACATGCAGTTGGAGGTTTCGCTTTTGCAAACCTTTGTTATTTGAAATGATTTCGTTATTGTTATAGTGTTTAGTATGGGACCGGACTGATGATATGAATTACTCCCAACCTCGAATACTAGCGGCAATCAGCAGGGGCGGCAGCCAGCGTTGTCTCTTCTTTAACATAGTGAAAAAAATTGACATAAACTATTATATTTTATTAGAAAATTTCAAGAGATTTTAGATTATCATTTTATGTTCTTATTTCGAAGGGAACTATAGAATAAAATTATATGCAATTCATTTTTCGTTCCGGCTATTACAAGGAAATTGTGAAAGTTCAAATAACGAGTTATAGAAAAAATTCCATTTGAACGGAGAAATTCTAAACAGCTATGAGCAAAAATTGCATTGTGAATTGATTTGAAATAAAGTTTTTGTCGTTATATTTTTCTAATTCAGCTACCTCGAAACCTATAAAAATACCTAATTCAATAAAGTTCGCTATGCTTTTCAAATAAATTCAGTTATTTCGAATTGCGTTCGAGAGCGTCTGCTTAATGCAGTTCGCTTCAGATCGATGAATTTTCTACGTCAATCTATTCATTAGATCGAGCATAGTGATTATCGGTAATAACCTTTCTGTAGATCCTACAGAATTTTTGCAAAATGCTGAAATATAGCGTTTAGGGGGGTCAACCCCTTAGCCATTTTCGTCCAAAATTCGAGATTTTAGATGATCATTTTATGCGCTTAAT
Source organism: Propylea japonica (assembly GCA_013421045.1). Classification (NCBI taxonomy): domain Eukaryota; kingdom Metazoa; phylum Arthropoda; class Insecta; order Coleoptera; family Coccinellidae; genus Propylea; species Propylea japonica. Next base: position 65,267,519 of record CM024242.1, on the reverse strand, counting down.
TGAAGAGAACTACATACTGAATAATAATATGCAATTCATTCATCATTCCGGCTGTTCAAACGGAAATTATGAATGTTTGAAATATCCAGTTTTTGTAAAAGTGCCATTTCAACGGTGAAATTCTGAAGGCTTGCAGATATCGATTCGAAAGTATTCTTTCTGATTCAGCTACCTTGAAAACCTATAAAAAACATACGAATTCAATAAAGTCTGCCATACTTTTCAAATAATTTCAGTTTAAACATTTTGCATTTTCATTTTCGAGTTGCATTCGAGAGCGTATGCGAAATGTAGTTCGCTTCAGATCGATGAATTTTCAACGTCTATCTATTCATTAAACAGTGCTCAATAATTATCAGTAATAACTTTTCTGTAGATCCTACAGAATTTTTTTTAAATGTTGAAATATAGCGTTTTAGGGGGGGTCAACCCCTTAGCAATTTTTCGTCCAAAATTTCAAGATTTTAGATTATTATTTTATAAGCTTATATTGAAGGTCACTGCATACTGAATAAGAATATGCAATTCATTTTTCATTCCGGCTATTCAAACGGAAATTATGAAAGTTTGAGATATCGAGTTTTAGGAAAACTGCCATTTCAACGGTGAAAATTCTAAAGGCTTGCAGATATCGATTCGAAAGTATTTTTTCTGATTCAGCTACCTCGAGAACCATAAAAACACACCAAATTCAAAAAGGTTTGGTATACTTTTCAAATGAATTCGGTTTATAGATTTTGCATTTTCATTTTCGAGTTGCGTTCGAGAGCGTCTGCTTGATTGCAGTTCGCTTCAGATCGATGAATTTTCATCGTTATCTATTCATAAGACGAGCTTAATAATTATCAGTAATAATTTTCTGTAGATCCTACAGAATTTTGCAAAATTCTGAAATATAGCTTTTGGGGGGGGTCAACCCCTTAGCAAATTTTCGTCCAAAAATTCGAAATTTTAGATGATCATTTTATGAGCTTATATTGAAGGAAACTACATACCGAATAAAAATATGCAATTCATTTTTCATTACGGCTGTTCAAACAGAAATTATGAAAAATTGAAATATCGAGTTTTTGGAAAATGCCATTTCAACAGTGAAATTCTAAACGCTTGCAGATGTCGATTCGAAAGTATTTTTTTCTGATTCAGCTACCTCGAGAACCAATAAAAACATACCAAATTCAATAAGGTTTGGTATACTTTCGAATGAATTCGGTTTATAGATTTTGCATTTTTCATTTTCGAGTTGCGTTCGAGAGCGTCTGCTTGATGCAGTTCGCTTCAGATCGATGAATTTTTTACGTCAATCTATTCATTAGACCGAGCTCATTGAATAGCAGTATTAACCTTTTCTATAGATCCTACCGAATTTTGCAAAATGCTGAAATATATCGTTTTAGGGGGGTCAACCCCTTAGCCATTTTTCGTCCAAAATTTCAAAATTTAAAATGACCATTTAATGAGCTTATATTGAAGGGGACTATATACTGAATGAGAATTTGCAATTCATTTTTCATTCCGGCTGTTCGAACGGAAATTATGATAGTTTGAAAAATCGGGTTTTTGGAAAAATTCCATTTCAACTTCAAAACTGAACGCTTGCAGATATCGATTCGAAAGTATTATTTCTAATTCAGCTACCTCGAAAACCTATAAAAACATACCAAATTCAATAAAGTTCGTCATACTTTCAAATGAATTCAGTTATAGATTTTGGATTTTCTTTTTCGACTTACGTTCGAGAGCGTCTGCGTAATGCAGTTTCATCAGATCGATGAATTTTCAGCGTCAATCCATTCAAGAATACCAATTCTGAAATTGCTTCACAATAAGTTTGCAATGATATGGACAGTGAAGAACCGAAACAAGGTGAAGAAGTCTGAATTTGGGGAAATTCTAGTTAATATGCTGAAACGTTGACTTTGGGGAAAGCCGGTTTCAATGCAATAGGCTCGCGACACCACTCAGTGGAGAAGGGAGTGAGTTATATATGATAGAATGTAATGGGCGCCAGGTAGAGAAAGGCCTGCCTACAAGGTAAATGAACTGCTTACTCCTCTACCAGAGTAACAGTTAACAAAATCCCTCAAAATTCAAGTCACAATAATTTATTAACAAAAATAAAAAAAAATATATGTGCAGTGGTGATTCAATACGAATAAAGATTATCCCCCCAAGGGGTAGTCAAAAGAAAACACCAAATACACACTAAATCAGATAAGAACCAATCATCTAAACTAAACAAACTAACCCACTTAATCAACTTACGTTTCAGCTTAACGTTCGGGTTTAGGTTATCAGAACCTACTTTAAATAAATACTCTAAATTAAACAATGATTCCTGAAGGGATATACCGAGCAATCATCCTATCACGAAATCCTAACCGACTTAAGTCAACAACTACTTTACATAACAATGGTTCTGAAGGGAACAACAAACAATTATCTCATCACAACATCCTGAAGGATACACGAGCACCCTGGTTGGTACCCAACGCAAACTTATGAAGTGCACCTCATATAATTGCTCACAACTATATAAACATTACCTTACAAACAATATCACAAATCTCACAATAAAAAGCCAACAATCTACCATATTAAAGCCAGTGCTACACACTGGTTACCTTCACAAAATACTCCAGAACGTAGATAGCTCCAAGATAACAGGCAAGGGGATGCCCATCGATACCTCTAATGGCAGGTTCGTGAGTACCTCTAACTGACAGGTACATACATAATTCAGCCAAGAAGACATGCCAGGAACGTGGAATAACTGACAGGTTACCCCCAATAACGCCAGGTACATGGAAACTGTACTCAACACCTGTCACATGGAATTCAGGTACACCAATACGTGGAGATACACACCGATACGTGGAATACTGCCAGATACGTGGAAACCCCAGCACGTGGAACACTGCCAGATACGTGGAAACCCCAGTACGTGGACCCTCTGTTGTTCGAGGGAGATAGGTTCAACCTCCAATTTAGTCGGAATTTGTTCCAAAAATTCCAAAACAATATTCGCTACACAACAACCTAACGAATTTCCTGTGGAAGAGTTTATGATCACGTATGAAACGTATTTTTCCCAAAATATTACAAAATACTCTCCAGGGAATAATGACACTCGAAGTTTTAATCCCTCAAAACGAGGATGAATCTAGATTCACAATTTCTTCGAAAAATGTCTCAACGAATTTCACATTAACCAAAATGTCGGCCTTGACAGTCACACAGAAATTTCCAGAAAGTCACAGAGCCTATCAGATGTCATGGTTGTCATAGCGAAGAAGAAAAAAAAAAGAAAAACCAAAAATATAACCGAATGGTTTACGTTACTGTTGAATTTACGCAGTTTATAACAGAGAAGGGTCCCTACAAATCCATTTCATAATTCTTCCACGATTTTCCGAAGTACTCTACTGAGGCCAAATAATAATGAACTAACCAAAAATGACAAAAAACATTAACCTCACAATTTTCAAATAATAAACAAACCGTTCTCTGAGGGAAAACAATTCGAACAGGTAGTTAAACGAAGTGCATAATCACAACAATAAGGAAATTTAGAAAATGAACCACACCAACAAGTTTACTAACCAATAATTTTCGGAAAAAGATGGAAAAACTACATTTTATGACAAAGTCAAAAATAATAACGTTACAATGCAAAATTTCCACATGCTGACTATGTTTCGGGCAACTTTCTCAAAAACCATTTGTTTGACGGTTCAGGTGATTAAGTTTCTAGCAAAACTTTTGACAAATTTTTGTTTCGGAAATATGAATAGTAAAGAAAATGCCTTTGTCTCTTAGGTGCCTTTACTGTCTGGTCAACAATGGATATTGTTTTTCCATTCTCTAACGAATTTTTTATACACCTAATCAACGTCGATTTGTACACGCAGTTCTCGATCATAAATCGTGTACCCTCCCACCCCAACCGTCCATGTCGGCACCCTTGTTCAAGGGTGAGAATAGATGGAACAGAAATTAATATACCTGAATACCAAACGGCCGAAACTCATCCTGTAATGGACGGAGCGCTCTCCGCCAAGTCCAAAAAAGAGGGTGGAACACGAAAAATACGAGACGATCGGACATTGGGTGCATTTCTCTAATTAAACTAGGAGAAAGAGAGGATGAGCATGCCGGGCAGGTAGTTTGGAACGCTCTTCACGGCAAGATTGATGAGCCGAACGTGAGAATGACTACGGGGGGGCTCTAAATTTTCTTGGATTTTCGATTTTTTTTATCCTCGAGAAGTGTACCTACATGAGGAAATAAATAAGGAACGGGATCACAATTTGAATTAATCCGTGAGGGGGTAGATGGGTTTTTGAGCAGGTATAAGGATTTGTATTATTTATTTTCATTGGATATATGGACAACATAAGAGATTTATGTTGGTGGTGTTTCATTTTGAGTTTCGTCTTATGGTTAATCTTTGCATTATTTTTTTTTTGAATGGTGGATTGGTATTCTTTGACATTCGACGTTTCATATTTTGAGGTTTAAACGGCGTGATCAATGAATGATATAATATCAAATGTGAAACAAAACTTTGAAAAGAAAAAATCAAGAAAAGCCCTAAGCTTTTAAGCGCTCTTTCTTTGGTGAAGCAATAAGACTATCACCTCGAAACTTTGTATGGGACTTGAGATTGATACCAAATTTATATATAACCGCAGAATGTGAGCACAATCGCAATTATATTCTGGAAATTATTCCAAAAATAATTTTGTGAAGAATAAATAATTAAAATAAATTATATTCTATGATTTTATAATTCGATTCTCTTGAAATTTTGCGTGAGCATTCAGTATATCAGTCTTCATTCACAAAACACATTTCACTCGAATCAGATATCCTGTTATGGAAATATGAAGATTCTTCATTTGAATATTCCAATTGAATTTTTTATGGTTCTGTGTACACTTGGCCACAAAATTCTGCATGAGGCTTATTGTGAGCATCTTGTCGAAACATTTCATTTCGATTGTTTTTGTTTGTCTGAGTTATTGAGGAACAAAAGTTTTGAATGGCTATATTTATGGAAAACCCTGTTTGATTTGGCTGGTGAACGAATTGAATTTGACCACGTATTCGTCATCAGGGAGTCGAACTCTATCGTTTGAGACCATTTTCGGTTTGAATTTAGAAAATTACAGATATTTGGGAAAACGATATAGCACTCTCACTGTTTTAAGTAGAACGAGCGCAGATCACTTCGTAGCGGACCTTCTGAGTCAAAAATTGTTAGTAAGAGAATAATGAAACATAAATAAATAATTTAAAATCTAAATCGATGCATCAGTTGTTCAACAATCGATGGCAATTGTCTACTTATTTTAATTCATATCACCATCTATCATCAGAGCATTATTTCACACTACTTTGGATATTTTACTCTGCTCAATTGTTTTACCAATATGAACAAGAGCACAAAACCATCGAACTCCACGTCAGATGTTCCAATTTCTGGTTTTCATAATATTTACTGATGATAAACCGAATGAAGAACACTGCAAAAAGTGCATTAAAAGTCTCCACTGTTTATACCATGTGGAATTTCATGTAGACCTCAAAAATGAGATCACCTTCGAAGAAGATAAATAGAAAATGTTTCAAACCGTTCTTGAATACGTATAAGAGATATATATCATCGATGATTTCATTTGAGAAATTATTAAGTAAACATTTTTAGGAGGAATTGTAGTAGATATTCCTTTTTTTCTGGACAAAGCTCTATAAGGTTTTTCGAGGATGAGTTGTCTTGCTCTTCGAATCACAACTGAATAATGTAAATTTTAAATAGTCCAAATAACTGTAATATATCTCAAGCTTTCTTTCCAAAACAGCAATTCCTCAACAGTACTTAAGTGAGAATTTGCGTTATCAACTTGAACTGGTTTTTAGAAACAGGTATACGTTCTTCTACCTTAACCGTTGAAACTCATCCCTTAAAAACATGGGATCAGCCAACCCTAAGCAAAAATCCAATGGGGGCAGTCCAGTCCTCACCAACACCATCTTTTTCGAAATTCACAGAGCCGAAGGGTCCCGGTCCCACTAGCAATTAGTCACAGGATCTTTGCCGAACGTCTGCCTGTCATTCTATTGTCATTTAACGATCAATTTCGATGTCGTAAGCTATTTTTTTTCGGGTCGTTTGTTGGATTGGTTCAAACTATTCCCATTTGTCATGGGACATCCATTGGAGGGCCTTAAAAGTGCCAACTGCAGACTGTCTTGCGGTTTGATTTACAATATCAAAACATAGATATCGCTTAGGGGGCTTTTAGGGAATAGATATAGGGGTAGGGTAGATAGTTTTACATTGTATTTCTATAAGGAAATAATTCTCAACTTGAACTTATTCAATTGTAAGAGCAAAAATATAAATGCGAGCAAAAGGTTTTGATTAGTAATTAATGAATTAATTAATGTAGAACTCCTGTTCAAATTCATATCTCGGTGTCCCAAAGTGGGTGGCCTATTAGATTATTAATTTGGCAACTGATTTTTTTTGTCCATCTTGTTTAACTGAGATTCTGACATAAGTTTGTCACACGTTTTTAATCATAATTTCGAAATTGAATTCTATATTAAGGATGAAATACCGCTATTTTAATGTATAGGAGATGATTACCCTTCAATAGAGTTCTGTAGCAGTCTTAGAAGAACAGGAGATTCGAAAAATCATCACTTGGAACGCCAGACCTAGTTTAAAACGTCCTTCTGGGTCAAGAGCAAGAATTAAATATATTTTGTATCTGAATATTGAAGGTATTTATTCGAATAGTTTTAAGTTTTAATTTTGTAAAGACGGCGAGACAGGGTTTTTTCCACTGAGGTTTTTCCCTGTGGTCTGGTATCATATGCCAGAAAAGTATGGTACCCCGTTTTGCACCAACCCCAGCTGGGTACTTTTTTGTTTCATGTATTGTATTTTGTCAGCTCTCAATTCAAAAGAATATTTATATACAGGGTGTTCCCTAAACATGCGGCAAAACTTCAGGGTATTGTTCCTTGGACTATCTAAGAATATTTTGTCCTTTGATGATTTTTAAAAACCTCTTTGTTTCGAAGATACAGGGGAAACAAAATTTTAGATAATAACATTTTATTATGAAAATTACATGAAAATTTAACTTAACCTACAAAAACTGTTGAAAATGACCACCTCTAGCCAAAAAACGAATTCAAATGAAAAACCGTGTTTAATCTGTATTCCTTTACCATCTGAACTTATCAATTTTAAGTCAAAAACTGGCCGTTTTTAGTAATTGGAATGTTGTTAAACAAATTTAAAAATAAATTGTACCTACTTAGGTAACACAGTGGGGTACGCATTTTATTTAAACTATTATTAATTTTAAAAATATGAAAAATGTTGTTCGCCCTGTATCTTCGAAACAAAGAGGTTTTTCAAAAATCATCAAGGACAAAACATGCTTAAAATAGTCCAAGGAACAACCCCCTGAATTTTTGTCGCATGTTTAGGAAACACCTGTATAGCTGACAACTATAATTCAAGAGCAATGACATAGATCAGATCAATATAAAATGACTTGCTAAATTTCTGACTTGAATCTCAAATATTGAGCGAACTAGAGTCATTTTCGTAACACGCCAATTCGATCTAAATTTTGAAAAGAATCAATAACTCAAAAACCGTTAAAGATAGATCTGAAAAATTAAAAGTGAATAGATTTAATATATCATGGAGTGTCATAAAAAATAGAATATATTTGTCTCATTTAAAATAACAAAGTTGTTGCCAAATGGTCGTATATCCAAATTGTCGTACATCCTGAAAATGTGAAATTATTTTGAAAATGTACCTTACATGGCCAAATATCGATCCACAAAAATTGAAATCTTTACCATCAATAGTTTCCATAATAATCTAATGCCCCTCACTTTGGGACACCCGATATAAAATATCAACAGAAAATACTGCCATTTTGTAACAAAAAAGTTCCCTCAAACACACCCTGTTATTTTTAAGTTTTCGAGAAATGACATAGGGGTACGATCGAACTTTTCAAGTTTTATGTTTCACTTTTGCCAATTTACGAATAAGCCCAGTATAATCCAGCCTCCCATCTTCTATTTTGAGCCAGACGAACTATCAATCCTCATTAATAGCCCATTCACGTAACAAAATCATGAATAACCACCCCTTCGGGAAATCCCCCGTTTCAACATATGGGATTAAGCGCCTCAGCATATTTTCTGAACTGCCCGCCGAGCCCATAGAGAATAAAATTAATTTTTCTCAGATGCCGCTCTTCCAATCTCTGGGATTGCCGAACTCGCCTTGCTAAAAACCCATCCAATACCCTGTTCTAAGGGTGGTGCACAATACAAATTACAGGAATCTACGTTACCGGCTCCCTGCCACCCCTTGCTGGGAGAAAAATGGCCTAATTAGAATAGATAGATGGGGAGAGGGTTCGACGGGAAGATACCGTGAAATTGAAGGTACCTATGGCGAAAATTCTATGGAAGAAGTGATGGTTAATCTGAATTTTTGGATCAGTTCTATCTGTTCCAGTTATAGATGCATCGTTCTATTTTTTCAAGTCTTGTAACAGATTGAATAATTCTTTTAGTCAACTCACTTGCGAAGAACTAAAGGTTTATCCATGACTATTGTAGATCCGTTCATTTTACGTCTCACAGGGGAATAATGAGATTGTTATTCACTGCTGTCAGATGCTTCATAGATTAAGCTTCAATATAATATTATTTAAATTAAATTAATTAAAGCTTTTTTATTACAAAATATACAACGACCAGTTCTCCAAAAAATTGCTCATGAGTCAACTTAACTTTTACCACGCTTGTCATAGAAGGAACTTATCGCTGTAGCCGAAAGAAATATATTCAGTGATCGTGGATAAAGTATATCTAGTATGCTACTCGCGTATAATATATGGCTGTTATCCGCTCGATAATTAGGGCTAAACTTCACCTCGCGAATAATAGCTATCATTATATGCTCGTTGCATATATACTATTTTGGGCCTCTCAAACTCAAACTCAAACATTATTATAGTGCACTTTTTTATGAGCCTTTCATTTCTGTGCTCATGTGGGTAGCATACGTATAGAAATATAAATCAGATTTTCCTTGCAAGTTTTCCTTCTACATTAAGGTTACATTGAGATTTTGTAGTAGACCAGGTTGGGCAAATTGTGTACGGTTCAAAATTTTGGATCAGTTCTGTCTGTTCCAGTACCAGTACCAGTACTGGAAAATTAACACATACAGTGCGCGTCAAAATTATGGAACAAAGTCATTTTATCAGAAGAAAAATATTTAGCAACAAAATCCTGAAAGAGGTCAGTTTTTATTTCACTTTTACCAAAATTTTATGCATTTTTGAAGGATTTTTGTCACCGAATAAAAGTCGACCCATTACAGTTTGTTCATGCACAACTTTCAAATCCCCCACGTAAAAAATAAGAATGTGTTGAACACTGCGCTTCAGTTATGATCTTAAGTAGGTATATTATCAATAACATTATGTTGTATGTTATTAATAACAATTTTAAATGATTACAATGGCAACACTGCGTATCGTTTTCTGGCATTTCTTATGTCACTTGTGTTCAATAACTTTTGCCATTTAAACATGGGAAAATACAAGCTACAACAACGTTAGATTCTTAAACTGTTTCATCGAAATCAGTTCTCAGTTGTTTTTTATCATTATTCCGAAATTGAATTCGATATTTATAATGAAATACCACTATTTAAACCTATGGGAGATGACTACCCTTCAATAGGGTCCTGTAGCGATCTTAGAAGAACAGGAGAATCGAAAATCATCACTTGGAATGCCAGACATGGTTTGAAACACCCTCCTGGCCCAAGAGCATTAATTAAGTGTTTGTATATAAATATTGAAGGTATTTATTCGAATAGTTTTAAGTTTCAGTTTTGTAAAAACGGCGAGACAGGGTTTTTTTCTGCTGAGGTTTTTCCCTGTGCTCTGGTATCATACACCATAATAGTATGGTACCCCGTTTTGCACCAACCTCAGCTAGGGACTTTTTTGTTTTATGTATTGTATTTTGTTAACTCTCAATTCAAGAGAATATATTTAATTCTCATTTGAAAACCTTACAATTTAATCTACGTTCGAAATTCGAGCCCCTCTTTCCAAAAACAATAAATAACAGTGGTAAGAAAATATCGATGACATAACACATCTCGTCAAGTACAGATTTCAACAGAAAAAATATCCAATTAAACCCGAGATTTTCAAAGGCACGATACAGACGCGTAACAATATCCTAGCACAAAATAAAAGACATTCAAGCGCATTCAAAATAAACTTCCTCATTGTTCGCCAAGCGAATGTGCCGATGTTTATGGTTTGAAAATAAAATAACTGGGTATACACGCTCACATCACACAGAAACAATGTTGAATTATTACCATTCCATTTTAACTAATTTATGAGTTATTACATCGTAAATAACGAATGGCTATTTAAATATATCTTTGTCTCGATGGTGTGGTGTATGTGTATACTTGGCTCTGTGCTCTCCTCGGTCGAGGCAGATTTTGAGAGCTGGTTCTTTGGTTTCTAGAAAACTGGTTTCTCAGGAATGCTTGGGTCGCATGAAAGGATTTTTCTGCCTCGATATATCAGTGTCAGCTGTTGGTCTTTATTTATTCGATTGTTGTTCCAATATGACTGTACTTTATTGGCGGGGGTATTTATCCATGGGATCTGACACCATTGGGTCTTGTTTTTTGGTAACGGCCTTTATCTGAAGTGGACGTTGGTGGTTTTGGATTCGATGAGGATGTCAGTGAATTTCAACAACTGTTTGATGAAAATTCTTTTCATTGGATATATTGTTTTTCTTCGTTTTGTCACAGGTTTTTGCGTGCACCAGGTGTTCCGAATTCGTTGTCTACACCATTTCCAAGTGTATTTCAGAAAGCGTCAATTGTATTTCAGAATAAACAATTGTATTTCAGAAAGCGTCAATTGCATTTCAGATTAGTCAATTGTATTTCAGAAAGCCTCAATTGTATTTCAGATTAGTTAATTGATTTTCAGAAAGCGTCAATTGTATTTCAGATTATATCATAATATGTATTTCAGAAACCATCCTTTGTAATTCAGAAAGTAGGAATATCATTTTAATTTCCAAATATCACAGTTATCTCGATTTCAGTGATGTTTTCTGAAATGCAATTGATGATTTATGAAATACAATTGACTATAAAATAATCTGAAAATCTGAAATACAATTGACGTTTTCTGAAATACAACTGACTAATCTGAACTACATTTGATGATTTCTGAAATACAATTGACTAATCTGAAATACAATTGACTAATCTGAAATACAATTGACGCTTTCTGAAATACACTTGGAAATGGTGTACCTAGTAAGGGGATCTCAGAAACCCGATGGGCTATAGAACAAAATGTAATGAAGAAAAATTGATTACTTCAATGAATTCTACTGAAAAAGTGCCTGTATAATGTTTAAGTTTCATGTTTATAATTTCAGTGATGAATGAAGAAGTTATGAGAACTCTTCATTTGACGCCAATTTCCAATTTTCTCTAATAGCTCGAAAACGGTTTGACTTAGAAGGTTGCGGTTTTCACCAAATGAATTATCTCAAAAATCGAGTCAGAATATGTGCCACTCATTTTATTCTAGCTTTTCGGGTTTCTGAGATCCCCCCTTATTCCTTATCAAGTGATAAGGAATTTAGGACCCCTGTACATTTATCCGAAATTGAATTTGATATTTAGGGCGAAATACTGTTGTTAGAGATTTATATACCCAGTATTTTGGGTCTATAGACAGTTCCTTGAACATCTGAGGTCCTAGGACCAAGACCGTAGCCAGAAAAAAATTTCGGGGGGGTCCACCGAAGACAAATGACAGTTTTTGAAGGAAAATGTTTCGATCCTGTACTTCTGAAAAATTTCTGGGGGTTTTTCTGCTTCTGCAATTTTTTTAGATGTAACATCATGAAAGGAAAAATATTTAAAAAAGCCCTTCTCTATAAATATTTCAGCTCAATCTTTCATTAAATCTTAATATGGAATCACTGCTTTATACTGGGAGACATAATACGCAGAAATTTTTGGTACCCCGTTTACATTTTTCTATGCTCATATTGTGAATTACTGTGAAAATGAGTCTCATTTATTTTTACTTCTTCTAGTTCCTTTCAAAATTTTAATTCCACTATGCGATTCAGTTAAGATAAGAATTTCTAACGACATCATACCTATCTATTATAAAATTTTCATTTCAGTTTTTTTATTTACATAAACTGAAATTTGAATTTCATATGAATAAAATCTTAATCCTAAAAGAATTACAAATACATATTAAGGTTTTAATTGTATGAAACAATTTATACAAGAAGTTTACCAACTCATAATGCGGAACCAGTTATTTAAATTTTTCAGCTTATGGTTTCATTATTGACCTTAACCTTCAGCGAAATTAAACGGACCTAATTTTATTCGTCCAAGTCGTGTAGATTTTGCTCGCATTCCTAAAAATTTTCAACGTAACTCGGAAACGGACACATTACATAACCTGTTTTATTCATGATAGTCTGCAAAATTTGAATTTCGCGATTTGTCTCTTTTTTCTTCTTTTTTTCGGCTCATATTTATGATTTTCATTAATTCTTGATGATAATATCGCTGAATAATTAATTGTAATGATGCTGATCGCTTAATTTCTGATAAGAAAAAAATGTTACTGTTGTGCATTATAGGTAGGTACTAGGTACCTATGTTTCAGAAAATTCATTTTGATTCGATATTGAATTCGTTTTAGAACAAGAAGTCCCCCCCTCAGAAGCCCGCGGTGCCCCCGGAAAATATAAAAAAGAATCTTTCCTACCTCCCTTATCTATATGACGACTCCCTTTGACATGTCCCCCCCTCCGCAGAAATTTTATTTCCACCAATGATACAAAAATATTTTCCGTTTTTTTCCTGGATGGTTTTCGTGATCTATAATTTGTATTCCTGTGTTATAGTAGGTACCTACATATCGAAAAAAAGAACAAATTCATTATTTCCAAAAAATTATTTTGTTAACAACAATGAATACTTTGGATTCTTCAAATTTCGAAAATCCTGAGTACTACGACTTTCATTATATTCACTTATGAATTCGTCGTTTTTATTTCAATCCTTAATCTACTTCGAAAATAGGTATCAAGCTTGGTTATTTTTGGTTATCGTTTTCACGTGTTCCTGTGCTACGTTTAAGATTACAACAGAAAAAGTAAATTGACAAAAAATTAATGGAATTAAATGATTTCTTCTCGGAATTTTCAAATTTGAATACTTTTGCAACGTGAACAAAGACGCAAAAGTCAGGGCTTTTTCAGGGAAATCACATACTTAAATATATTTTATGATGAAAAAGTTGGTAGTTGCGTCTCCGATATAGGTATTAGATTATTTTTCAAAACTCGTAAAGTAGGTAGTTCGTTGTAACCGCTTCAATAAATGAAACTCAATTTTATACTATCTAATACCTAATTGAAAAATAATATAGCTATCTCTGAAAATATTCAAGCTAAATAGTTAAAAAGAATAGTATAGTCTGTTCACGGAAGTTTGAGCTGTCGGTTGGCCATGGACATTTGGCTTATTCCACTGTGTATTTTAAATTTTAGGTTATGTTGTTAATTTTCTTGTCAGATTGATACGCAATGTTGTCAATATTGCATAGAGTTCTCTGATAACTCGCAAGCTCGTCGGACGAGGCCGGGTATATTCGACAACGTTTACTTCATTCTAAGGTATGACAGCAAATACTGCCAACTTCAGATAAATAAACAAACGCCTACTATGCGCTCAAACTTTTGTGAACGGACTATAGATAATATTTTGTATACCTACATTGTAGTAGGTACTCATAAGTGTGATCAAACCCAGTTATAGTAATTATACCTATTTATTCACTGAGTATAGAAATATTCAATACTCCGTGGACATAATATCTACACTAAGATCTCTCCTCTCCTAGAAAGTCAAGAAACAATAGACCAGCATCACGACCAAACGGCAACAATCGAACTCTCCCGAACGTCTCGCTAGTGACGTCACAGATCAAGCACCGCCTAGCTCCGCTATGGGCGGGAAACGTCCGAAATTTACGAGGTGCTATTTAACTGCTATCTGGCGGCGAAGTAACGAACCGTGCGGAGGCCATTACGATTACGCTATTGGTCCCCAAGTTGCCCGAGAAGTACGCGATCGAGAGAAAGCCTTCAAACCGGCTTGAAAAGACAAAGACGGACAATGAGCGGCTCGTCGAGTGTTGCGTCAGTTATTGATCGTTCGGCGATTCGGTGAATGAAGTTACGATGTACGTTTACGATGCGTTTCGCTTCGGTATGCGAGACAATAAGCGACGGGAATACGCGGAAGGTCTTGGCACGTTTATTATCGATTACGTTGGTTTTTAGCGGGAGATTTGAGTGTGGAAGATTGTTCGTTTGCCGTATTGCGTAGTTAGACGAATTGACAATTGGTAAAGTGGGTATTTTGTGGTTTTTGGGGGATTTTGGTGAGATTAGGGAGGATCGGTGAGTGGAATGTCTATTTTTTCGTCTTTGGATATGGGAGATGGTGGTAAATGCTGATTTCTGATGACATTAAATTTGTAATATAGTAATTTTTCATTTATGCCTTTTTTCAAGGCTAGATGTAGCGACAGCATGACCTCAGGAGCATTATTTATCACTGGAAGACCAAACGAACCCACGATATCGTAATCTCAAACAGTAACGTGAAATTGTAGGAGAAAACTGGCACTCCAAAGGTGTCATACGTACGTGTGGACGTCATTTTTGTTTGAATATTTGTGGATAAAAGAGCTGTTTCGCAATTGAGTACCTATCGTGTTTGCATACAGTGGACTAAAAACAATAACGTGTCTATGATTCCAAGAGCTGAGTAGACTGAAGTTTACGAATTTCGTTCAATGATGGCTAAAAACACTTGAGTGGGCTAAAACTTCTGCGTTTGAAGGCAGAAATCTCCAAAGAATGGTCATGAATGCTGAAGAAGTGCTTCTTCATCAAGATAATGTCACAAATCGTTGGCTACCATGACCAAATTGAATGGTCTTTGACTTGCTTCCACATCCACCTTATTTTCCATATTAAGCCCTAGCAACTACAACCTGAAGAAATGCTTTCCGAAATAGGATTCAACTTGAATTGAGAGGGCATTACTGGAGACGTTTTGGAGGCATAAAGTGTTTGAATTTCGATTTCAAAAGGTGTTTGCTCTCGCCTAGAAAAAATGAAACGTCATCTCAGGTTCCATCATCATTTTCGAAACAATGTATTGGGATCTATCACATCGCCTGAAAAGGTAATGTTTTTCGGGAAGTAGGTATACCAAACCTCCTTAAAAATGCCATTGAGGTTAGGTATATCAAACATTTGTTCTCAAGTTTCAGTTCTTGAGGTAACGCTACATTTGAGCTTTGCGAACCAATGAAATATCATTGTAACTTGGACCCTGGAAAATCATCCATTATCTTCTGGTATGCAAAGTTTAAACGTGTACAATCACAGAAGATGCATCAAGGTCTAGAAGGTCAAAATAAGTGGATAGAGCCGGAAACATAAAAAAAGACCACAAATCGTATTCGAAATCGGAAAAGTCAAGTTGTTGGAGATAACGGACAGTCCAAATAAATCAAAGGAACTATATTATTATTATTTACTAGCCCCGGCTTCGCACGGACATCACATTAGAAACCTCAAAAATAACAGTACTTCTCCACTATTTAATGGATGTTATTAGACATATAAACCTTCCTCTTGAATCACTCTATCTAATAAAAAACGCATCAAAATCCGTTGCGTAGTTTCAAAGATTTAAGCATACAAAGGGACATAGGGACAGAGAAAGCTAGCGACTTTGTTTTATACTATGTAGTGATATAAACATTTGACTATTGGAAAGCTGTTTTGAAATTGGGTTCCGTGTTTGCTCACAGTGGACCAAATACAACAGCTTGTGGACGATTCCAAGAGCTGAGTGTACTCCAGCCAACGAATGATGTCCAAAGCGTCCAAAAAGGCAACAGTTTTCGCTTGTTTGAGAATAGAACATACTGTATTCGAACTGCACCATCATTTTAGATTTACACGGTTTCAAATTTCTCTAAACTCTACTCAGATTGCCTACTTATACATCGACATCCCATCCCAATTACCTCGCGCTTTGTTAGACCTCTACACAAACCTCGATTTCGCTGCATCGGCACCATCTTTATCTCCCTCCCACCTCCAAACCCCCAAAACCCCCATCAGACGATTCCGAACCTGCATCGGCTCCACCGAAACCTCGCAATTATCCTCGCGAACGGCCTCAATCGATAAAACAGCTATCTGCCGGGACGCCGAGAGCAACGGCAGATCCCTCTGGGCGACAGACGACGAAGCAGACGCGGGTCCAACCTCAAGGGTTGAAAATACCCCATCAGATACCCCGTAACGTCGTCTCCATTGCGTTCTTCGTCAATTTCCACCCCATCCTCAGAAATTGTTTGTTTACCATAACAGCTCGACGTCTTACTCTGGGCTGCTTGTATAAGGGATGAAGGGATTTCTGAAGATGTTGATGGTAGTCTGGGAGATTCTAGGGTTCGTGGGGATGCTATGGGGTTGTTATCGCAGTTTTTCGTGAAAAATTTGGTTGTTTGTAAGGAGTTTTATGGTTGTTTAATTCAGAGGAAATTGGAATTCAGATTCGCGTGGAAATGCTGTTTGTTTCTGTTTTTTTCTGTCTGACTGCATCTAGAGAATCAAGAGGCAAAGAACTATTCATTATATGAGGATTTTTCCAAATATTTCGGGAAAATCGGCAGAAAATGAATGGAGATACGGAAAAGTGAAAACAATAGCCTTAAATTTGATGAGAGTAAGGCTGTTTGTGTGAGTCAGTGTGAAAAGTTTTCCTATTTCTTCTAGTAAATGACAACGTGGGCAGTAAAAAGGCTACTTCAGTGAGGTGAAGGTGTGCCTTCAACGTGCAGTAACTTGTCATAATTCCATGTTTTGAATTTCAATTTGCTCAAAACTATATCACGAGATATGTAAGATTGAGGTTCTCAGTCTTTCCAATGAAAGCGATTGTTTTGAGCCTAGATAGCCTAGCTAGAACTAGTCTAATGTAGATCTGGCTGTTATCTCTTGTATAGTTCTAGATTGAGATTCCCAGGAATGGTTCCGAGTCCACAAAGGTCAGCATGCACCTGCCCCCAAGGCATCAAAGTAATTTGAGTGGCTCGGTATCGAAACTAAAACGATTGTAGTATTCGCCAAGCCGATTTAGGGCCCAGCTTGACTGTCACTAAATATTTCGATTCGATTCCAGCGAATTCGCCGTTCTATCAACAGATTTGTAGCGATTTCAGACTCTGTCTGGAACAGTCTTCAGTTGAAACTCTAACACCAGAGTTGTCAGTTAACACAAAAGGTTGACTTTACCTTCTAATTGTGAAGTTTAGTAATCAGTAATCAAGAACATCAGATGCTTTTTTTTATGTACAGGTTCCCACAAAGGAGATATCCTGTAATGTTCAGAGAATATCGTGAGCAACAAGGGAAAGAAGGGAGGAATTGGTGTTCTTTTTGAATTTCTGTAGGTTATACGCCTCGTGGAACACCTCCCTAGGTAATGTGTTCGTTGGATGAACGAGTCTTTGAAAAGGGATGTTCTGCAGGTCTCTAAAGAGACCACATAGGGGTTCGAACTTCGAGGACCGTACTTGACGGGTCAACCTCGAAGAGACTGTCAAAGGAGGAACGATTGATGATAATTCAGAAGATCATCGCCCATGAAAATATCGATAGAATAGAGACAGATCGCCAACCCTTCTACGGTGTTCCGGAGAAGTGAGCGAGTTAGTGAGCGATGCATCACCGACGAGACGAATGGCCCCTTTTTGGACAGAATCTAACAGCTTCAGAACAGGTTTAGGTGCCGCAACCCAATATGGAACAGTACTCCAAGACAGGTAGGATCTGTGCCTTATAAATCATAAGCAGCTGACTGGAAGTGAAATAGCTCCTGGCACGAAACAGAAAACCAAGTTTTGGGATGCACTATTAGCGATTGATCTCACGTGACTTTCCCAAGAAAGTCATTGTGCTGATAGTAATACAAGCATAGAGATGGATGACTTCAGGGGTATGGTTACTACTGACAAGCTTATGTTGGGCATATTAAGATCGGCCCTTCTAGAGCAAAGACATGCATGTGTTTTGTTAGCATTGAAATCTACTAAGTTATAGGATCACCATTAGAGAAGTGTCGCCAAATCCATATTTATTTTGTTAACATTTCTTCCACGTTCGTTTCTGATTTGGCGGGCTGGTATTGGAGCCCTGGAAGAGAAGGCGGTATTAGCATCCGCGAAGCTGTGCACTGGACATGAAGTTGCCCCCAACAAATCATTAATATGAAGTAGAAAAAGTGTTGATGCTAGAATTGATCCCCGCGGAACACCAGCATTTATGTTTAGAGACTCAGATGAACTCCATCGACTACCACATGGAGAGATCTGCTTGAGATAAAACTTGCTAGCAGAGAACACAGCTGAGAAGGCAAGTCATAAGATGGAAGTTTGGCGAGAAGTCCCTGGTACCAGACTCGTTCGAATGCCTTGGAGATATCTAGTGCCACGGCTAAGGTTTCACCAAATTTTTCAATAGATAGTTGCCATATATGTAAGACGTCAGCGAGCAGGTCACCAGTTGATCTTTGATGACGGAAACCATATTGACTATCGTTTATAATTCTTGAGTGTTCCAGATACTTGATGAGCCCGATGTTGATGGCTTTATCCATGACTTTTGTAGGTCTGTAGTTGCTAGGCAGGTCTTTTTGCCTTTTTTGGGGACTGGATGTACTCTTGCAACTTTCCAGTTGAAAAGGAAAACCCCAAGAGTGATTAAACAACTTGCATAGAACAGGTGTCCGTTCAGAAGCACATTTTTTGAGAATAATCGGTGTGATTCCGTCAGATCCACAGGCTTTTGTTGGTGTTGAGACCCAACAAAATCTTTCTGATAGTACGTTGGCGGAATGTGATCTTAGGCATATGGCAATGCTCGGGGGTTGTTTTACCGATGAATCCAGAGTGGAATTTCCAGCAAATAAATGGGCTTTTTTCTTGGGCAGTAGTGGCCAGTGCCACATAAGAGGCTTGGTATGACGTGCGCTTAGTATACGGCATATTATAAACAGCTGATTCCTCCCTAGCAGAAAACTGAAAAACTCTAAGTCGGTAAAGTATTCCCACAGGAACTCGGGACACCGGCCTAAATCAGGACAATAAAGACGCCGCCTCTTACCATCAAAGTATATGGCGGTCTTACCCGGCCGGGTAGGTGGTTGCAATAAAAAAGCCGTTAAAACGACTTTTACTACAGTTAAAACTGTATAAGTGCGTCCGAACGACGAAATAAAATACGAGCTTCTCTAGGCACGCGCCTCCGTCATCGCCGCAGCAGCAAACTGGATGACGATGATAATAAAGCCAGAGATTGAGGCGGCCGTTAAAATAACTTTTAGGGCCGTTATAAATGCCAATTTTATTCGTGTTTCGGTGTTTTATGGCGCGATCGGCCGATACGTACCTGCTTTTGGTCAATGGACGTTCTTTGCACGACTCATCTGCGAGAGTTTCAGAGGCGATAGAAAGTGAGAATACCTGCTAAGCTTTCGGTTTTCGTTACAGGTCGCGATATGGGGATTACGGAGTGCCATCTGACGGCGGAGGAGCGCACTGGGATAGGAGGAGTGTTAAGTGGTATCGGACGCTGTAGGAGGTGAGTGATTTTGGTTTTAATTGTGTGGGATTTTGGAAGATGTCGCAACTAGTATTGAATATAAATTAATTTGTGAAATAGAGAAAGTCGTAAAGTTGAAGATTTTATGATTGATTCCTTCAGTAGTTAATTGAAATCCATTTTTCCCGAAATTCTCCTGATATTTTTCGACATATAACGCTGAAACACTGATTGAACATTAAAAGCTTCGGTAAATGGTAATTTTTTGATAATTTTTGATCTATTATTCAAATTCTCTATGGCAATATTTTCAAAACGTGAATGTCATCTACGTTAACCAAGTCAACCATAAAAAACTCAGAGATTTTGACACGATATTAACCAAATCAAATTTTATGTCAAGGTCGATATGAATCAAAAATAAGCCTTTGCAGGATATTTAATATTGGGAAAAATAAGATATTTTCATATCGAGATTGAGATTTCAGAAAGTTCTTTTCAAGATTCGTATCAATCTCTTCATTGTAGTCGTAGAAAAAACAGTGAGATGTTATATGATCGTTTGACGGAAATAATTTTCCATTAAACTAAAGATCTTCAATATTTTTCAGGATGGTATATTTAATTCAATGATGAATCGATTAAATTTTCCGCCTTAATTTCGATTCTCGATGAAAGATAGCGTTCTGAAAAAAAATGGAAATTCTATATCATCATTTTTATGCTAGTGGTAATCTAGAATGTTCGAATATATGCGTTCAAGAAATACCCTGAAAGAAGTTACTGTTTTGAAAGAACAAATATTTATATGAAGAAGAAAAGTCACATGTCATTACCATGAGAAAAATTCATAGGAACTTACAAGTCTTTCCAAAATGGCTCGGGCATTCCAAATCTCAAATTTGATAAAATCTCACAAGTGACCAAAAGCACAAGCAGAAAAGTCTCTTTAAATTCACAACAAACATAATAAAGTCTCAAGGACAATCACACACTTTATAATTAGAAAATCAAATACACACGCACTCAAAAAACTGAGTAAATATTAGATACATTGATTCTATTAGACTACACATCCTTTGAAGGTTTGAAGCAAACTGAACTACAAGAAAAACGCTGAATTTCACTTGGATTTTATTGCTGTTTTTTTGTTATTTTATGGTTTTCCTTCCTCAAACTTCTTGTTGTTCAGTTGAAGGGTTTCACGATAAGTACGAACCTTTTTTTATGTGAGGTATAATAAATAACTTTCTAGAGTTGGAAGTGCGACAAAAGTATTGTGTGTAAAGGGTTTTTGGGCCACTTTCTTCAATAATAAAACTTTGCAGTGAAATTTGTTCATGCCGGTGTGTAATATTCGGTTGTAGGTATTTATTTCATTGAAGCATGAGTTTTAGACGAAGGCCGTAAAGTGAAGAAATTGGGCCTGATCTTTTTATTTCATTTCTTTAGGTCAAAATAAACATTTATATCATCTGCGCACCTTTGAATCAATTTTTGTTCTTTGAAAACATTTTTAAGTAAAATATGATTACCTACTTATCTGCCTTTTTTCTTTCTGAAACACAACAGAGGTCTTCCATCTGAATAGCTTGGAAAATTCTTCTAATTAGCTTTCTAAATAGTTTCGAGAACATTTATTATTATTTCTACAATCCTGCAGACTCAGACGACCTCTACTTTGACATTCACGGACATTCCTGTATTGACGACCTTGAGAAAAGCAGAACTATACATCACTTTCAATTTTTCGTTCTTATCTCATGTCAACGCCATATATCGTAACTTATGTAGTCGTGACGTCTAACTTGAACGTTGAAATGCAAAACAGTTACTTCAAGCAACATTCCAAGTCACATGGAAAGAATTCTAACAATTTTCCTGACACTGACAGGTGTCTCAATTATTTCGTGGGAATTTATTTAATTTTTGATCTTCGATAGTGAATACATTGAATTTAGTTATTATTAGATAACAGGAGTCTCTTTACTTTACATTTCGATATGTTTCTAGAAAATGTACACGTCAATTTCATATATTCTGCGAGTGAATAAATCGGTTCATTTTTCATCTGATACGTATGCTTTTTACCGCTTATTGTTCGAAAACGTTCTTCAATTCAATTATAATTTGTTTTTCACTTGCCATGTTGTTTTGACCTTCTGGCTGAATTTAAAAATAAAAGAGACGTTCATATTCAGATGAAGATATATTTTGATATTCTGTTGATCGCATAGTGCTACGAATTTCTCTGCTGAATTATTCAATCTGATGATTTTTTTTGTTGCCCTTCGAACTTACTGGATCTAGTATGTATTAATTTCGATATAATTTCAATTCAAAATGATTTGAGTAATTAGATACGGATTTGCTGATATTGAAAAAATATTCTCAAAAAACACCGATAACTTCCATGAAGAATTACATTTGAATCTATCGTTTTTTTTCAAAATTTGAGAATACTTGAAGTTTTGCTCCATGGATTGTTTGTGAACCATCAATAAAATGGAATACAATCGAGGTATTTCCAATAATTTATTTCTTACATAGGTAGTGGAAAGTCGCCTTATTTTGGACAGTTGCCTAATTTTGGATACTGCATCACCTCGAATTCTACCAGGAATTTTCTGGCATTGAAAGCAGAAAACTATTTGGTTTTGATCTAAATACTCGTACATCCCCTGTGAACTATGTAGTCCAATATGTTTTCACTAGATGGCAATTTAAATTTTAACGTTTGTATTGTGTACCTAGTGTTTTTATTGCTACAACTGTAAACTATGAAAAATAGGTAAGTAGTGGATGTGAAATATTGAAATTTGGTATAGCATAAAATAAATTCCTCCACTATGAGCTCAATAATTTGATTCAAACATTTATGACGAAGGTCTTTTTTCTTTGAAATGCCTAAGAAAGGCTCCTTAATAAACAATTAATATGGAAAACGTGAAAGATCCCATGAATGCCACTTGAGAAGAACATTTATGTTTGTAATTTCTGCAAGGAAAATAGGTTCCTTATTATGGATAGGGTATCCAATATAAGGAACCCATTTTTGAAACGACGAAAACTGGCATTTTTCAGTTAAGCTCTTTTTATATCATTTGGGTGTGAAATAAATCGTTCAGTTTGTTTGATATGTTATCATTAATGTTGTGCCATATTTAAGGCAAGAAAAATTAATCAAAACATAAGTATCACTACCAAAAAAGTACCAATCAAAAAAGGTATCCAAAATTGGGCGACTTTCCTCTATATTATAATCAGAATTGATTGGGTTATTGATTTTTTCAATTTTATTAGTTCAAGATTCATTTCGTGAATTAGAATTATTCCAAACTATTATAATGAAAGCATGCAAAACTAGTTGAAATGTTCTCAAAATTCAATTAACAATATAAAAAAATGTATTAAACACAACGCTATACAGTACCTGTTGAATAACATGAATAATAAATAAACTATCACATCAAAAATCTATTGGTCTAGCAAATTCCACAAATTTATTATTTATTATTGTCCAAAACTACAATGAAGACTTAATTTTCCTCTGATCGTTCTGATTCGATATTCTTTATACGAAACATGAATAAACCTGAATTGAAAGCAACTAGAAAGACATACAACTCAAGATCTGTGTTTTGAATAGAGGTACAAATGATTTCGAAAACATGCCATAACTTTCGAAAAAAATCAAATCGATATTTTCAAGTTCATAAAGTTCAAGATGTCAAAATTTTTAATTTTGCATTATCATTCACAAAATTTTATTAAAGTTTAAAAAAGTTTTAGCAGTGAGAGGAACAAAACAAATGACATTACTTTCAAGATATGTATAATAAATCTGGAAAGAAAAAACACATAACAAGAAACCTCGAAAGCTACATTCTTCCCAACTACAGCAATGAAGAAAAATAAAACAGACCAACATGGTAATATTTATTAAACCGCCTCTCAACAACATACCATAACTCCATGAAAATTATACAAACAACATTAAAATTTCACGAAGCATTTCCATTTATGGTCGCAAAACGACGGGTTACCTCATAAGTCATAACATAGAATTACAAAATCTCATCCCGTATTGTTTGTGATTATAAAGTTCGAGCCATTAAACTATTAAAATGCTGAAATCTTTTCTCCAGAGCTCATTTTATGGGAATATTATCCTTTGTTGAACGCTCGGCATACAATATGGCCGATAAAGTCGCAGTTGGTATGCCCACTATCCAAATTGAAATTGGGCGTTAAATAAAATTAAGAGGCTTCTTTTGAAATATGCCGTGTTTCGAAGATTCTTAATTATAGTTGATGGGTCGTCTTTTTGGGGGAATACGATTTAAAGACTGGAAATGGGATTTGAGACTGTTTTAGACAGGGTGTTAAACAAGGTATACACCGGAGTCGACAGACAGTCTTGCTCAGTATTCATACAAAAAAATGTTCAAAATTACGTGATGCTCAAATGAAGTTCGAAGAAAAATATTTCGAAATGAACGAGACTTCGAAAACTAATCGAAATATGTTGCTGAAATTAAACTACATACCTATACATACATAAAAATGGTTGTTTATTTTTTAGCTTTTGTCAGTAAATTAATTATTGAATATGATCGTGCATGACATACACATATTCTTTTTACGGCTAGTCGATAGAATCTATTCTAACCTTGTTCGAAAGTCCAAATCGGAATTTTTCGATACGGATAATATGTTACATTTGATGAAAAGGTATTATTCTAAAAGTTCTTGACATATCGGAATAAAAAAAAATTAATAACTTCTAAACGAAGATATTCATTAAAATATTCATGGTTTTCGAAGAATAATTACAAGATATATAATAAAAATTCGGCCAGAATATGGTGTGTAGGTGAAAGTTTGATTGAAACTTCTTGGGACAATATTCTCATTAATAAAAAGGTTTTATTGAAAAAGATGAAAGTTAGGTATATAAGCCAGCTTCTCCACATTGTTATTTTTATATCTAAACAATTAATTCGATTGAATGAAAGAGTATCGTGAAAACAATTTTTTTACGATAGTCAACAAATATCAACCAACAGTTCATGAAATTAAGAACAATTATTTAAACATCAATGTACAGTACAAAAAGGGAAATATAACATAAATTTCATTTTTCATTTTACAGTGATTTACAGTTTCATTATCATCTGTATTCTTCAACTTTCAAACGGCAATTGTTTTCTCCTCTATAATTTATTTTCATCATTGTGGCCTGTTATTGTTACTCCTTATATCATAAAAATCGAAGGTAATAAAACAATTACAGTTCTTATTTAATCGAATATTAATACAATTTTTGTGACCAAATATGGTTTTAAATTCTATATAAGTTGTTAACAAAGTAAGAAAAAATAAAAATCGTATTTTTACTCATTACTATAATATATGTATAGGAATAGTTACATATTTTGTGATATTCACTTCAAAGTAATATCACATATCATAATAAAACGTGAAAGAAAATTGAAATCCAAATTTATTTCCACCTTATTGGGTGAATATAGTGGTATTCAATCTGCTTACATTATACAGAGAGTGTCATATTTGTCAGATTTATGAATATTAATAATAAACAATATATTTAAATTTTAATAATGGGAGTAGCAGCAATGTGTTTTAATCAAACTCTTTTTTTTGCTCGAGCTCGAAATATATTTTCTCTTATTCAAGAAAAGATATAGATAGTCTCAGTTCTATTTTTTCTTATTTGATCCATTTAGATTTTATGAACCAAAACAGAATGAATAATTGAATATCCAAATTTCGATAGTTTCAAAATCAGAAGTTTGAATGATGTCAACTAGACATTTATATTCAAATTTAGGTTTAGTTTTTTCATCATCTTCATATTCCTACAACTAACTTATTCATGTTTTTTTAAGAAAAACGAACAACTTTAGTATTATAGTATATATAGTATTTATTCTCAATTTCGTAAGTTCACAACCTTTATATAAGTTATATGTTTCCACTACTTTATATTGTAGTTCTCCGATGAAGAGAAAATATATTTCTCGAAAGCTCGAGCAAAGAAAAAAGGGTTTGATAAGAATACATTGCTGCTACTCCCATTATTAAAACTTGAATAGTAACAATTCAGCAAATAATTAAGAATAAACAATATATTACATACTTGCGTTGTTATTAACGCTCTAATTTTTATCTCGTAATATCAATACTTAGTTTTCAAATATACTAGCATTTATTTTCATACTGTGCCAATGATCAGGCGTATTGTTATTTTATTGGACTGATATATGATCTCACAACAATTACTCATTGAAATATTTCAAATAATTTATTTCACAAACAATGGTCATTGCTTACATTCATAGGTATAACAAATTATTGAATTATGTCAAACTTTTGCTCCTACACATTTTACCGAATATATGAAATTTTAATGCGGTGTTGTGGAATTTGAATTGCATCATAATAATTTTCAGTTAGCTTCAAAAAGCTTGGAAAAGTCGCTCGATTTTTGTGGTTGAATGTTTTTTCAGGTAATATCAAACATTTACGACGAATATCGAAAGCAAATCATTTATGTTTTAGGTATACTGAACAATGTCTCCTTGTAAAAAACTGAACCTAACCTCACATACAGAATATTCCATGATATATCGATTTTTTATATATTTACTTGTAAATAAAGTACATTTCCCTAGAATTGAAAAAACTGTTCACAGTACATCCAATAGCTTCATTACCATAAACCTTAACGACTTTCCCACAATAACCCCAATCTTACATCAATATCCCTATCAGTAAAAATAGAATAACTCAATTTTATTAAATCCTATCGCCCTAATGGACTTTAAATGTACGCTAACCCACGCGTATCGTTTTCTCAGGCCGGTAGTCGACTATCCCAGTTCCAAACGACCCAATCAAAGTCCTCCACTCAAGAATTCATTACCACATCTCGTAAAAAAGACGTTATATTCTATTGAAAATTGGTTCGAGTTCGAACGTCATAAATTGAACTTCTCCTATATTTCAAGCCGAAATTCGCCGGTAATAAATAACAACACCTGTTAACGAAGATAAATCTTATCGCAGCTGATAAAATAACTCAACGTGATTTTGGTAGAATAAAACAGGGCCGGATTGAGGTAACATTTAATTGCGATTATGAATTTCGTGAAAGGTGAAGAAGAATATACGAGTGATGAAGGAAAGAGAAAAAGGTCATCAGACAATGAAGAAGATCCTTTTGCAAGAAGCAAAAGGTTGCCTAGAACACCGCAGAGAAGCAAAAAAGTGATGATAAAACTGGATAAATTGATGGGGATGTTAGAAATGTTGATGAATGATGTAAAAGATATCAAGTCGGATCAAAAAATATATAAAGAAGAGATGAAGCAGTTAAAGAGGGAAAATGAAGAAATAAAGAAGGAAACGAAAAGCTGAGAATGGAAATTAAGAACATTAATACGAGACTTGACAATATAGAAAGTGCCAAAAGAAGAAACAACGTGGTGTTAAGTGGCCTGCAAGTGGTCAACACACAAGGTGAGATGCTCAAAAGTGAAATCAAAGAATTTCTTAAGAAAATATGAAGATTGAAGTTGAGCCAAAGGATGTCAGGAAAATCGGTCCCAAATGTGCTTGATTGAAATGGAGGATAAACGATAAGATGAACTGATTAAAAATAAAAACAAGCTGAGAAATTATGAAATGAGCAAGGTATACATAAATGATGATTTGACTAGACTTCAGAGGGAAATACAGGGCAAAATTGAGAGGCATCGCCAGAGAGGAAAGAGCTAAGGGTAAAGAAGTGAAGGAAAGTTTTCAAAAATTGATAATTAATAGTGAGTATTATTGTTGGAATGTTGAAAAAGGTGGAATAGAGAAATTACCATCAAAAAACTAATTAATAGAGTGGCAGATACGATTGGAAATAATAAGATGACAAGGCAAGTTACAGGACAACGAGAAGAAACACAATGGATTAGATGGGAAAAAGTCGAAGACTTGGACAATAGCAACGTGGAATATCAGGAGTATTCGGGTAAAGAGAATGAGCTGGTGACAGAATTTGAAGAAATGAAATTAGACATAATGGCGATTACAGAAACAAGAATGAAAGGCAAAGAACGCCAAGATAGGAAATGAACATCTGCTAATTTATTGTGGAGTAAAGGAAGATGTTAGATCGAAAGGAGGAGTGGGATGTGTTATAAAAGGTGATATTTCAGAACAAGTACAAAAATGGCATGGATGGTCTGAAAGAATATTGACTGTGGAAATGAGAAATAGAAGAAACGAAGTGAAGACGATAATTGTAGTATATGGACCAAACGAAGATGATAGTTGTACAAACAAGGATAAATTTTGGGAAGACTTAACAGCAGCAACGGAAACAGCTAAAGGAACAATAATGATCCTGGGAGATTTCAACAGCCGTATAGGTCGAAGGAATGAATTCTTCAAGTCGATAATGGGTCCATATGGAGAAGATACTAGGAATAACAATGGTGAGAGAATGCTTGATTTGTTTGCTTAACAATTTTGTAATAACTAACACAATTTTCGAGCACAAGGATATACATAGATATACCAGGGAGGTTAGGAGCAGGGGTGAAAGGTCAATTATAGACTATATACTTATTCAGGGAGAAAAAAGAACTATGGTCACAGATACAAGGGTAAAAAGAGGTCCGGAAATTGGAAGCGATCACTATGTTCTGGTTGCTAAACTTAAAGAAGTAGAGGATATGATCACTGCGAATACCAACCGGAGGGAAGTATATGAAGGTCTTAAATCGTATAAACTAGCGAATGAAGTATACGCAAAGTTATACAAGTCTGAATCCGAGAAAAGATTTGGGGAGGAAGATTTTCGTCAGAGGGAAAGAAAGAGAAATAAACTTGTGGGAATCATTTAGGAATATAATTCTGGATAAACTACACGTTATACATGCGGAAGCTTCAAGCAGACAAATCAAAGAAGACAAACACCATGGTGACGAGTGAGATAAAGAGCAAATTAAGATTAAAAAGAAGAAGTGGAGTCAATATCTGAATCAACGATCAGTGGAGAAATACGATGACTACAGAAAACAATGAAAAGTTGTTAAGGAGCTGATAAGTAGGGAAAAGAAGAAGAAGTGGGAAGAATTCGGAAAGAAGATGGAAAATGACCATAAAACTAATCAGAAACTATTTTATAGAGTTCTTAAGAATACAAGGAAGGATCCACAGAACAACCGGATCAATATAAAGGATAAAGATGGAAATATACTGAGGGAGGATTGTGCAATAATGGAGAGATGGAAAGAGTACTTTGAGGAACTACTCAACAACGGTGAGAACGATCAAATTGAGGTACAGGAAGTTGGTGTTGGGAAGAATTATACATGGAAGAAACAATAACGATGGAAGAACTGAAGCAAGCGATAAGCAGTTTAAAAAATGGTAAAGCACCAGGAGGCGACAAAATCACTGCAGAAATGTTAAAGAACTTGGGACAGAATGGCATGAGAATATTGCTCGAAATTTTTCAAAGGGCATGGAAAGAGGAACTGATACCAGCAGACTGGCGAACATCATTAATAGTACCAATATACAAGAAAGGAGATAAGGGAGAATGCAACAACTACAGGGGAATAACATTATTGAGCACCGCAATGAAAGTATATGAGAAAATATTGGATGGAAAGATCAGAGATGTGATAGAACATACATTGGAAGAATCACAGAGTGGCTTCAGAAGGGAAGAAGTATACAGGATCACATTTTCACAATAAAGATACTGATAGAGAGGACTAAACAACAGGATAAGAAGCTATATTTGGGATTCGTGGATTTGGTGAAGGCTTTCGACAGAGTTAGAAGAGAGAACGTTTGGAAGATCCTGGAGAAAAGAGGCATTAACAGAAAGATGATAAGGATTATAAAGAACATATACGAGTCAAATAGGAATAGAATAATTAGCCATAACCGAACATCAGGGGAATTTTACGCGAGAGTGGGTTTGAGACAGGGTGGTAGCCTTAGCCCTATCCTTTTACAATATTCATGGATGAAATTTTGAAAGAATGTACCAGAAGATCGAAAAAATTCAGAGTGGGCTTTAAAAACTTACAGAGAGTTGAAATATCAGAATGTGCCTTTGTGGACGATGTCATCATCATGGCTGAAAGTGCAGAAGACTTACAAGAAAATATAACCATCTGGAACGAAGTTGTACAGCAATTTGGAATGTTGATGAATAAGGAAAAAACGAAGATTATGGTGATTGGAAACTCACGAGAGGTAGTTGATGTGGAGATCGAAGGAGAAAAGTTGGAACAAGTAGGAACATTCAGGTATTTAGGAGTTGAGATAGAGGAAAATGGAAGACAAGATCTGGAGATTAATAAAAGGCTGGAAAATACACTGAAACTTTATCATGCAATGAATAAGAACTTCATAAGTAGAAAGAAATCTCGAGAAATACAAAGATGAACGTATACAAGGCGATCTATAGGCCAATACTGACATTTGCATGCGAATCGTGGGTCCTAGATAGAAGACAGAAAAGTAAAATACAGGCAATGGAAATGAAATATCTAAGAAAAGTAAGAGGTGTAACACGAATGCAAAAGTTGAGAATGAAAGATCAGGGAAGACATTGGAACAGAACCTTTCATTCTTTCATAGAAAAGAGACAGTTGAGCTGGTGGGGGCATCTGAATAGAATGAATCATGACAGACCTGTTAGAAAAATATGGGAGGCAAAAACTATAAGTAGAAGAAGACGTGGGAGACCTGAAAAACTTGGAATAAACAAATGGAGGAGATAATTGTTGGACGGGGACAGACCTGGAGAGAGGCGAAGAATATGGCATCAGACAAGAAGCAGTGGTCGAAGTTTGTACATCAGGAAAAATGAAATTTAATGTAGTACCCTACACCATTACATGGTAAAAGGGATTATCGATTATATATATATATATAATATCAATACTTAGTTTTCAAATATACTAGCATTTATTTTTCATACTGTGCCAATGATCAGGCGTATTGTTATTTATGGACTGATATATGATCTCACAACAATTACTCATTGAAATATTTCAAATATTTATTTCACAAACAATGGTCATTGCTTACATTCATAGGTATAACAAATTATTGAATTATGTCAAACTTTTGCTCCTACACATTTACCGAATATATGAAATTTTAATGCGGTGTTGTGGAATTGAATTTGAATTGCATCATAATAGAATTTTCAGTTAGCTTCAAAAAGCTTGGAAAAGTCGCTCGATTTTTGGGGTGAATGTTTTTTTTCAGAAAATATCGAACATTTACGACGAATGTCGAAAGCAAATCATTTAAGTTTTATGTATACTAAACAATGTCTCCTTGTAAAAAACTGAACCTAACCTCACATACAGAATATTCCATGATATATCGATTTTTTATATTTACTTGTAACTAAAGTACCTACATTTCCCTAGAATTGAGAAACTGTTCACAGTACATCCAATAGGTTCATTACCATAAACCTTAACGACTTTCCCCACAATAACCCCAATCTTACATCAATATCCCTATCAGTAAAAATAGAATAAACTCAATTTTATTAAATCCTATCGCCCTAATGGACTTTAAATGTACGCTAACCCACGCGTATCGTTTTCTCAGGCACGGTAGTCGACTATCCCAGTTCCAAACGACCCAATCAAAGTCCTCCACTCAAGAATTCATTACCACATCTCGTAAAAAAGACTTATATCACGTGATCCTCCAAACAAACGCAGATAGGTGTTTTATCGGCCGTTATACCCCACGGAATCAACGTTGTTCTTGGTCTTCATGAAGTGTAACGCACCAAAATTGTAAATTGTAACATTGCGTAACATCAATAGATTTACAGTTTGTTTTTCTTCTATACTAGTGTTTTGTTTGTTCTATCCATGTATTTCATTTTGTTATCTTTGTTTATTTTGTGACGATTCTCGTATTATTGTCTGTAGATTCTTGAAGATGACACTATTTCGTAAGGGTTGAAACATGTAGCGTTTCAATAAATAATACTTGGAGCAGACATGAAAAAGTTTCATTTTCATTACCAACCTCTAATGAATATGATGGATGACAGATTGAATCTAAGATAAGGTTCGACTCACAAATGACAAATCCGTGGTCAATGAAAATTCTGTTCAGGGTAGGTTCGCTTTCTAAATGCTATTCCATTATATGTATATGTTCATTAAAAATTTTCGTTCCTCAATATCTCAGCGGAACAAAACTGATCCAAATAAAATTTTGCTACCACGTGCAAGATACTCATAGGAAGCCTCATACGGAATTTCGTGACCATAATGTTAACGTAACCATAAAAAATTCAATCGGAATATCGAAAACAAAAATAGTTATTTATTATTTTCACAAAAAAAATTCCGAAATTTATTTTGACGGTGAAGATTCTTATATTGATATTCTTATATCAGAACCTAAAATTCATATTGTTTTATTATCCTTTCTTTCGGTTAATTAGGAATTTATCAATTCGATCGTGCTGAAATTT
The DNA here is from genome assembly GCA_013421045.1 of Propylea japonica. Classification (NCBI taxonomy): domain Eukaryota; kingdom Metazoa; phylum Arthropoda; class Insecta; order Coleoptera; family Coccinellidae; genus Propylea; species Propylea japonica. The sequence goes on along the minus strand of CM024242.1, from coordinate 65,235,115 downwards.
TGCAGTTATATCTTGAATATACATCAGTGGAACTTCCCTATAACGAAAGCACTAAATCCGCAAAAATATTCGTTATAAAGAAATTTCTCTATAAAGAAAATTTCTTTCTATAGTCGGCAATGTCGCGGTCAACTCCACTGATAAATTCAAGTTTATCATTCAAAATTAAGCACTTCCTTTTAGACATTTTCGCACAACTTTTCACACTTACGTAATGGTTTAGATTCAAACAAAACAGCCAGGGGTGTATTCAAAACTGTTTCGGAAGGATCTCTATGTCCGCCATAATGATTTAGTTTTATGGTCGGATTTTTACGTACGTCCGGAAAAATTCGGAAAAAACCTAACCTTAAACCTTCTTACAATACCCATTCAAAGAGTGATGTTTTCTGGAATATTTCGTTATAGAGAGAATTTACTTCGTTTAAGAGGGTGTTTTAACATATATTTTGGTGCAATGTTTGTACGTAATTCGTTTTACAGAGTGAATTCGTTATACAGACGTTCGTTATGTATTAAATTTTTTAATGAATTTCAGAATATCATTCCGATCGTGCTGTGATTTCACGTTCATATATTTAGTATCAATCTCAAGATTGATATCAATCTCAAGTCCTAATCAATCTCAAGTCCTAATAAACGAACGCTCAGAAGCAACTGCTCATGGCTTTCTTAAGTTTTTTCAGGTCCACTTTTGCCTAATTTCAGAATTGCAAGTAACCCCACAATATCAGGTCTAAAATGTAACCCAAATGTTACAATTGTAACATCACTGCACGGAATACAAGAAATTCCCCCCGTCGGCCCCCTTGTTTATGACGGCCGTCGGGGGGTCCGGCAGGCCCATAACCTCTTCCGCCGGAGCGAGAACGCCTCGCTCTCCCCAGGCATGCGGACCAATTTAAGAGATATACGGCGCTTCGGAGTTTTATTCTTATAAAAATATCGAGATCGTTAATTTGAATAAAGGCAACATTAAAACATCTCGAGGTGCCGATTGAATCAGGCCGGATCCCTCCTCGTTTTCCATGGAGACGGGATGGATTCCTCCGCCAATGGCCGTGGAGCGGCTGGAGGCCGCGGATGCTTTAAGACCTGGATACGCATTCTTTTCTCGTCCTTTTGGAGGGTTTCGTCTTCTTTCTTTTCCTGCTGGGGAGATGTATTGGGGCTGGCTGCCGAATCGTTGGGCGGCTGCTGCTACGGAGGAGTACAACCTACAAAAAGTAATTTTTGGTTAGATTTTGTTGGGGTTGTTGAGATATTGCTAAGTGCAAGTTAGGACATGATTAGTGGTTGTATTGAATGTATTCTTCTTCATTTGAATAACAGATATGAAAACCTCCGGAAAAACTCTAGCTCCTTGTAAAAATAAAGTTATTGAATGATTGGATTTCTTCAAAGAATAAGCCGAAATATTTATGTCTAGGGTATTTTGTTTCATTAAAACAATTTTTTCTTTTATCAGATTTGGCTTAATATTTCTCAGAAAACATAGTCAGACAAACAGTTACTGTTTCAATTTCACAGCAAAAACAGATAATAGAAATTTACTCGACCAAAGAATTCAGAGTACCAACATAATAATGAAATGTAATCAATAAATATGTGTGTATCAGCCGATAAATTTCGCAGAACTATTCTCCACAATTATGTAAGTTTTAATTGATTAATATTATTCTCTGCTTACGTGCTTACATTATTTAAGATTCATGGCGATGTTAGGCGTTAAACCTCTGTTTATTTCTCCACAATGTTTGGTCCCATAATGAGTGGATAAAAATGTAACGCAGTTATGTAAAAATTTAATGAATTTTATAAAATGTTTGAATGAAGACCTTCACATCCAATGTTATTATATTATTAATTTAATCTATTCAATTTTATAGAAGGTTTATTTGCTCATTTGATTTGTTGAATAAAATTATGAATGAGATTTTCATTTCAAACGTAATGACCCGTGTTCAACTCGAATAACAACAAGGAAGGAATATAGAAAAGGAATGTTTCAATTGTTCAATATAACCATTGGAAAGTTTTCCACCTTATAATTATTGAACACGTACCTATTCCTAATACTTACAATCAAATTGATAACAATGTGTTATTTTGTGAACAATATCTATATGATATCAATTGAAATATAATTTGGAGGATTCTGCATTTCTAGAAGAACTTTTTAGGTTTTCACTCCCAGTCTCTGAAACAGAAATAATTGAAAATTCTAATTAAGATGAAATGCACCTGCGAAAATCTTTGCACTAAATTGTCTGGAACAAATGGTTTTGAATTGTTGCCTAACAGTAATACTAAAAAAGGAAATAAATGAAAAAGGTAATACGTTTCGGAATGATATCAGACTCCTTCTTCAGACAAACTTGAAAAATCTTTGGAATTGTGTATTTTTCCGTTTGCAGTCAAATTGACATTGAAAGTTGTCAACACATAGAGATGGTGATTTATTTAATTATTGTCATTTCTTTCTTCAATAAATCAATCCAAATACGATCCATTCCAACAGAACAATGCCAAATTATCTACTTCATCTATAACAAAATACATGTGAATTCGTAATTTCCTTTAAAGGAATCCTCCGAAACACCTAACACCGAAACGTTACGTTATCTTTTCATTTATTTATTTTTTAGTTTTACTGTTGGCAAAATTTTCACAAAACCAGTTTGCTCCTGACAAATCCGTGCGACGATTTTCACAGTAGCATGTCATCTTAATAATTTGTAATTATTTCTGTTTCAGAGAGTGAAAACCTAAAGGGTTTTCCTAGAAATATCTATATGAATTTTTATGTTATATGCCTCTGCACTTGAATTACAAAAATTTTCACAATTCAACAGATATGAAATGCTTCTAAATTCCATTTGTGAACAATCACCAATACCCCACTCGAAACATTTCTGCAGTAATGGCCTTTCTTTTTTCCACCCCACACTTAATAACACGCATTTAATTCAATCAATCAATCCGCTCGGATTAAAACAATAACAATCCGCCGACCCGCTTAAAATTCGTCGAGGGGGCGAATTTAAAATTTAATTCGCGTCCCCCGGTCGTCAGCGAAAATTATCGTCGTCTTTAGCCGTCGCTTTCAATTCGAGGATTTTTTAATCAAAAGTCGGTCATAAATCGCGGCTAGTTGAAACGTTTCGGAATTTCAATACGCCAATCATCGGGATTGCCGCCGGCGGGGATTATTGGGGAGTTTAGAATTCAAAGAAATGGGAGTGGGGTTGAAGATTTGGATACTACTAAGTTTTAGAGGGTTTTTTCGTGAGGGAGAAAATGCGGTAATCATTATGGGGTGATTGAAATTAGAGCAAGGATTTAATTTGAAAGTTTTTAGTTTTTCAATTGGTAGAGCTGATATGGAACAATTCAGTGGGAACTTCAGACAAACGTTATAAACTTGATAAGAAAAAAAAAGTAATGGTGGAGCAATGAGGCTGTTGCCTCAAAATATTGTACATATATGAAATATGTAAAAATCGATAATTAAAAACAATTAAATTTATGGTTCGTGAATGCGATCCCCTTGAAATTGGGCATGAACATTCAATTTTTAAATTAAAATTCACAAAATAAATTTCACTCGACCAATCAGATATTTTTATGAAAAATAAAGAATCTTTCTTTCAATATTCTAATCGAATTTTTTATGTGTTCTGTTTATACTGTGGCCACAAATATTGATGAGCTTATTATGAGCATCTCGTATCTGGCTGCAAAATTTAAGGCTTTAGTATGGGTGTCATTATAATTTTTATTATTCAATATGAAAGCGACCAGAAGCTCTGACTTGCTTAAAATAGAAATCTTCTTGCTTATATGTAGGTCATAATATTATGGTCACAAAAAGTTTGAATTAATCGACTGATTTCTGAAAGTAACTGAGAGAAATTTATGAATTTTTTGGCTTTTGAATCGTGGAAAGAAAATATTTCCATGTGGACTTTTTTATACAGGGTGTTTCCTAAACATGCGGCAAAAATTCAGGGGATTGTTCTTGGACTATTCTAAGAATATTTTGTCCTTTGATGATTTTGAAAACCTCTTTGTTTCGAAGATACAGGGGAAACAAATTTAGATAATAACATTTTATTATGAAAAATTACATGAAAATTTAACTTAACCTACAAAAACTGTTGTAAATGACCACCTCTAGCCAAAAAAACTAATTCAAATGAAAACGTGGGTTTAATCTGTATTCCTTCATCACATCTGAACTTATCAATTTTAAGTCAAAAAACTGGCCCGTTTAGTAATTGGAATGTTGTTAAACAAATTTAAAATAAATTGTACCTACTTAGTAAACACAGTGCGTACGCATTTTTATTTAAACTATTATTAATTTTAAAGATATTAAAATGTTGTTCGCCCTGTATCTTCGAAACAAAGAGGTTTTTCAAAAATCATCGAAGGACAAAACATGCTTAAAATAGTCCAAGGAACAACCCCCTGAATTTTGCCGCATGTTAGAAACACCCTGTAGATAATACAGTGGAATTTCTCTATAACTAAAGCGCAAAATCCGCAAAAAGTCGTTATAGAGAATTTTGTTATACAGAAAATATGTTTCTATAGTCGGTAATGTCGCGGTCGACTTCACTGATAAATTTAAGTTTATCATTCAAACTTAGCACTTTCTTTTAGACATTTTCGCACAACTTTTACACTAGCGTAATGGTTAGATTGAAACCAAACAGCCAGAAGTGTATTTGAAACTGTGTTCAGAAGAATCTCTCTGCCCGCGTAATGATTTAGTTTAAGGTCGGGAATTATTACGTACGCCCCGAAAAAAAAATGGGAAAACTCACCCTTATACCTTCTTACCAATACCCATTCAAAGAGTGATGTTCTTTGAGTATTTCGTTATAGAGATAATTAACTTAGTTTTAGAAGGTGTTTTTTTCCAAGGAATTTGGATTCAAGGTGCAATGTCTTGTACGAATTCGTTATATAGATGTGGGTTATAGGGAAGTTCCACTGTAACTAACTTTAAACGTAAAAAACAGTAACTTTGCAATAAATTCAATCAATCGCTTGGGAACAGTGCTCATTCATTCTCTGGAGTGAAAATAATTCTACAGATAATTTTATTTGGTTCCAGAATATGAACGAATCCACCTAAAATTGTGTGTTTGTTTTCTATAAGTCGTTATTCAAATTTGCACAATCTTGAACTTGTATCTAAACAATTAGATTCAACTTCATTTTTTTTGTATTTCCCTTGATTGTACGATCAATACTAGTTTGTTCAATTGTTTTTCTTTATCGACTGATGATGCTTCCTAAGATATTGTGATTGAGACCAAAATCTGTTGCTTTGCGGTTCAGTTTTGAATAGATAATTAGCAGTCTAGTATTTGCAGTACAAGCACGAATCATTCGATTCTAGAAATAATTTCAGGACGATGTTTTCTATAGCTGAAACTACTCCGGTGTAGACATACCTTAAAGGTATGTCTACACCGGAGTGCTGCACTGTGCGGCACAGTTGCGAACAGTGTGCGGCACAAATGTTCGTCGCGGTGTAGTCGTCCAGGCGAACAGCAACAAAAGTACGCGAACTTTGTGGGAAAAGTTCGCGCGTAAGTTTGCATACTTTTGTTCGCTCATATTCTCCACCGGTGTAGACGGCTCGACACACACACATGTTCTGCGAACTCATTCTTGTTTCCGCTACGTAGCGAAAACATTATTTGTGCGCGAAAAATATGGAGGGGAATAATGCGAAAATAATTGAATTTATTAAAGAAATCGAACTCATCCCGCACTGTGGACTGTAATCAAGGAGATTACAAAATAAAAATAAAAAACAGGATGCAATATATTTTCTTTCAGCACGCTTATCACGCCTTACACACCTCAGGTACAATGATAGATATGAGTTGTTTAGAAACTTTGAATAAATACATCAAACTTCGGACGATATTCGGGTGAAATTTTTAAATCCACTCAATGGGTCTACTTTCATCTCTTCCACAAATCGATTTTGTTTCTTTATTGCGACGTTGCAAAAAAGGGCCTCACCCAACATCGTTGTTTTTTTCTTTGTTTTTTTTTCGAGCAAAGTGCATACCACAACAAGTTATCACGTTATCTTGATCCTCCATATTCAACGATTGAAGGAAAGCGAAACACCGAGAACAGTGAGATCTTGTTTGTGCACACTGTGCGCATACAAAAGTTACGCACAGTGCTGCACTGTGCACGTACAAAAGATACGCACAGCTCTTGGGGGTTGTAGACGGTCTCTAAATGTGTTGACAATTTGTGCGCGTACAGCTGAAGTGCTGCACAAAATGTTCGTGAACAATTGTGCCGCACACGATTTTGGTGTAGACGTACCTTTACAACTACAATAACGAATTTGAATCACAAAGAACCCCGGCTTGAATACCAGTAACAAAATGAGATATCTTCTCATCTCACAACCGCCATGAATATTCAAAGCGGTCCCGCTATGATCTCACCCTTATAAATCTGCCGCCGTGAGGAAAAAAAGATTGACCACCGAATTAACTCGTCTTCCATACCTGTTTTCACGGCGGGAACGAAGCAGAATTTAGAATGCCGTGATTTAATAGAAACATCAATCAAAGACCGAAAAAAACCAGTCGGTAAGGTCGAGAATTGCGTGCTCAGCCGCCATGGCGCGTTTTATTTCTATTCGTCTTCGGATATCTCAATCTTTTATATTCTTTGTCCGCTGGCAGGATCGTTCGTCATCGTTTGATAGGTTTAATAATAATGAGAAGAGAGGATCCAGAACCGAAGAGAGGCCGTTGGGTTGAAATAGTGCTTCGAGAAGACGGGTTTCTTTTTATTTTGTTGGTTGTAAATAAGGGGAGATATGCTAATGTTTGCTTGACTGCCGAAGGAATTTGATGTTGTTTTATTGGTTTTAGGCGTTTTTGCGCTTCGGGAATTTGGATTAATGGGGAATTTCGAGCCGAAAAAGTACTAATGAGGTATAGGGGTATTTTGAAACACTCTGTCATTTGAACAGTAAGCACAATAGCAATGAAAGTGGAAATTGTTAATGCAGGTTTAGTTATGGGGTTTCGAATCGAACATGAATAGAATTTTTCTAATTGAACTGCATAGATGGAATAAAACCTGCCGATTAAAATTTTTATGTGCTTATATTGAGGGCGACTACAGACTGAAAAAGAATATGCAATTCATTTTTTATTTCGTCTGTTCAAACGGAAATTATGAAAGTTTGAAATATCGAGTTTT
>CM024242.1:65180053-65227755 GCA_013421045.1 Propylea japonica | reverse complement strand
TTTATAATGATAGTGCGCAAACTCGCTTTAACACCCGTGGATGATTTATTCAATCTGTCCGATCAATGCTCTGCTGAGGATCTTTCGTGAACCTCGTGGTTTTTCAGTTTAATTCTCGTTTTTCTACGGTTTCGGGCTTCTTCGTCCGGAGAACAGGCTTGATTAAAGATTCGTCATGCGGGCACCCAAAAATTTCGAAATTAGTCGCGCTGGTTTCGGGCCGTATTTGGACCAATAAAAATCACTTTGGCTGCTTGAATTTTTTTAGATATAATAGCTTTTAACGCGTAAGTTGAGTGTTCAAAGTAAAAATTGCATAAAATCGTGTTTTATTATTCCAAGATATTAGCGTTTTCTTTTTGTAATTATTGTTTTAAATTTACTGAATGTTTTAACTCTCGACAGTTTTTTTATTCTCATTTATACGGGATGAAATTGATTTAATTTTCGTGATTGATCTGATGAAAAATTTATTTTTCGAAAACATATCCAGAAATTTGAATTGAAGTTTAGTTATTCAACTACTTAAAAATTATCCGACTGTATCTTCTCCAATAAATTTCAATTGTGAAATGATTTCTTATTTAGAATAAAAAAAAATGATTTAATCGTTTTTATTTTTTGAAAATACTCAAGGTTTCATCGTGTTATATTTTTTTACATTGTATTATATTTTTCAGTTTGAATAAATGAAATGGGTTCATATTTTATGCAGTTAATAATTGAGCACATTTGGGAAATAATTTTCGTTATGAACTGGAAAGATGTAGAAAAAAAAATACAATTAATAAACTACGAAAAAATGTAATTGATTAATAGTAAAGACAATTTTTGCTGAAACATTGCAAACTTTAAATTTGGACGGAATGAGTTTGACATTTCATGTTGATATCTCTAAAATTGAATTAAAAATAACAGAAGATTTTATGATTACAATAAAGATTTTTTTTTGAATGAAGTTTGGACTGATTTTATTTATTTCCACGTATTTCTTTGTGAACGCTTGACAACTGATTTGACGTTAGTAAGAAAATATATTATATGAAATGAAGGAGAAATTTTGTTTACGGTGTGGAATGTTAACGAACTATAGGTACCGACATTGAGATAACTGAGCTGCCTTGTTTTTCTTCATTCGAAATTGGATCGCACGGTCGAACCCGTTCCATGCCTGCTCGAAAAGAATCGGCATGAATTAGGCAAGACCCATTTTCGAACGGTCTCCGGTTTACGAAACCCATCATCTCTTTTTTCTCCCTTGTTGTTCGTAATAAATTAAGTGTTACGCTTTGTTTTTCTCATTTTACAAACAGAATTAATTACAGGATACTGGTTCATTTTGAATTCATAAAAATTTGCTATCTCCATATAAAGAACTTCTACTTAACTGTTTTTGAGGGGTATAAATCATTTCGATGTGTCTCATTTTCTTGTTGAGATACCATTTAAGTCGCGGTTGGCGTTGGTGACCCCCAAATGACCTTGAAAGAAGGGTACGCTGGGATTAAGAACTCGACTGGGAGATTTGGGGGAATTTTACTTAACGAAAAAGGTTAACATGATCTGTTATGCTCAGAATATTAATGTATTACTGAAACTAATATCATTAAATGTTTAAAAATTATAAATATTCACTCAACCTATTTCTATTAAAAGAAAATTAACAATGTTTTTATCTCTTACAGGTGAGTTCAGCCACAAATTATATAACCATCGGTTGTAAGACCACTGTCAGAAATTTTGAACATATAAGAGGTAAGTATGGTCAAAACCTTTCCGGCAATATTTCACTTAAATTATTATTCACACCACACATGACTACATGTTAGCAGGTGATAAAATCGGTCAAAATACAACCAATTATAATTTTGCTCGTGTTAAATTTTAGTCGAATGATCGGATAACGACGCGACTGTCCACGATGTTAGTAAAGCAACAGTTGTGAGGATTTCGACCGAGAATTTACATAACGTTGGGAACGAATTATTCGAATGATTAATGCCGGAGCAATGAGATCATCTCTCGTACATATTGTTATTGTGATTTATTGTTTGAATGTGTGCAAATACACAAATTGGTCTCTATAGAACAATCGGTTTGTCATTGAAATATTTTTTACTTGGGTTTATTTAGTATTTTTACCTCTTTTGCTCGTTTGTTCCCAATATTATATATAAGAAGTAATTTTATAATTATTGATTTAATTAGGAATATTCGCCACAAAATAAAACCTCACAATCAGTAGCTCATAAATAGGCATTCCCTTTTATTAAATTTCAATTTCCGATTCCAATATATTGAAAAAAGGTCCATAACAGCCTTGGTTACCTACAGTAAAAATATTGAATCGCATAGATCGGCGACGAAAAGAAGAAAAAGATTACCCTATAGGCCACGGGACGAAATTGTAACACCTCAAGGCTTGCATATCATTCAATATTTTAAAAATTATCATATCAATCGAATATCTCTTTTACTTTTAATATTTTAACCTTCAGTTAATTTTTATCTCTTTTTATAAATTTATAGCAAATTATTAAACCAAAATAAAATCTTGCAATCACTCTCTGAAAACAACGCCCCTTTTTTTATTTAATTTCAATTGCAACACTGTGAAAATTTGAATATCCGAAAAATGGGCCGTAAATAGCCCCGGTTACAAGTTAAAAATATTAATCGCATATATCGCCGAAAGAAGAAAAAGATTGCACTATCGGCCACGGGACAAATTGCAACAACCTCAATAGCTTGCATATCATTTCAATATTTTAAAAAAGCATCATACCTATCAATCGAATATCTTTTATACTTTTAAATAATTAACATCAGTTGCTAATTTAATCTGTTTTTTAATATTATAGAAAATTATTTCAAACCAAAATAAAATGTGCACGCACTCTCTCATAAATAAGCCCATTTAATTTAATTTCAATTCCAACACTGTTTAAGAAGATTAAATATCCAAAAGGGGGCCATAAACAGCCCCGCTAAAAATATAAATCGCATAAACCGCCGAGAGAATTTCAATATTTTAAAAAAATGTATCATATCAATCGAATATCTCTTGTACTTTCACATATTCAACCATCAGGTTAATATTATCTTTTTTTCATGAATTTAAAGAAAAATTATATAAACCAAAATAAAATCTTGTAATCACTCTCTGATAAACAGTGCCCCCCTTTTATTTAATTTCTATTCCAACATGTTCAAAAAAATCTGAATATTCCAAAGATGGCCGTATACACCCCAGATTACAGTAAAAATATGATATGCACGGGAAAAAATTGCAACAACCTCAATAGCTTGCATATCATTTCAATATTTTGAAAAATGTATCATATCAATCGAATACCTTCTATACTATATTCACATATTTAACCATTAGTGTCAATGTCATCGTTTTATAATATTATAGAAAATAATTTAAACCAAAATAAAATCGTGTCCCCCTTTTATTTCATTTCAATTCCAACACTGCTAAAAAATCTGAATATTCCAAAGATGGACGTATACACCCCAGGTTAGAGTAAAAATATGATAGCCACGGGGAAAAATTGCAACAACCTCAATAGCTTGCATATCATTCAATATTTGAAAAATGTATCATATCAATCGAATACCTTCTTACTATACTTTCACATATTTAACCATCAGTGTCAATTCATCGTTTTATAATATTATAGAAATAATTAAACCCAAAATAAATCGTGCCCCCCTTTTATTTCATTTCAATTCCAACACTGTTAAAAAAAATCTGAATATTCAAAAGATGGACGTATACACCTAAGGTTACAATAAAAATATGATATGCCACGGGAAAAAATTGCAAACAACCTCTATAGCTGCATATTATCATTTCAATATTTTGAAAAATGTATCATATCAATCGATCGAATACCTTCTATATTATACTTTCACATTTAACCATCAGTGTCAATTTCATCGTTTTTATAATATTATAGAAAATAATTTAAACCAAATTAAATCGCGGCCTCCCTTTTATTCATTTCAATTCCAACACTTCTAAAAAAATCCGAATATTCCAAAGATGGACGTATACCCCCAGGTTACAGTAAAAATATGATATGCCATGGAAAAAATTGCAACAACCTCAATAGCTTGCATATCATTTCAATATTTTGAAAATGTATCATATCAATCGAATACCTTCTATACTATACTTTCACATATTAACCATCAGTGTCAAATTATCGTTTTATAATATTATAGAAAATAATTTAAACCAAAATAAAATCGTGCCCCCCTTTTATTTCATTTCAATTCCACCACCGTTAAAAAAAATCTGAATATCCCAAAGGTGGCCATAAACAGCCCCGGTTACAATAAAAATATGAATCGCATAGATCGTCGAAAGAAAAAAAGATCGCCCTATCGGCCCACGGGACAAATTGTAACAACCTCAATATCCCGTAATGGCCTCTACAGAGGGCCCCGTCGGCCATTCGGGCTGAAATATCGAAGCGGGCTGAACTGGCGCGTTAGATGCGGAACGACGGGCGGCCATGCGCCGTCGGGAGCCGTAACTGGTCCCGAGCCGGCCTTTGCGCGGCCATTCCGCCTCTGCGAAACGGCACCATTTACACTTCGTTCGGACGGATTTTTATGCGCCGGATCATTCTCGTTTGCGCCAACCTGAAAAACCGAGAGGCACTTTATGCCGATTTTTATTCGATCGGTTATTAGGTGTCGAGCTTGGGAAATTGTGTCGTATATTCGGACACCAAGGGGGCAATTAAATATTTTTTGTCTGTGTTGGGGGGTACTGATTAGTCAGATTATTATTTTGGCAATTGAGTTTGTTTGATGGGATGTTGTTTAAATATTCTTAATATCATTTATTAGGTATTTTTTTATGGAAAATTTGCTGATTCATGAGACGTTGGATTTAATTTGGGTTTTTTCAGTTTTATGCCAATTTTGATTCGATCGGTTAATAAATAGGTGTCGACCAAGGAAATTTTGTTGTCTTTTCGGATATCGACGGGGCAGCTGAAATTTTTATTTTCTCCGATTTTCTTTGGGATTATTTTTATTTATAATATGTTATTCAATATTTTATTTCTTTTCATTCAGTATATTTTTGACAGTAAACTTGCTGATTTATGAGTCGTTAAATGTTCATTAATTATTTTTCAAATTGAGGAATATTATTTCTTTATTTGTATTCAATATAATATTTCTGCATAATTATTCATTTGATATTATTATAGGCAATATTATGAACAATTTGTCGTTTATTTGTTAATTTTATCTTATAATTTTATGAGCTTTCATTGAGTATTTTTTTCAGAATTATTTGTAGATTTATCGAGTCGCTAGATGTTCCATCAGAAATTTAGATTGAGAATATTGTTTTGTTTATTTGCAATCGGTCTAATATTTTCTATTATTATTTATTTGGTTTCATCCTCATTATCATTTGCTGATCAAAATTTTTCATTTGTCTCTTTTCGTTAATCGTTTTTCTTGAATCCCTTTGAGCAATTAAAGTTCAGTAGGATATTTCTCAGTTTATTGAAAAATTTTTAATCATTAATATCAATAATTCAACGGTCTGAAGAAATGAAATTGGCGGGTGCACGCTATAAATGATCAAGTGATTGCAATTATTTTATTGGTTTAGAAAGTTCATTCAACTCGTGAAAATATAAGAAATGACGATTTTTCTTCCTCATCAATATGAACGAAAAAAAAATAGAATTATCTTCAGTTGAAACCCATCAAATAAACTTAGTACTTTACTAATCATTAACTAATCCTTCCTCAGAAATAGGTACATAAACAAACGATTCACATCAACTTAACTATGCACTAAAACCTTTTTTGTTTTCACCTTTCAAACTAACAAACTATCAACAAGAAAACAAAAACACAAAATCAATAATTCCATAGGCAACAACTCGACACAAATACCGTCGCATTCATGTCACCTGACCACTAGTTAAAAAAAAAAACCAACTGAGACACATTTCACGACACGAAAAAACTGTCTACCGTTATGAGCGCAAACCGACTTTCTAATTTTACAACCCATTTCAGCGTCGACACAGCATTATTACTTTCCTAAAAATAGAATAAGACCTGCTTGAAGGGCCCTTTTTTTACCGGTGTGTTAGCGACCAACTTCTATTTTTATTGTTTGTCACACTTCCTAAAAATACCGAGAATGTTCCTCTCAAAAGGTTGGTCAGAGTGTAAAAATTTCATTTGCGACTGGTTGGAAACAGTAATTTTATTAATCCTATCGTACGATGTTTAAAACCTCGATTATTTCCGTATTTACAACGCGTTAATTCTTTAAATTATTATTAAACTTAGTAGGTATTCAATTTACAAATTGACAAGTCATGTTCGATGGTATTAATAAGTACTTATTTACGGGCGTTAAAGCAGTAAACAATCCTCCAAGTTGGTTTACTTAGTTGTAGCAATAAAATAATCCTTTCGACAACGATGTGATCATATTTCACGCTTGATTCATCAAACCTTATAATATAATAAATTTGAAGTAATTGTATCGACTACTAACATTCATTAACGGTCGAAAAAATTATCGTCCGCAGTAAATTTTCCGGAATGTGTGAATTCCAGTTGAAGTTAAAATATTGAATGGTTAAGTTGATAGCAGGAAGTTTATAGTATGCTAGAAATTATGGTAAATAGATATATCAACCCGACGCCGCGGTACTGTTGAAGTCCTTGCTTCGATCATCGATTTCCAGTCTGCTGAATAAAATCTGGCCAATAAAGTAGCCCGAGTAGGTCGGCCGTTTCCTCCAGCATAAAACAGGCAGAATGTAAATAAGTCTAAGATTGAATCTAACCTGTGAACTTTCTTCATGCAAATGTACCAGTTGAGACTTTGTGCTGTATCGCAATAGTCCGCGAAGTGAGCTATGTGCCCCCTGCCTAGAGTAATCTATTATGATAAGTTCATTTGGTCGCAGAGTCTTGTCGTGCAGTTGGCTCTGATTGAAATTCAGCATAATTTTACTCTTGCCAGTTTGTCTGATGTCTCATAAGTCACCATGTCGCTATTTCAGCATTTTATTTTTGTAACAGTAGTCTGATATCGTTTTTTCTTGTGTTTAACCTTTATTAAGTTCTCCATTTGCGATTTGGAGTTGAGGATGTCGACCAATAAGTGTTTTTATCAATTATGTGTGTGAACGGGGCACTTTACAGTCTCGAATAATTCAAACAAGAGCATAAAGTAACATTTATATTTGGTAGAAGATTCATTTCAAAGATAAGCTTGAATATTTGTATGTATATAGATATAGTTTCATTGAAACTGATTTTTTTCCAATACTATTATGGTTCGACTAAATATCCTCAAATAGTATTTGGGAAAAACAGAATGAAGACGAAAACAACAAAAAAGCCATAAGTAATACAGATATATCACTTCTGTGCCTCAAACTACATTAATTTTCTTGTTTCGATAAATGTTTGAAAGAAGTTGTTTTTCATCAGGTTTATCCAAATCAGGCCAATTCCTTCTAGTCATAATTTTTTAGATCTTGAGATGTACAAAGAAATCTCTATAATGGACCTCTGATTTTGGATTGTCATCTCCCACAAGTTCATTGTAATATATTTCGCCCTAAAAATAAATTCAAATTGAATCCGAAATTACTGAAAATCTCCATCTGTATTACTAATTTTTGGATTATATTAATGAGTATAAATTCAGTTGCATATCTGGTGTCCAAGTATAATGAATCTTGAGAAAAACAGGACTTTGGTTCCTTGAGACATAGGTAAATTCTGAATATGATATAATTGATATGATTCACAACGTACACAACATTTATTTCGATATATCTTTTTATGTTGTGTTAAATCATTATTTGATGACATAATGCATAACAAAATAATAAACTGGAAAATGTCAATGAAATAGTATCGATTTTCTTTGAAGCCTATATTCCTAAAAGAACAAATAATTACTTAACGTATTTCAAAATGCGTTGATAATTGAGAGATTATAAATTATACACTTTTTCATCACTGTCCTAGTGAATTTTGCATTCAAACGAGTACCGGTATCGTTCCAAAAATAAACTGAAACTCACAAAAAAACATCCATCCTAAAAGTGCTCTATAAATATTTCATATAACTCATCAGTAGGTGTTGAAAGTTTCGTTTGAAAAGGAAATTAGCTCTTTTCGGTCGATACACGTTCCTCATAAATTATTTTCTCAACGCTCATGCGTTTTTATTCCCATTCGTTAGATTTTTTATAGATGTGGAGGCACTTACAAGTGTGATAAGTGATTCAGGAGTATATCCATCTTATTTTATTTATTTTTCTTATTATGATATACTTTATCTCACCTTCAAAACATATCAATCATGTAAAAAAACAGACAGAATCTGTACAGAAAAATATATTCGCTGTCTCGTGCAAGCGAGACAAACGACCGTGACAGTCGGCCATCGGCCAGTCAAAACAAAAAAATCGGTCACAGAAACGCCTAAACTTCACTCTAAACCACACTTGGCACTCTCCACATCTATGCGAAAAAAATAATCACTCCAATTCGGTTTTTCGCTCAAAAAACTAGCCAGAAATACCAAAAATCGCATGACAATTCAGCTGCGCCGTCGGGAAAACATCATGGCTGACGTGATTCACGAAACCGGCGCATTGATGCTCTTTTGTTTCGCGGCCAACTAGATTCCTCACGGGATCGCTGAGCGAATGCGCGCCATGCGTGATCGTGGATATTTGAATTTGAAATCGTCAATCGTTTATTTTTTATTTCCGTTATTTTAATTTTAATTATGATTGAATTTAATTACTATAGTAATTTTGAACACTCTAACTTCGGTCTATAATATTATTATTCGTTGATATTGGCTAGAGCCGTGTAAATAAAGGCGAAAAAATTCCTAACTAGTTCATTGAATGTAAATAAAAAAATTATTTTATTATATATGTACCCTTCTGTTGTGGATGATAAAAATGAGTTAAAGACGGATAAACAACTTGTACAAAAACTTAAGGTTACCAAAAAATTTTTGTTTCCTATTATTGATATTTTCCATAAAATTTTAATTGAAATAAAATTAATCAGAAGTTTCCACATCAATGTGACGATATAAAAATAGATATTATAAAAATATATCCTATGGATAAACGTTTGTAATTAAAATTTTGGTTATTATTATTTCGAATTAGAATATGATGAAACATAGCAAAAAATGACAGAAAAAAAATCATTAAAAATTCGTCAATAATGTATTTAAATTTTTATAAGCTTCCAGCATAAGTATGTAGCACAACTAAACAAAAATATTTCAACAAGTTCATTAATCACTAGCCCATTTAACATCTAGAGCAATAATTGTTTTATTGGTGTAGGTAACCCGCGTGGAATCTGTGCGTGCATGTCATGCCGCTTGTCATTTTGTAAATGATAAATGTTCGCATGTGAATACGATTTTATCTGTCTCTGTATAAATAATCTCATATTATATTTTGTTCGCAGTATACTACACGCTGTACATAATAAATTTGTTTCGGTGCTTCTACGATTTGAAGAAAATTTGATTTTTAATCGCTTCAGCTCTTCTTTATCCTATTTTAAATTCTGAAATTAATAGTCTCAAATTCAAATAAAAATCAGAATAATATATTTTTTGATGCAACCGAGAAAAATTAAGTTTTCTACTGTTCATTCGTGTATAACTTTTTTAATTTTGATTTCAAGCCTTTTAATTCAATTCAACATTCTTCACGTCGCTTCGTCTCCAACTTTCACTCTTTTTAGATGATTATTTTTATTTTTTCGGAAATTGATTCAATCACTTATTCAAATTTGTTTTTATTATAATTCACGGGGAATTATTTCAATAACAACCAAGAATTTATTGGAATAATTTTTTCATTTTCTGGAACTAAAACTTTATGTGGTAAAAATTGGTATTCGGTACTAGGTATTTCAGTAAATAATAATACAATAAAATAAAAATCTTAATGAAATAAATTATTTCATATCATATTTATATTGGTATTTTGTCTTGATTCAAAATAGATGTAGATACTGTTTTATTATCATCTGACAATGATTTTATTAATTTAAAATTCATTTATTTAAAATTATACAACTAATGAATTAAAATACCAAGCAGAAATATGTAACAAAAATTTTCTTCACCGCTGAGCCTACGAATAAATGTAAATAAATTATACAGGAATATTGTAGAGTAATTTAATATGGCCCAGGAACACTTGTTTTCAATTCGACACCAACTTAAACATTCAGGTAGTCCGTCAGTTACTCTAACCCGTCAATTTATCTCTCTAAAAAAAGTAAAAAATATCGAAAAACCTGCGACGGAACTTTTTCAGGACGACTAGTACAAAATATTTTCAGGGTATCCGTGTGTGGATGGAATGGCTTGGTGCATGTGTTGGTTAGATTGGTTAGATGGTTAGAAGATCGAAGAGGGTCATGGTACAGAGCAGAGGCGGAGTAACGTTTTGAAAGTACGAGATGAATCGCTTCATTATCCGGCTCTCCTATGAGTCGGTCAAATTTTAATCGTTTTCCCGACCGGTTGTTGTTATTACTGAGGTAATGGATACCCGGAATTTCCGAACGGACTGTATGTTATTACTGGTTTCCTCACGTCTGAGCTCGTAACTCTATTCGAAACGAAATGAAAAAATAAATCTCACTTGTTGAGTGTCAGGTTACTTCGTATTCTTTGTGAAATATATTATTGTATTCTTAGTTCACTCGAATTTTAAATTTTATTGTTTTTTGTCTAAATTTTCATTTAATTTTATTTTCGTATTTTGATGTGATATCAAATGTCATATTCAGAGCCGGAACTAGGATTCTAGCGCCTGTGGCAAACTTTCAAAATGCGCCCTTGAAGAAATTCATTTTTCAATAAATACATTTTTTTTCATAATTGACATTTCGATGGGTTTAATGCAGAACTATACCGAAATTCTTACTTTTCAGGAGACACGTTTTTTTGAATAGGTCAAAAGCTGATTGAAGATATATACGAATTTTTTCATTTTGAACTTCAACTTGAAGATCCTGATTGTTTTGTGATGGTAAACTTTACCCAAAAAGAAATTTTCGAAAAATTGGGACATAATATAGCTTTGTATGGTAGTTCTGAATATCAGAACTATTTAATGACCACTTTCAATGCCATCTTGAAAACAGACCTCTGTTTTCAAGATGGCATTGCCACTTTCAACTAAAATATGTCCTTATGGATGGGTCAGAACTATGCTATGTCCACTAAATCGCTAGATTGAACTATCACATGAGTTTATATGAAATTGAAAAAGTGGGGTAAGGATGTAAGATGGACTTGCAATACTTCTGCATCAGATGAAGTGCAGTAGTAAGCACGATACACAAACACCGGTATGCCAGATTCGGGGTCTAAACTCGTCCGGCGCAAGCATCTACGTCATTGCGGGAATACTAGAAACAAATTCCAATCAATTCTGTCGAGTTCTAACACTTCTATCCCGCAAATGCAATGGAAATGCTCCGCAGCGACGTCACTCTCGATGCGCGTCGGCATACCGGTGTGTGTGTATCGTGGTAGCAAGCATTTTTTCAGCCCATAAACCGATTTCTGGAAAAAAGGACTTGGGATAGTTCTACATTCAACTGACTATTTATTCATTATATTTTGAAGAACTTTTTTATTCACAATAATCTTAATCCAGTCGAATTGTGCTTTCAGCTGAAAAGTTTTGTGGTGTGTTTTGATTTCTTTGAGTATTAAGTGCTAACAAAATTTCGTGACGGAACATAGAAAAAAAGAAAAAAATCTCATTCTTGGTCAGTTTATTGCTCATTACTTGGAAACTATCAAATTTTCGTGAAAAACTTTTCCATACAGAATAAAAGTACATAAAATTTCCTACAAAATGTACTACCACATCTTGTTCTGCGACAACCTGTCTGGCTCAAATTATAGTTGAAAGTGAGGTATTTTCTATGACTTCTTTTCAATATTCCAATTGAATTTTCTATGGTTCTGTTCACACTATGGTCACACAATTTTGCATAAGGCTTATTACGAGCATCTTGCATTTGGCCGAAACATTTCATTTGATTGGTTTCGTTTCGTCTGAGATATTCAATTTAATGGGAATATTAAAGG
Organism: Propylea japonica; assembly: GCA_013421045.1. Lineage (NCBI taxonomy): Eukaryota > Metazoa > Arthropoda > Insecta > Coleoptera > Coccinellidae > Propylea > Propylea japonica. The sequence goes on along the minus strand of CM024242.1, from coordinate 65,215,577 downwards.
AAGAATCTTTATATTTCTATAACAAGATATCCGATTCGAGTGAATTTTTTTTGTGAATCGAGACTGATATACTGAATACTCATGCAAAATTTAAGAGGATCGCATCACTGGAACCATAGAATTCAATTTTTTCTTCATTTATTGAGTCACAGAAAATACCTCATTTAAGTTGAGCCAGAACAGGTTGTCGCAGATCAAACTGTGGTAAAACAATTTGTAGGAAAGTTTATGTACTTTCATTTTGTATGGAAAGGTTTTTCACGAAAAGTTGATAGTTTCCGAGTTTTAAGCAAAAAACTGACCAAGAATGAGATTTTTCATTTATTTTTGTTTTGTTTCTATGTTCCGACACGAAATTTTGTTAGAACACCTCAGATTCGAATTCAGCACCCCAAAAAACATAACAAATGGAATGAAACTTTTCAGCTAGGGTTCTTTTAAGCACAAATATACTGAACCTCCCATATTTCTTAAAAAGTAATGAACAAGAACTCAATCAACAAAATGAACAGAAAACGATAAAAAAATTGTTGTTTCACATTTTGCGCCCCTAGGTCGTTTGCGCCCGTGGCAAATGCCTCTCTCGCCACGCCCACGGTCCGGCTCTGGTCATATTCAGTAGAAATATTTATGTATTTTGGCCGATTTCACTGGAAATTTCTGAGAAGCGTTTCATATTTATTATTTTACTGCCCCTTATCGTATTGAGTATTTTCTGATTTTTTGGGTAAGTTTTGGATCTGAATGTTAACTTTATTTCATTCCAAAACCGATATTTCTCTGAAAGTTTATTATTAATAACATTGCCTTATTTTATTTCCTGGAAACAAGAAATGTTGTTGATTATTAGTGAAAAAAAAAATATGAGACGAAATAATATTAAAAATAGATATGTATTGGTTACAGTTGAAAATAAAAAGTCTTCAGTTTAGAGAACGAGTACTTAAATTATTTTTTATTATTTCACGTGGACTGTTGTTATTCAGTTTTAAGTTCTTCAAATTTCAGGGTTGTTTTTGGGATCCAATAATAAGAGTAATTTTTGTGTTTGGGGGCATGTAAGTACTTATAGTAGTGATTCTATACCTAGTTAATATTTCATTATTAAATTTTTTCAAATGAGAAATTGTATTAAAATAGTATTAGATTTTTAGCGCAGTTCGGCGTGGATAAATATTTAAAAAATGGTTCAAATACCATCTGCTCGTAGCTGGTAATATTCTGTTTATTGGTTGTAGTCATAAAATTAGTCCCAAGCTATCTAGCTCTACTTTTCTGTATGCATTTCAAAATTTTATTTTTAATTTCGAAATTTTTTAACGGATAAACTGAACATTCCACGTACCTATAATTTGCAATATAACAATTTTTTTTCAAACATCAATCAAGTCTTCACTATTTCTAATAACACTTGAAACGTTTCTAATACAATTTTCCTAGATCCTTCCCATCTCCGAACGTTCTCGCCTATTTCGCCCCTGCTTTTATTCGCCGAAATATGAATCGAACCTGAATTAGAACCCCAAACGGTGCAAAAGCCACGGTCGAAGCCCTTTCGTTCTAACCTCACTTTCTCCAAACATGGCTGTTAGTGTGCCATACGCGTTTCAGAAGAGCAACTTGTACACCTAAAAACCAGTAGTTTGAGGCGAAATCCGAGAGAAAAAAAGAGGTATCCACGTTATGAAGTGCCGGGAATCTGTTGAAACAGCAGTTAGTACGGTAAGTTCTCCCATTTGTTTTCTACCAGCATGTGTTCGTTGTGTTGTAGAGTCCTTGATCGCGTTGTCCTTAAATTCCGTAGGATGATGCCGTTCGGATAGCTCCTATGGTTCAACTTCGGCAGTATTGATTTCGACGAAAAAAAATGAGTTCATGCGCGAATTCGCTTTCGATTTGTGATAAATGGGCTTGAGAATTTTCACAGGGTTATCTAGAAGTAGATTAGGGAGTTTTTTGTCTTTTTTTCCATTGGCATCACTGTTTGATTGTATTTTTCTTTCGTATATATAGCCTATATAGTCAGTAGATTGATTTATCATAAGGAGGTCATTTGTAAAAAATAATCTGAAGTTAACAAAATATCTAAACATGTTGGTAGCACGACTTAAAACTCTGTTCTGCACAGACATTTTTTAAAAGCTGTCAAAGCTTTTTTTTCCAATAATACCTAACCTTAGTCATTAAAGGTTTACACTCTCGAAAACATTGAACATTCTGGTGAATTACAAAATTTCTGAATATGCTAAAAAATCCTCGTAGTACAATTAACATTTATTTTTGGCCTCCTATAAACTGGACTTTTTCTGTTGCTATCCTCTCAGAGGATAAATTTGAATTTCAAATTGATCTGATTGATTCAGTACAGAATTCGTAAATGAAATATGTGTAAATTCCATTTTATCGAAATACATACTGCCTGAAAAATATGTCTTTCAAAGGAGTCAATCTTTGTATTAAAACCAGCAGTTTGAAACCATTTATTTCCGAAATTTTATCTGAAACAAACATTGATGAATTGAAAACTGCATTATTTAATGTAAAATAAAATGTTCTTATGATATTTTCAATTGACCATTTCCCTCGTCGTAATTTGCACCAATCAGAAACGCGCAATTTTGAATTACAAATGGTTTCTAGGTGGAAAAACTGTTTGGCAGGACCTGTCAGCAGTTTATTCGCGTTTACCCGCGGCAAAACTTGACAGTTGTTGTCACTCAGGAAATAGTCTTGTCAAATACCATTCGGGCATCTAATTTTTCCTGTGAAAAAATCGAAAAAAACACATTGCAAAGTAATATTCTGACAAAAAGCATTCGTGCAGGTGCAAAAATCCTCGTCTTCGACTCGGATTTTTGTTGCCACCAGCACTCATGCTTCTTGTCAAAATATTACTTAGCAAAGTGTTTTTCCGATTCTTTTCGGAAAAATTAGATGCCCTTATGATATCACTTACGATAATCCAAAAATAGTGGAAGTGCAATACCTTGAAATTCTTGAATAAAAATTCTGGAAATATTAACGGTTTATATGGAAGATTCTCGCTGTTATTCGATGGAAATGCAAATGCAACGTATCATTAGGTAATGAACTTGAATTCTTTAATACTCATGCCCGCTTGTGAAATATCGTGGGAATATGTCTGTACTTTTATTGAGCTAGATGAATCTCATTTAATCACAAAATTTTCTGGTAATTTTCTATATACACTCTCAATAGAGAAAAAACATCGAATTTATTCAAGAATAATCTTTGGAATCACTACTGGTGTCTCAGAAATTACTTGGTGAAACAATTTTCGGATTATTCAAATGTATTTTGTGAGATATTTCTGCTTTCGTTAATGATAGATAATGTTGATCTCATGATGAACATTTTTGAATCATGTCTCTGATTCATATATTACGAATGGCGATTCAAAACGGGCACAATTTCCATAATTTAATGTGCAGATTGCTCTGGCATTTCTTCATTTGTCTCCGCTCCACCCCCTATAAATTAAAATCATACAAGGCCGAAAAATAAATCTTCCCTTTGCATCGGAATACAATAGGATACTTCTTGCAGCAATATACCAACAAAAAAACTGTCGGAAAAATTAATTTACTCCTCATCTCCATCAGATTCTGCCCGTCTCCATGTCTGGCTGTCAGCACGACTTATTGATATGAGTTTGGCATCACTCCCGGCCCTCTATGTTATTGTTTATCCCCGAGCCCAGACTTGCATGCTGCCCCCTCTATAGAACCCCCGACGGCCTAAAAAACTGGCACGGCATCATATCCTCGGACTTGAACCCGTTTCAAGATGGCAAGTTTTGTATAGTTTTCATTCTGAAGACTGGCGCTCTTGAATCAAATTCGGTGTAACGCTTACATTACCCCGACGAAATTTTATGCGCTCCCGGAGCCTGATGCCTTTGCCCCCCTCTGCCCCCCTTTCGGCTATCTAATGCATTATTTATGGGGCGTCGATATCGAGCGAAGTGTTCCTTTTAAAATTCATTTTTACCGGAGTGGAATTTACGGACGACGATTTCCATGCGGATGAATAAATTAGGGTATAAGATGATGGTTTAATTAATTCAATTAATGGGAAATAATTGGGTTAATACGTGGGTACTGGTCTTGCATGGGAACTGGGAACGAATTGGTTGCTTGTTTCAATAATTATTCCCTGGTAATTTTTTTTGGGTAGTTGATGATGCTGCGGTAGTAATAAAGTGATTTTGACGAGGTTGAAAAGATTATGGTTATTATGGCTTTTTTAATGAGGAAATAAGTTGTGCCGAAGTACGTCCAACAGAGAATATTGCAGTTTCAATTATAATTGAATTAATTCAATCGATCATTTCATTCCGGATGTGTAGTTCTATTTGAAACTGAAACATTCAAATGGAATTTGATCATAATTATGGAGTAAATTGCTCTGGACTTCAAGAGTAGCAAATCAAAATTACCTTTATATGAGAATTTTTTAATTTCTCAAAATTCCACTTATCGATTTTTCTGAACGTAAAAAAATATTTAAAATTTTTTGGACCATTTATTTTATTATTTATTATCCGTATTGCTTCAGAATAATTCATGAATTTATGGTAAGAATTTTTATTTCATTAGGTACTAACTGGCCCGGCTAAGGTTGCTTTGCCATCAATCTACATTATTTGTAGAAAATACTGTTTTACTTTTCTGGTTTGATGTTTTGCGTCTGTAGACTACGAATCTGCGTCCTTCTGTTCGTTCAAATCTTCTTCATGTATCCTTTCATTTATTGCCTCTTGTATATAATATGTATATTCTTTTGAAATGAGAGCTAACAAAATACAATAGATGTAACGAAAAAGTCCTAGCTGAGGTTGGTGCAAAACGGGCTACCATACTATCGACTTATGATATCAGAGCACAGGGAAAAACCCAGTAGAAAGAACCCTGTCTCGCCGTTTTTACAAAATTGAAACTAAAAACTATTCGAATAAATACCTTCAATATTCAGATACAAAATACTTGATTCATGCTCTTGGCCAGGAGGGTGTTTTAAACTAGGTCTGGCATTCCAAGTGATGATTTTTTCGAATCTTCTGTTCTTCTAAGCCCGCTACAGGACCCTATTGAAGGGTAATTATCTCCCATAGATTTAAACATACATCTCATCTTAAATATCGAATTCAATTTCGGAATAATGATAAAAATGTGGGACAAACTGATTGAGTTGCACTTATCTGCGCCATATTAACACGCACATCTGAATTTTCCTGTTGGATCTGTTTGCCTGATCTTTATGGTACCTATATCTCGCAAGACTCTAGAATGGTTTATTCTACGACTCAAATTTGCTCCTCTGCGTCTTGCTCGCATTTTGACTGTACTAATAAATCAATACTAGACTACATCTAACAGTGCTTCTGAAATTTACTTTATCTAAGGTTCATTCAGGCGAATTCAAAAAATTCAAATCTGACAATAGTTTTTCAATCCGTCAAAATTATTCAAGCGATATTCATCGTAGTGTACTCTACTATGGACAACGTCGTGGTTTCTGTGACCTTTTAAACTATCCCTAGAACTCCACGAACACTTGAAGACCAAGATGAGAAAGTCCTTCCAGGAGTTCTCAAGTTTTAACGAGTCTAACGAACAGCAATTGATTTTTATCATAAAAAGATACATATTCCATTCAAACTCAATCGCCAGTTCCACCCAAGTCCAACCTTGCTTAAACACCTCGCAGTTACGATCATTCCTTTTTATTCGCCACAAAAACTCCTTCAGCAGACCATAGACGCATTACTAATACATATTTCGCAAGTCTGGGGCCTTTAAACTATGCACCATCGCATCGGCCGGCTTTTCCGACAGAAACAAAGATGTGACCGCACGGTATTCAGCCGTTCTCTCCACGGTATGAACTTTGCCAACCCAACACATGTTGCCGAGAAGCATGGAATGCCCTCGCGGACGTCTTTATGCACACGGCAGATGTCTATGGAGATATCATACTCACTATGGGAACTGGCTGACAACTAGCACAAGAGACGTACTGTAAATCAAACCGATGGACATGTGAGAGGACCAGAACTGACAGTGTCGCTGGGCATCATCGGTTTCGAGGAAAAAAGGGGACAGTGGCGCATTTTTTCGCCCGGTATACATATAGGATACGGTCGTTGATGTCTGTCCGTTTATCGGGTAGCGAAAAGTTCGGGATTGACAGTTAACGAATCAATTGGTAAATGAGGTCGAGCAGTGAGCTTGATATTTTTCAATATAGAAGTCACTAAAAAGGAAATGTATCCCAATCTCAGAGTAAAAAGTGAACCTAGAGATGCCTTCACGCATTTGTCGACGAGGCCAAGGAAAATCTGCTTATGAACGCGAACAACATTTGGTGTTGCGAACTTGAGCTAGAGTCTGCTATAGACAATTCTGTTAGTTTGGCAACATCGTTTTGTTACTGTTCGGTTTATCGATGCGTTGTATTTACATTTCCGTTCACCAACTGAATTCTTTTACTGTTTTGTTGGAAGTTTATTGTTACTTTAGGGAATTCCGTAATTATAGCTATCGCAACATCACAAAATGTTGTATTACATCCAGAAATTGTATGAATGAGAATCTGACCTATTGCTTACTTCACCCCAGTTCTACAGTAAAGTGCTTTCTATCTCACTTTAGAGCTTGGTTCATTACAATGCAGTACTATTTACGCGTAGAGGCATCTCTATATTTACTTCTTACTTTAAGGCAAATACACAGGTACAGAAAAAAAAACCTCAGCAAAAATATGTTTCCTCGTATCAGCTTATGATTGGATTCATTTGAAGAATCAGCGGATATATTCATATCGAAGGCACTGGTATCTTTGAAAGTATTTGAGAAATTGAACAATAACAGAAACCAAAAGCAAGTAACAAATAAATAACCTCTGCGCCACAAACTATAGTCAAAACGATCTCTTGTCCTTGTAAAGATAATTGTTGATAATATCGTTTATCCGCCCAAAATAATCTAATAGTTTTTTATTGTGCTTTCAATATTGGTGCATTTTAATCCTTTAAAACTTCTTCATTTGTGTTACGTTCTCTTAATATTAATGTTTCAAGTAGAGTGGTGAACCACAGGGATCCAACCTTGGATCGAGACTATTCAATTGACCTTGAGGGAACCACAGTAATGTGTGAAAGATGAAAATCTTATTAACTTAGATTTATTGGATATTTTAAAATGTTGAAAGATACTTCGATATTCCATTTTTTCCATTGTGAACATCGCAAAATAATGGTAACTTAACCCTGAAATTGAACTTGGACAATCTTTCCTAGATGAATTTTGAAATGATTCACTCCAGTAGTATAATATTACTTAATTTGGTTGAAAGTTCTATCTCTGATCAATTCAAACATAACTCTACATGTGCAGCGGTGGTCCAACTCAAGAAGCACCTAACCTCAAACTACCAATTACCAGCAATCTCTCGCCAGAAGATACGCCATAAAACACGAACGATTAAAACGCAATAAATTTTCCATGGGAACTAAATCAGGCAGATATGAATGCTGCCTAATCCACCATATTCCGTGACCTTTTTTTTGTCGTGCCTGCTTTAATCAGTCCCCGGTATCCGTGACGTATTGTAACTACACCACACGAGATTTTCTGTATTGCCGCATGTTTGTGTAACCGAACTGACAAGTGGATGCTTGATCGTGCTGCGATCTCCGATTCCAAAAAAGAATAACCGTTCACTTTGAAGGTTAACAAAGCTTCGAAATGGCGGCCGCAGGGACGGCATAGCGCGGATGCGTCATATTGCTACTTGTAGATTCATTCTGCTTTTCTCGGAATTAAGATAAGAGTACAGTTAGCAATATATTGTTTATTCTTAAAAAAATTGACTTACAGTAATTTGACTTGATAAATCGATAGGGGGGCACAAAAAGTGTAATGTCAGATTTCGGAAGTAACCCCCCTGGTTTTGAGAAAATCATTTTGAAATGCGTTTTTCTCGGAGTCCATGGGTTTTAGAGAAAAATTCATTGCACAAAAATGTAGAGGACATTGTTATCTACATTTTATCTCATTGAAGCGAAGTCGTCGACCTAAAATACAAATAGTAGGTGGCGCTTAAGTATCAAAAAAGTTTTTTTTCATTTTCGTTAAAAATAAATGATTTTTTTGCAGTATGTGAAGGAAAAGTTGTTCGCCACAAATTTATCTACATTTTTCGTGAGAATAATTTTTTTGTAAACTTACAGTTATCGAGCAGGAGCTTGTCAAAGTGTAAAAGTTGTACATTATGGCCGCGCCGATGCGTGTGTTCCATACACGGCCCGGCTAAAGTGAAAAGAACCGCTTACAGCTCGGTAACGGTAAGTTGAACAAACAAACTGTTCAGAAAAAAAATTTTGATAACTTCGTGACAAATAACTTTCCATTCACATTACTGAATAAAAATCATTTATTTTTAACGAAAATGCCAAAAACCACTTTTTTGATACTTTGAGGCCACCTACTTTTGTATTTCAAGTCAGACGACTTCGCTCCAATGAGATAAAATGAAGATAACAATGTCCTCTACATTTTTTGTCGAAAAAGCTTTTCTCTAAAATCCATATATTCCGAGAAAAACGCATTTGAAAATATTTTTTGGATTTTTCTCAAAACCAGGAGCTGGAATCACTTCGGAAATCTGGCATAACCATTTTTTATGTCGTTCTATTGAATCAAAATTTTGAATTTATCAATGCATTTCATTGATTTTGCATTATCAATCAATTATTAAGGGTTAATTCAGCCCTTCCAAGTGTTTCATATGAATGTTTTTCTGTATAAAATCTTACACTTTTCGTCTTAATGGAATTGTTTTCGATATTACTGAGTTCTTCCCTGATCTATGATGCCTCGTAAATCCATTCATTAACCCTTTCAGTGTATTTGTCCCTCCACAGGGACATCGATATTCATTCAATCATATGTTTCGTATATGGGGTTATTTCGTGTCCAGTGTTCACGTACCTCAAGAAGGACATCTAATGCATACGTTATTACAAGCAGTGCCCTTTTTGAAAATTATCTCTAACTGAAAACGTAGACATCATAGTACTGTTTTCGATTGTTGAGTTAGCATTTTAGAAACGCCTTTCTGTTCGAATTCAAATCTTCCCTTTTCATTTAGGAAAAAGTGTACTGTGTTTCTTTTTGGTAAGTAAAAGTATGTTATATTTGATTTTCATCATTGGATTGCCACCTCATTTATTATTACGAAGGCCTCTAATGATCCCAAAAAATATGTCCCTGGGTAGGGACAATTACACTGGAGGTCCTATTTTTGGGTCAATGCAGTAACCGGGGTTTGTTGGAACTATACGATTTTTTTTGCAGATCATGTAAAATAGCGGGAAAAAACCATTACTCAGGCGAAAATGCTGTACTTACTTGGAAAATGATGCGTGGATTCAGATATTTCAGATTTATCTGATGAAGGGAACTATGCAAACAGAAAAAATATCGATACTTATTAGAGGATATAGAAGAAGGAATCAATGAGAATGAAATGCAAGAACATGACGAAATGTAAAAGGACCAATAGATGAAAATGATATGAATGTCTGTACTGAACATGAATAATCGAAAAAACCTGGATCCCAAAACCTAATACCAATGAAAAAAATTTAAAAAAACTTGAAAACAAAGATTTGATGAAGGAAATTCATTTTATTTTATGATTTTCATGTGAAATAATTCAAATTTATTTTCATTATCATAAAAATAATTTTTTTCATGCGTAAGGTGTTCTGCATTTTTTGACCTCCAGTGCATTTGTCCCTCTGGAGGGACATTTTATAAAGAAAAAACGGGATGGTGAAATCAATTTTTTTCAATTTAATATTCTTATATAAACCATTTCTGCTTCAGAAAAGCAGGGAGATAATTTTCCGTTCATTTTTTCGCAGTGGTACACTGAAAGGGTTAACGAGATACTGCATTTTCTTATGTAAAACTTGGTATTTACTCCATGTTATTTGAAGTTCTCTCATTATTATCTACTGAAGTGTCTAATTATTTTGATTATTATATCGAGGTGATTTTATTAATTCAATTTCTCCAGATGCATTTATCACGAGTATTCATTTTAAATTAATTATTTAGCTGCCGAGAATTATAAGAAATCCAGAAAATAAAACAACTTTCAAGATGAACATATCGTATAATTTCAAAGGAATTCCCATGAATTTTTCTTCCACAGTAGAGTTCAAAAATTTTGAATTCATTCGATACGGAAAAAAAACTTATAAAGCGGTATATTTTGACTTATTTCTACCCGCATCGAATTCAGCGACATCTGTTAGCATCCTACCATCGTTGGGCGTGAAGATAACGTCTATCTTCATTTAAATATTCGACGCCAACGTCGGGACGTTAACTGTGTAGCGTTGATTAGGACATAATCTGAAGGCAGAGGTCCCATGAAGACGGATGCTCCCGAATGCACTATTCGGTGATTATGACGCCTGTTAATTGAAATTAAGATGATGAATACTTGCAGAAATTGAGTCCTAAGCTTCTGGGGAGTTCCTGTCTCGGTTGATGGTCTGGTTGAGTTTTGAGGCTTTGAATGGCATCCATTCTGCAATAATCAGAAAAAGGATCGTTTTAACGTCTTCTATATCTATTGATTCAGTTATTTCAATATGATTTCATAAGGTCTGGTACAGGGGGGTGAAACGCTAGAATTAAAATCTACAACACGGACATACGTCTCCCCATTTATTTTGGGGGCGGAGCCAAGCAGTGACGTATGTCTGAGCTAAATCCAAGTTATGTCAAATTTAAATGGGATGGGATGTCAATGCTGCCATTTTTATTGTTTGTGTGTTGTTTCGTTTGAGTTGAAGTTGGAAGTGAAAAAGTTGAGTTCCAAGTGGAATAATATTGCCAATATGAAAGTATTTGTGAGGAGATTGAAGTTATATTTACTGTTTCTTTGATATGCAATAAGGTTATAGTAATCTCTTTTTGGATGTATCTTTGCCTTACGAATGAATCAGTGTTATTGTGTACTGCGTAGTGACTACGTATAGTGACTTAACTTGACTTTTTTAATACAAGTGTTGATTACGTATTATATGAACAAATGCTTCAAAATTTGTCAACAATTGCTCGGAAGTTTTTCAGCTGTACTCAAATTGTAAGGCCTGTGGTTGATCATGAATGTTTGTTAGTTCAAAACATTCAATAGTTATTTACTGTACAATTGAGCCTAATAAAATAATTATTTTTATAATGTATATTTTCTTTCAAATCTGCCTTTTAGTTCCGAAACAATAGGAAAAGCATTAAAATAAATAAAAAATATATATTATCTTCTTTCTCTCTCTTTCTGGAACACAGAGCATTGTCAAAATTCGTTACGAAACCATAGAACCTCTCTCTTACAAAAAGCGACCACCCCTCAGAATCCAATCGCCCCATTTATTTTTGACGTTTCAAATGTCACGCGTGTTGTAAGGGTTTAGTAGGCAGATAGCACTTCTTATATTTTATGTTCTGTGGTCTGGTATTTTATACACAGAAAAAAGAGGGAACTGAGAAATTTTCTATCATCGGTTTATACCTGGTTTGATTTTTTTGGGATATATTTTTGATTCAATCAATTGTCAAAAATTCGTTTGGTCTTTTTATGAGACCTTAGATTTCTTCGATATCAACTGATGGTTTACTGATGTTGTTTTCGGTTATTGACGTGAAAGCTGCTCCCTTCAATTTTCTACGTCACATTATTCTTCTTTTGATGTGACGGAAGCTCTAAAGAATATACAGGGTGTCCCAAAACTCGACGTCAACCCGGAACCGGGTGAAAAGGCAAGTAATGCTGGTTGTCAGAAAAATAAAAAAAAAGTCTAAGTTGCATGATTTTAAAATAATAGGCATTTAAAAAAACACGCAAAATTCCACACCCTGTGACAGTCTTTTCGCTCCTGTTGCCTCAAATATCAACTTTTCCAACTTTTTTTTGCTGTGTAACCTTGAGTAATGCTTGTCTAAACTGTAAACAGAATTTGGATACCAGCTGCTCTAGGTTTCATAAAAATAGGGCTTGCTTCTCAGAAAAAAATTCAAAATAAACAATTGCCTAATTTCAACTGACTGTATTGACAAAAAATAAACTACGCAAGTTTGGCATGTTTTGTCAAAATTTACAATTTAACAAGTATTATACCATTCTGGAATCCTTACTAAATGCGTCAACTTTTGACAAAAAATGCCAAACTTGCGTAGTACATTTTTTTTCAATACAGTCAGTTGAAACTAGGCAATTGTTTATTTTGAATTTTTTTTCTGAGAAGCAAGCCCTATTTTTATGGAACCTAGAGCAGCTCGTATCCAAATTTTGATTACAGTTTAGACAAGCATTATTCAAGGTTACACAGCAAAAAAAAGTTGGAAAAAGTTGATATTTGTGGCAACAGGAGCGAAAAGACTGTCACAGGGTGTGGAATTTTGCGTGTTTCTTCAAATGCCCATTATTTTGAAATCATGCAACTTAGAGTTTTTTTATATTTTTCTGACAACCAGCATTACTTGCCTTTTCACCCGGTTCCGGGTTGACGTCGAGTTTTGGGACACCCTGTATAAATAACCTCAACTTTGAGATACAGATAAGTCAAAGCTGGTATAACATGATTTAAATGCAAAGTGCACGATTTTAGGGTTTATGCTTCATGATAATATCAAAAGAAGAAAAACTGAGACATACAAATTGAAGGATGCAACCGATACCGAAAACACCAACAGTCAACCGTCTGTTAATATCAAAAACATTTGAGTTCGAATAATAAGATGCAGCCTCGAAAATATCAAATGATTTTTTTGATCACTGAATAAAGTTGTTGTAAGTTGTAAGTAAAACTTACTTACTTCAATAAAGGTTCCACCTCAGAGGAAGAAGTTTACTTCTTCCTCTGGGGTTCCACAAATAAAAGTGTTCAAGACCCTTTCCTTCCGGAATTTATGTTTTTCCTTGTTCTGAAACAAGGTTATTTTAAGTGTTCGATTTCTACGCCTTTCCAACGAATCCAACCAACACGTCTTCTCTTGGTCAATTTACCTCTCATACCGCGATATAATCCCATCAGAAGCTTACCATACAAGGCCAAAACCCATGAAATATTTTCGGTAGCGTTCCAGATAACATATTTCGCTAATTGTACCATTATATGCAGCACCAGATAAACCTCATAACGGTAGTTGGTTCGCCACCTCACCGGTACCCACAGATAAACCTTATCTTCTTCTTCTTCGACCTGGTCTCGTGTACTCGGTTTCTTCTCCCCAGACCAACCGGTTCTATATAAGGCCTCGCTTACATGAGACAAGCCAGGCCCGCTGTCACTGGCATTCCCCTCGCTAATGAGATGGAATTGGACGGACAATCTTTAGCCGTGTGTTTGGCTTTGCCACTTTTCAGTTTTATCAAGGGAAAAAACGGACTCGACCGGCCAGGATATGCTTGAGGATGTATTGTGGCCGCCCCGATATTCAGTTATAATTGGACAGAGAAATGTTGAAGACGCTGATTTACTGCCTTTTTCGGAGTTCTTTGTCCACCCGAAGGAGGTGGCGTTCGTTCCTTTTGAAGCCGAGAATGGGGCGACATATTGGTGGAGATTCGAAACTGATTTGTGGGATCCTCGAGAATTCAACTTGTAACGTTAACTTTTACCTTAGGGTATTTGAGCATGAGATTCTAATACTTATTTCTCAGGAAAGGTTTGATTACCCCCCACAAAAATTCCCTGTCAGGTTTTCAACAATATATTATGAAGAAAACATGACTTACTGATCTAAATTCACAGCTCCAATCTCAGTCTCTCAAATTAAACAAACTATGACTACTTATCTTGAAGGAAAGGTTCAAATAGTGGCTCCACTAGTGCCAAATGTTCTCGGTAACGGATATGCCCTCAAGTCGGCTTCGATAGACTCCAGGTATGCTTCCAGCTCTCTACCATAAGTTAACTTCCAAGCAATGTAGGTACAGACAAATGTAAATGCCAAAAATGACTCAGCTTCAGCCAATGATTGTATTTCAGTCCAAAGCCAAGCTTCAGCCAATTCTTCTATTCCAGTTAAAAAACCAAAGAATGTGCTCCAGTCCAAAGAATGTGGTCCCAGTTAAAAAATGTGCTTCAACTCGAAGAATGTGGCCCAAGCCAAGGAGCGAGAGTAAATATTATTTATCTCGCAAACTAAAACTTAGAAATCCCAGACATAACATCCGATGGATTAAGATGAAAATTCTTCACGATAACACGATATATACGATAGATGCTTTTTCCTTCAGAGGAAAGCCGGAAAGGGAAGTCGAATGAATTTCTTTCAGAGTATTGGTGTAACATAAAAGCAGACCAATTACGGATATTCCTCACACTTTTAGACAGCTATAAGCTGTTGTGCAGTTTTTGGCTTCCAAAGAAATTGCCCAGTTATCCTACTGGTTGGTCGTTATAAATTGAAATACTACTTGAACAAGATGGAAAAAGAAAGTCCTTCCATCTAGATATAGGTAAAACCAAATGAGCTACCAATGCAAAGCGCATGTTATATCCAGTTTCACTTCATCACCAGACAAAACCTCAAGTTTGTCATCTTTTCGGAAGAAAGTTAAGAGCATGTCAACCAATTAAGATACTTGATTTCAACGATAAGGAACGTTGCTTTCATCAAATATTATAAGTCACAACAATGGGTTACATCCTCACTAAAGAAATCAGTCATCTTTGAGAAAGTCTGCTATCTGATAAACCTAACCAAAATATCAGTTTCTGGATTTGCAAACCATTCTCAAGTTACCTTCCCTTCGAAATTCTGTAGAGTTCAGCCCATAGACACCTCGAATAGTGTTGCTTTTCATATTGAAGATTTGATTGATTGATCCATCCTGAGGATTCAACAACCATCAAAATAGAACAACAAATAGAACGTTATTGGAAACGCTATCCGGATTTTTCCATATTGTGCCGGAAGTGACGTCATCAATCCGCATTATCGCGACTTTCCCCGCATATACGCGTTCGTTTACACCAATCGGGAGCAAAAACTTGCTGCCAAACTTCAAACAATCCCTAATAATATCCATCAGTGCTATCGGACTGGAAGGAAACGTGTTATTGCACGGGCAAGGATTATTCTCCCTCCCTCGTATATCACCAGGAATTCGAGATAAAAATTCATCAAATATAGAAGAAGGCACGTAGTAGGCCGGGTCCTATATGAGGAACTATGGAAGGCCGTTTGTCACCATTTAGAAGCACTGATATGGCCGACAACGCAATAAAGCTTTGTCTATAAGGGCAATATTTCTGGGAATCCCGTGCTTTAGAAAGTCGTAAAAAGTCCGAAACGGTTCTGATACTTATTCGCTCGATATTTTATTGGGAGGGGTTGTCGGCTCCATTATTTCCGAATTTTAAAGTAGGCCGCGGAGAGAAAATCCCTGGAAATATACGTCAATATTGCTGGGGAATCGTAGCAGGGCTTTATCGTTACTCTAAGCATCATTGCAATATATCTATACATATATTCTTTCGATTTGAGAGCTAACAAAATACAATACATGAAACAAAAAGTAACTAGCTGGTATTGGTGAAAAACGGGAAACCATACTATTCTGGCGTATGATACCAGAGCACAGGGAAAAACTGCAGTAGAAAAAACCCTGTCTCGTCGTTTTTACAGAATTGAACTCAAAACTATTCGAATAAATACCTTCAATATTCAGATACAAAATACTTAATTCTTGCTATTGGACCAGGAGGGTGTTTTGAACCAGGTCTGGCATTCCAAGTGATGATTTTTCGATTCTCCTGTTCTTCTAAGACCGCTACAGGATCCTACTGAAGGGTAATTATCTCCTATAGATTTAAATAGTGGTATTTCACCCTAAATATCGAATTTAATTTCGGAATAATGATAAAAACGTGTCACAAACTTATGTCAAAATGACATCATTGCAATGATATTTCTTGAATGAACTCTCCAAAACGCATTCAGATGTGATTATTGCAAATTGTTCCTTTTCTCTTATGCTTCTTCACAGCTCTTGTTCATTCTCTGTTGATGGATATAGGCCTTCTTATTACCTTTCCAGAACTATCTATTCTGGGCTCATCGATGCCTCTTTTTACCACTTGTCTGACGATATCCTAACATCTTTTCTGTTGCCTCCACCTCAGAATTGGATCTTTGAATATAACCTTCCTCGCAAAGTTGATTATTCTTCTTGAAGACTTCTTATTTCGAATGGAGTCTAGCTTAAGTCATTACATTGTATTGGCACAATATGTGCTTGGCGCCTTCTGTGACAGATCCACATAACTGTTAAGTGATCTTCTTCAAATGTTATTTTAAGATGCAATGAGCTGTAAGAAGCCTAGTAAGCTGCAATAATTCGTTTTTTGACTAAGACAGAGCTCTCTGAACCTTCTTTTTGGAGGTTTCAGTCCTCAGAGTGAAAAGTGAACATAGACAGAGGCTCCTTCACGCATTTGTTGAGGCAGCCAAGTAGAATCTCTTTATGCACGCGAACAACATTCGGCGTTGCGAACTTGTGCCGTATCTTTATTCCGTATTGGGATAATTGGTCTACTGCTTCCCTACTTCGATACTTACGGCTTGCGTCTGTTACAGACAATTCTGTCAGTTTCGCAACATCGTCTGTTAGCGTTTAGTTACTGGATGCGTCGTGTTTACATTTTCATTTCGGTTTGACGTTCATGAACTGGATTATTTCTCTGATTTGGTGGCAGTTTATTGTTGCTTTAGGGGTATTGCTATGGCAATATTACGAAAACGTATTATTATATTCAGGATTGTAGAAATGAGAATCTAACATATTGTTAATTTCACCCCAGTCCGGCAGTAAAGTACTTTTCATCTCACTCCAGAGCTGGGTTGATGGTACAATGCAGTACTATTCATGCGTAGGTGAATCTATATATGTTTACTTCTTACTCTGAGGTTCAACCAGAGTCCTTGCTTGTCTATTGGGAGTTTTCTTTTTTCATCAACATCTGTTCTAATAAGTGTGGATGGCACCTTAGTTTGGTGGAGAGTGTTATCTTCTCTTTTCAGAAGGCATCAGCTTTCTCCTTTCCCTCAAGATTCTGTTGAGCAAGCACGCGAACTGATAGTAGGAGAGCTGGCACGAATTTTAGGGTAGGTATTTGAGGCAAGCTGAAAACTTGTCAGATACCTCTCCTAATATATCCCAACTCTGGATTGCAGATCTGGCTGGTGAGTAGCGGGGCTAAATTAACCCCTACATTTTTAATGGCCTGGCAGGTAGAAAGCCCTACCGAAATGATCTGTCTTTTGGGAATCTTATTTTTTAGTTATAAATTTCAAGCTGCCTCAAAAACATTTTTATAACTTTTGCAAAATATTTTGCACGCTTCTGGCAATGTTAAAACCCCGATTAAATTATTTGGCTTATTTTTTTTAGTATTTATAAAGCATTACACTCCAACATATATAAATTGCGTATTGCCTCAAATATATTTTTGGGAAGAAAAAAAAATATTTTTAAAAATGTAGGGGTTGATTTAGCCCCGCTACTCACCAGCCAGGTCTGCAATCCCGAGTTGGGATATAATAGGAGAGGTATCTGACAAGTTTTCAGCTTGCCTCAAATACCTACCCTAAAATTCGTGCCAGCTCTCGGACTATGGAACTAGCTTGGAGTTATTCAGCAGTGTTATATGCAATTTTCACGAATCCAGGCTATCTCTCAGTGCCATGAGTGGGATATTTTCTGTTCATTTTCCAATAAACTACACAATAATCAATTACCTACCATAACTCTCGATAGGTGAGTCTTTCTGTTCAATGACATCTATGATATGATACTGTCGAAAGTTCTCCCCCATTAAAATGTACCAAATATGACTTTTCCAAGGAATAAAAGGTGTGTCATTTTATTAGAAATTCCACAGATACAAGAAATCATTGCGGTCATATGAGGGGTCAGTAATGGCGAGAACGCATTGTTTTCAACTAACAATCGCAGATTTAATCAGGAGGTCATCGTTTGCGACATACCTTCCTCGATTCAGAAGAAACGCACCTCTTAAAAAGCAGGAAGCATCAGCTAGAAATAAATATAGCAAAACGTCTCCAAGAACTCCTTGAAAAACGCTATTGACCACAGCTCGCTTCCACGAAACGTTTAGATTTTTATTCGTGCTTTAAATGACAGTTGTTGATACATCTTCTTCTGTGGTTCAGTGAGTTTTTAAAACTTAATTAATGTTACCGGGAAGAAATCACAGATTGCGTAAAACCACCTTGTAATTTTCGCCATTTAAGGCACTAAAATGCCGTGTTGGGCATTTATGACATTCTTGGGATTGATTGCGTGCAAGTTTTTGCTGGTAGCTATCAGTGGTCTCCTGGGTACTGTTAAGGAGCATCTTCGGGAGAGGTTGCGTGATACGTTTGGTACTCGAAGTTTTTCGACGGGAAATGATTTGATTTCTCTTCGACGGAGGCCCATATCGGGATAATGAGGAGGAACTGATGAGATGGTAGCGGAAAAACTCACCTAGCTTCGTGTGTGCGAAAAAGTAGGGTGTAATGGACTCTACTTCATCAACTGTGATACCTATCTTGGTATGAGATCATTCGTACAAAATATGGTTCAGAAATCAGAATGACTTGTTCATAACTCGTGAATAAACGAGTTATTTTTGTTCTCCAACTTTATTTGAGATGAAGGAGAAATTTCTAAGCCTTTTTACTATACGATCGTTTGAAAATGGCAAGCTTATGGCTCAAAAGATTCGGGATTCGATTTATTTTTTCGTTTATTTTGTAAATCTCGCAAAGTCAAATGAAGCACTAAACTTACCTTAGGGCTCAATCGTTAAGTTTTCTTTCTTCTGATCAGTTCCATCTGCTCAATGCAAACTGTCCATCGAAATTTGGACAACGCTGCGAATATTTCTTTCCTGTGCCTTAAATTAATTAACTCATATTTGATTTCGACCAAGTCCGTAGCCGTTTCGGGGGGTGGGGGTTAACAAGAAATCTTTTTTTTTGTCCACCAAAGTTGTGGTTTCTGTGGCCAAGAATGTATTTTTCTCACTTTTTAAACCTTTCCAAGACCTCCACGAAAAATTCGAGATATAGTTAAGATAAATCCGTTCAGTCGTTCTCGAGTTTTAGCGAGACTAACGAACATCAATTGATTTTTATATAAAGTATGAAACAGGCAAATGGAATAGATTCGATAAAAAATAAATGAGAGCGTGAGATTTATATTTTTAGATGCGCATGTTTTGAAAAAAAATAATTATATAGGGTGTGTCATGTGACAGTGGCCGATACCAACTTTCCTATTTAAAATACAATCCCCTGTATATTATTATTTTTTTGGATTCTTCATAAAATTCTAGACATAATTCTAGTTCAATGTCCCATACCTATCTCCAACTGTTTCGGAAATATTAATTGTTTTCCGATGTATGACAAAAATTAACATTAAAAAAAATCATTTTATTCCACAAATAATGTATAAAAAAATATAAATTTCATTGTTAGAAATGTTCAAAATGTTCGACGCGCCTTGTGAAATAAAATAATTTAATTTTTTTAGTGTTAATTTTTGTAACACATCTGAAAACATTTAAATTTCCGAAACAGTTAAAGATAGGTATGGGATATTGAACATGAATTATGTCTAGAATTTTCTGCAGAATCCAAGAAACTAATAATATACAGGGGGTTGTATTTAAAATAAGAAAGTTGGTACCTATCGGCCACTGTCACATGACACACCCTATATGATTATTTGTTTTTGAAAACAATGCGCATCTAAAAATACGAATCGACGTGTCCAAGCGTTTTTTCCAGCACATTTATGCGTTATTGACTTCATTCCATTTGGTTGTTCACACTGTATAGATATTGATTTATCAAATAACTAGCGACCCGCCCCGGCTTCGCACGGTACGACATCACATTAGAAACTTCAAAAATAACAGTACTTCTCCACTATTTAATGGATGTTATTATACATATAAACCTTCCTCTTGAATCACTTTATCTATTAAAAAAAACGCATCAAAATCAGTTGCGTAGTTCCAAAGATTTAAGCATACAAAGGGACATAGGGACAGAGAAAGCAACTTTGTTTTATACTATGTAGTGATGGTTATGACAAAGAAGTCCTTAGTCACTTCCAAACTGACCCCCAGTTGAATCTCCAATTTTTCCCGTTTCCTCAACATATCTCACAGATTCACAACAACAAAACTGAATTATTCAACTAACCCTGTTAACCCGAATCCAACAGCTCACTTCTAGCCGCAAAAGCCCGCCGACAATCCTCCGGTTGCATATTAAAATTGCATTCATAACCCGGCTTTAATAAAGATAATAAACAGAGTACAAAACATGAGTAGTTTATTGGGGAACAGCGTAGGCGTTGAATTAACAACAAAGCCCCATCCCTGGCTGCTCGGAGCAGGCATTAAACGCAAGCCCGTGCAGAGCTAGCTAACTCATTCCTACCAACCGCAACTTGAGTAACTGCAGTCTTAATAACTGTCTGGAAACCCGGCCCTCTATCCGATACTCCATCTAGTCCACCTAGATGATGCACCACCCTACGCCAGGGTGAATTTAGTGGCTGAGACCCCTCGGAAGTCTTCTGGGGCTACATTGTGGGTATTGCTTCTGTTCCTGTCGCACCACACACACACACACACATGTCTGAATATAATATAAATAGATGCCGGAGGATTTGTAGACGCTTGAGAATTCGTCCATGTTTGTTCGGTGGTGTCTGATTGTTTTTATGGCTATTGGAAACCGATAATCCCATTTACATTGCCCTATCGGTCGAGTCGCACGCTCACAGCATCGCGTCTAGATCTAAGATCTTAATTTCGTGGAGTAGATATTGATGATGAAAATGTTAGAGCGTTTGGAAGCTATAAAAACACTCCGGAGACTTATTCTTCGCGAATTAACTCGATAATCCGAATTAGTGATTCTCCTACAAATAGTAATAGTAGTACCTAATAGTAATCGTAATCTTTATTCGTGCTTTACAATCAAAAAACATTGTTTGCACTCGTCAATATAAAATATAGAGTAGATACTCATATATATTATTATATAGTCCGTTCACGAAAGTTTGAGCGCATAGTAGGCGTTTGTTTATTTATCTGAAGTTGGCAGTATTTGCTGTCATACAATTAAATAAAGTCAACGTTGCCGAATGTACCCGGCCTCGCTCGACGAGCTTGCGAGTTATCAGAGAACTCTATGCAATATTGACAACATTGCGTATCAATCTGACAAGAAAATAAACAACATAACATAAAATTTTAGTATACACAGTGGAATATGCCAAATTTCCATGGCCAACCGACGACTCAACCTTTCGTGAACGGACTATACATCTGTAAATACACACAATCATATAAAATATAGAGTGAATCTTCATTTTTTGAAGGAGATTTGCCGTGATTATCAAACTGCTATTATATTTTTATTTTGTTCTCGGCAAAAGGCTTGATTCAATTCAAACAACTATTGTTCCTCAACATCTATATTTCAGTCCTCATATTGGGACTATCATCATTTCATTCATCATTCATCATTTTCAGGATGATAAGAAAAGTTGTTACAAATGGCAAGAGTAAACAGGAACTCTTATCATAAAATTAATACGTCTTGACACTAAATATAAAATCGACAATTATAATAATAATCTATAAATACAACACATATACCATATATACCCATATAACTATTCAATAAATGAATATATCAATGAACACATTAGAAACAAAGACAAACTGAGCAAAAAACAAAAAACAAGACATACAATAAATGGAATAATACAAAAAATCAATCAATATAACTTGCTAGCGAACCTCTGTTGCGAAGTTTTCTTTTCGTTGCAGAGGGTGTCTTCTACAATAAAAAACCCAATTTCTATAACATATAAAGTATAAAAAATACTCTGTCGATTCTACCTTAAGAATCACCTCAACATTACGAATAAATGAACAGACAATAAATAGAATAATGAAAAGAAACATAACAGTAGTTGTTTTTCGAAGAAGTATCACATCTGCGCCACAATCAATGGTCAATTTCACTAAATAATTTTTAGTATTGTGAAATCCCTTCAATATTCAATCAATAATAAAATATTATGTTTAAAAATCTCCCCAAAACGTTTATCTACTTTCGAAATTGTATTTCCTAAAATTCATCTGAATATTGCCCGCCTCCATAACTAATTACAAATGTACCTATATTATTTTTTACGGGGTTCATTGCAACCCCAACTTTTTTACCTGCTTTAATTTTTTACCGTCAGTAAAAATTAGGTCAGTGCGGATTTCTTCACCTTTTATGATCCAGGTATTGAAAAAAATTCGACGCATCTCTGCAAAACTGTCGATAAAGAACACCAAGAGAAAGTTGGTCATTCACGGTTTTTTACCGCTTTTTTATGTTTTCTACGAACCGAACCTATAGGTCCAAGAGGGTAGTTTTTAGAGATTAGAAAGTTAAAGAGTTTTATCTATGCCGAAACTTTCACATTCCTCTTTTTAACCATCGGCAATAAATATCCCTTAGAACTGAATCGGTAAAAAGGGACGGCTGAGAAGACAATAAAAGGGCAGAAAATTAGTTTTGACTTTTTACAGATTTATGCCCCTTTGAATGCATCTTTTTATATTTATGACGATAATGTTCGGGTATTCCAACAAAAGTTCCCGATTTCACGCCAACTTTCTTCAGAAAAATTGGGATACAAGTTTTCTCTTTGGAACATTCTGATTTTCTAAAGTTTGTTTTGAAGATTGATAATTTTGTTTAAATTGCAACCATCTGGTTTATCTTGAACATCAGATGTTTTTGAGTCCTTGTCCTATTCAAACAGTAATAATTGTTCATGGCCACTGAAGTCTGTTGTGTAAATTCATTGTCTATTTATTTATTTTATTTTATTAGTTCATTTATTATATTATTTTTTTCCTTTTTCATTTTATGTCATTTTGACTTAAGTTTGTCACGCGTTTGTTATTATTATTTCGGAATTTAATCCGATATTCAGGATGAAATACCACTATTCAAATCTATGGGAGATGATCACCACCCTTCAATTGGGTCCTGTAGCGGTCTTAGAAAAACAGGAGATTCGAAAGATCATCACTTGGAACGCCAGACCTGGTTTAAAACACCCTCCTGGTCCAAGTATTTCGTATCTGAAAATTGAAGGTATTTAATTGAATAGTTTTAAGTTTCAATTTTTGTAGAAACGGCGAGATAGGGTTTTTTACTGAGGTTTTTCCCTGTGCTCTGGTATCATACGCCAAAATAGTATGGTACCCCGTTTTGCACCAACCTGAGCTAGGGACTTTTTGTTTCATGTATTGTATTTTGTTAGCTCTCAATTCAAAGAATAAATAAATGAATTTATTAAATTCAAACATTCTTGTTTATTTTCATATTTTTCATTCATAACTGTCGATGAGTTTTCATCAGAAAAATTCTGGATTTAAGTTTTCTCCTTGGGTTGAAGTTCGTTTTGATAATTGATCATTTTGTTTAAAGCAACAATCTGTTTTCTCCGATGTTTTTTGAGTTCTTGTTCTATTCCGAAAAGTTATTATTACTGCAATTTTTTATCTATTTATTTGATTAGATTATATGAGATAATTTATTACTTTTTTGTATGTATTCTTTTATATTTTTTATTGTTATTTATTCATCTCTTGTACGATGAACTTGTTCCCTTCGCAAACCAATTTTTTGGGATAATTAACCGTCACAAATATCTCAAAAGCCAGAGGCAAATTTATAGCGTGAAGTGGAGGTAATAATATCGCATCCCGAACAGAAATTACTCATACAGATGTCTTCGTTACTGCTCTCTCCTGTTCCGATTTCAGCAGCTTCGTCTTTATCATTGGAATGTTTTATAAATTCCCCTCAGCTGAATTTATGATCCCGAGACCCGCTTCTATCGTTTAATATATCTTTCAACGTGAATTAGTGTTGGGGCCAGGGAGTATAAATTAGTTACGTGGATAAATCTCCGGCTCCCCGTGTGTATGGAGTGCCAAAATTGATCTTAGAGTATATTATCACTCCTACTCTACACTGTTGGTTTATTGTTTCCAAATAATAGATCTGGAGAAAGGGGGGACACATGACATAAAGTGAATGAAAATAAAGGGCACAAAATAAAGGGTTTTCCAGTAAAGGTGTTATTTTGAATAGCCCGCTATTTCGGTAGATGTCACGTTTGAAGCTGTCATTTTTTTATATTTGACAAGTAGAAACTACGCCATTAATAAAAATGGCTTCAAGAAAGCATTGAAATTCACTATAAAAATGGCGAAAATTTGGCAGATACGGTTCGTTAAACTCGAATATTTTTGGGTCGTCGTGAAGCACCTTGTCGGACCGCAATAAAGAAATTGGTGGAAAAATTCGAGCTGTTGTAGTGATGTGAAGAATAAAACTCGTGCACGTCGCTCAAGAACAGCCTAGACTATTGCTGTTTCGAAAATGAGGCTGGTTCAACAGTTACGGCGAATGAATTGCGCTATCGATGGATGATTAATGGTTTTTTATGGCCGAAATTGGATAGTATTGATCTGGACAACGTTTACTTCCAACAAGACTCCGCTACGAGCCACATAAGCAACGAAACCATTGATCTTTTGAGGAAAAAGTTTCCGGACCATGTTATCTCTCAAAGAGGTGATCACAATTGGCCACCGAGATCTTGTGATTTAACACCTTGCGACTTCTTTCTTTGGGACCACGTGCAAAAGAAGGTCTACGCCAATAGCCCAGCGTCGATTCAAAACCTCAAAGATGGAATTAGTGAGGCTATCGAGAACATAGGGCAGCCACTTTGCGATTTGGTTATTGAAAATTTCATTAGAAGGATATGGTCCTGTAAGCGTGGTCGTGGTGGTCGTTTGCCTGATGTTATTTTCCACTATTAACTGCATACCTTCTTCTTTATAATGAAATGAACATCCGATTATTTATATTGAAAAATGGCATTTTTCTTCGAATATCAAAATAACACCATTATTGAAAACCCTTTAAAATGGTAACAATACATGAAAAGTGGTAACCCAATGAGTACTTCGAGCAATGAAAAAGGAAATGAAGGCGATAGTGTGAAGTATAATAAATGAGTTATTGAACGATCTTTTCGATCGTGCTCATTAGGAATAATAATGAAATCAAGAAGTTTAATTGAAATTTGGAAAATTTTGAAAATCATTTCACGTTGTCAGGTTATAAGATGAAAGATTGAAACGGAGGCAAAGTTCAAGACGATCTGAATTTCTCTGGCACCTCCATCAATCCTGCAGAACTCAGGCTTGATCAATTTTAAATCAAATCAAACCCTTATATTTTTTCATAAAAATATTTTTGATTGATTATACGAACTTATATTCAGCAGCAGAGAAAACCAGAGCCAAAGCTGCCGTTTCAAGAGTGGAGGACCATCAATAAAGTTGCTTATGCTCTTCAATGTGAAGAATGCATCCAATGGAATTGAATATGTCGAAAGAATTTAATAGCATTTGAAATGTGCCTGAAGATTAAAATTTAGGACACAACTATGCCGGACCCTGTGTATAAGGATGAATCCCCCAGAAACTGAAGCCGCAATTTTCTGTTTGGTCACGTTTCCCACCCCAACAAGTGTGTGGATTATTGCCATCCATTCCCACAGGAACGTACATCGAAAATATTCCATTGTTAGGGTGAAAAAACTATCTAGAAAATGAATTTCTTCATCCCGCCTCATATAAAAACCACATGTACCCCGCAGAATGGGGATTATGCCAAAATTGATCATAATAACTCTTAGCGGTGAGAACTCTTCTTCTTCTAGAAAAAATGGCCTTATGTGAAACCCCCAATCATCCAGCCATAGTTCTCCGGGGCTCAGATGCGCCTCACATCGATGGTGCATGAATAACCTTTTAATCGAAAATAATGAAGCAATTTTCGGCATGGGTATTTTCGCCATCATTGCCTCCAATCATCGAAATTACCAGTTACAAGCCATCTTCGGGATTATAACGTCAATTGAAATGAAAAGTCCAGGGGACCATCGTTCAAATTACATATCGGTCTTCAAGCGTTAAACCGCAAGATTACAGTGTTGAAAATCGTGTCACGATCGGGAGGGTTGATGGACGTCAAAACGGATGCGTAAAAGTTTGCGGCAGATGTATATAATTCACTCTGTTGAAACATGCAATATTTGGCTGTGTATATTGGTTCCATTTCAATACCAGAAGGTAATAATCGAGGAAAAATGGAATGAAAAAGTTCGGTAATATAATTAGGCAGAAATTTGTTGATGTTGAGTCTATGTTTTTCGTATGGGGTGGGAGCTTACCCGTTTTACTTTAAAATCTTTTTTATGAAATATTTTTATTCACTTTAAAATTCGTTCTGAAAACCCTATTAATTGCATTTTATTCGATGGCATCGATAGTATGGCAATAATGTAAATATTGATTTTAGGTTACTAAGAAGCGAAAACTAAGTTTTTCATATCGTTACATTTAGACACTGAATTTCAACCGAGTCAAATCTTTAATTCAGAAAATTCAAATGAACTCTTATAACTACAGAATTATTCGTCTAATTGTCGTACCCACCAATTAAAGCGATATATTATTGAATATTTCCATCAAAACTTTAATTCTTTCTGGAGTATTTCAAGTATGGTGAAATTAATACTGTTTAATTCGTTTCGGTTCTGGTATCGCTTGAAATATCACTAAAATGATATATTTTTTATCAAGGAGGCAACTACAGTGGAACATCCCTATAACGAACTTCTGTATAACGAATTTCTCTGTATAACGAATTTCGTACAAGACATTGCACCTTGAATCCAAATTCCATGACAAAAACACCCTCAAAAACAAAGTAAATTCTCTCTATAACGAACATTCAAAGAACATCACTCTTTTAATGGGTATTGGTAGGAAGGTATAAGAGTGGATTTTCTCCGAAAATTTTCCCGGCGTATGTAATAATCACCGACCCTAAACTGAATCATTACGGCGGGCAGAGAGATCCTTCTGAAACAGTTTTGAATACACCTCTGGCTGTTTGGTTTCAATCTAACCATCACGCTAGTGTGAAAGTTGTGCAAAATGTCTGAAAAGAAGTGCTTAAGTTTGAATAATGAACTTAAATTTATCCTTGAAATCGACAGCGTCATTGCCGACTATAGAAACAAATTTTCTGTATAACGAAATTCCTTTGTAACGAACTTTTTTGGTGGATTTAGCGCTTTCGTTATTGGGAAATTTAACTGTATTAACTTTTTTTACAAAAGCTATTTTGATCTAAAGACTTCTATTGTACCAACAGCATTTCTGATGTATGGTCAGGTGTTTCAACAAACCCAACAAAACGATAGATCCGTGGATACAAATCTTATTATCAATTTCTAAGAAAACCAACCAAACATAACTAGCACGAGCGGTATCTCGACATTATCCGAGACAATCTGCGCTTCTTCCATCATTAAATCGGAAAGAAACAACAAATTCCTGCACATTTTATATAAATATGTTAAATTCAACGTCCCCCTTAGACCGTTGAAGACTAGCCAACAAAAAAACGCTACGCCGTTCACAGAGAGCACCGGGACCGCGTTCTTCTTCTACAAAAACCGCAACTCTTGCAGTTGGCCTCCAATCAGACCAGATCGGCCAGCCCGATGTTACATTTTTCATAAACCGTACCTTGTCAGGCCTCCTGATGGACGTCCTGCAGCTTTATGGGCGACCGAACTTGTTTAATACATCAGGTCCGCCATTAGGGCTTGTTATTGGCTGTCCAATATAGTTTTGCTATCGCGAATTGTTATTGTGGTGCTAACAGATCGTAAAGACGTATTCTGGTGCAGATATCGGGGGAGATTTTAAGGTCAGATAAGGATATGATGGAGGAGAGGTGATCTGTGATCGATCATAGAAGAATAAGTGGTTGATTTCAGGTTATAATCGATTATCGGGGTTGATTAAATCCTGTGATAAATATGATGGAGTAGATGGCACGAAGTGATAAGGCGTTTTGAATTGAACGTTACTTTGCCATTTATTTCTATCAAGAATCTATACTCAGTTTATAATGCGGTCAACGAGAAAAATCTTATAATCAACTCGTTCATTATTCTAGAGATCAATTGGCTAGTTGATTTATGTTGTTTTGAAAATATCGCGACAAACTCATTTGAAAACCAGAGTTAATAAATTATCTGATTTTTCATTGGAACGCAAACCAATTTTCCGAAAATCTGGGCTTGAAAATCTAGAGAACTGAAAATAAAATTCCATTTCGTTTAGAAAACTGCTCCTTCTTCAATTTTGGATTTAATAAAAACAATAAAATATATGAAGTGTTAATAGCTCTCTTCACAAGTTAACTTGGTTGGTAATTTTGTCTACTTCGAACAAAATATTTTTTATTAAATCAGTCAATTATGACAAAAAAACTATGCCACCAATATTGTACAATTATTTCAAGTCATATTATTGTTCCTATTCTATCATCAAATTCAACAATCTTTTTGAGAAATAATTCCGAAATATATTCAAATCGGTGATAACATCGCAACAATTAAGCTCTTCGCGGCTACCGGACGACCAATCGACGATGGCCGAGTGCGACGTTGCCGTCGTTAAGAACGCGAATCGATTAGGAACTATTCATTAAAACCGTAATTACATGATCATTTGCATAAATTTATGCACGAAATTACGCCTCTGCCTCGAAGTTATGACAACATGCATGAGGTATTACAATTTAATTACAACTCTTATTCAATTCATGTTACCCGCGGCTCCGCCCCCGTCTTTGTGTTGTGGCTGGTTAGGTGAATCGATTACGGGGGCCGTATGGCCACAGAGTAGATAAGCACAGATTTAGATCAATGTGGTCGCCATTAAAGGACTAGTTTTTTCGATTTATTCGGAAATCGAGCCGTTTTAGGAGGGATTGTTCAAAGTTTTATTTTCATTTCGAATTATTCCACTATTATACTTTTATTTTGTATGTATACTACGGCGCCTTCAAATAGTTTTTGAGTTTGAATTTTGTTAGAACGGCGAGACAGGGTTTCTTCTATTAAGGTTTTGCCCTGAGCTCTGATTTCATATGTAAAAGTAGTATGGTACCCCGTTTTGCACTAAACTCAGGTAGGTATTTTTGTTTGTTTTTATATTAGCTCTTGGCTTCCGAAGAATATACATTCCCTATAACAAAAGCTCTAAATCCGAAAAAAAATCGTTATAAAGAAATTTCGTTTTACAGAAAATGTGTTTCTGTAGTCGGCAATGTCGCGGTCGACTTCATTGATTTAATTTAAGTTTACCATTCAAACTTAAGCACTTGCTTTTAGACATTTTCGCACAACTTTTCACACTAGCGTAATGGTTAGATTGAAACCAAACAGCAAGGGGTGTATTTAGCACAGTTTCAGAAGGATCTCTCTGCCCACCGTAAAGATTTAGTTTAAGGCCGGGATTTATTACGTACGTCCTGAAAAATTTCGGAAAAAATCCACCCTTACATCTTCTTAGCAATACCCTTTCAAGAGTGATGTTTTTTGAATATTTCGTTATAGAAAGAATATTATATGTTTTGGAGGGTGTTTTAAACATGGAAATTGAATTCAAGGTGCAATGTCTTGCAGAAAAATTCGTTAAACAGAGAAATGCGTTATACAAACGTTCGTTATAGGTTATAAGTTCCACTGTAGTTAGTAGCATGAATCTCAGATTCTATACAAAATTTTGAGGTAATGGCCTCAATGCTCCACCAATGAAAGATCGCTCGATAGCACGTGTTCAAGGCTTTCTTAAATATTTTCTTGTTTCGCTAATTTTGGTTCATTTTTGGATTCTGTATGTTATCTTATAGTTCTAGGTAATTAACCAGAATTGAAAAATTCCAAACTCGAATTTTCTTGATTTATTTGTTTTTCCTCGTCAATAAGCAACAGGATTTATAACACCGCAGTACCGACACAAGCACTAATCCCCGAACTACTCCAACCAAATATTCTTGTAGGAGCCAAACCAATTCAGCAGCCCCTCATATATTTCAGATGATAAACCGTCCTAGGACCACACAATTCAAATCCTATTCCTACCCGATCTTTATCCGAATTTATGAGGTTATTGTTCCTATTTATAACGTAACATCTATAAGGG
This sequence comes from Propylea japonica, assembly GCA_013421045.1. Lineage (NCBI taxonomy): Eukaryota > Metazoa > Arthropoda > Insecta > Coleoptera > Coccinellidae > Propylea > Propylea japonica. Next base: position 65,185,273 of record CM024242.1, on the reverse strand, counting down.
TCGATTATTCAACGTTGACGCTTCTGATAACGTGTTTTGTTCTGTTTCAGGTAAGAGAGAGACGACGGTAACGTGGGGAGTGACTGGATGTTTACGACCGGCACCCCGTTAACTGGTAATTAACCGCTACAATGGCACTCGTGAGTACATATCACATGATCCATCTCCGTTTGTTTTCTGTGCTCTCGGGTTCTACGTGCGGCGATTCTGTGGATCGCAGGAACGAACGCCGAAGTTGCGATACCTGGATAAATTCGATATGATTTTCTGTGGTGCTCTGCAAAATCTTTCGATAATTTTTATTATTATTATTATTAGGTACAAAATTAGAGGAGAGGCATTGCCTATTATTTCTCAATGAAACGATACAAAAAAGAGTAACCACAATTGAATCAATATACTAAATTAAAGTCGACCATGATTAGTAAAAATACGAAAAAATTCAAAAAGAATTAAAGAAAATCATCTCTGAGTCCCATAATAAAGATTCTTGAAACAGTTAACACTTTTACATTTCAACATTTTATGTAGTAATCGATGTTGATTTCTATAGTTTACGATATGCTGAAAGTAAGACAACAAACAAAGAAATAATGAAATAGTATTCAAAAAATTCTTATAAATTGAAAGTTAATGCAATCGACTTCATTATTCAAAATGATAACACATGCCATCTCCCGATTCTTTCAATGTTATCGGATTCTCCGGTCGCGTTCACCCAGGAATAAATTGATATGGTTTTCTGTGGTGATCCTTTCCATGGTTTATGACATGTTGTCCATTGTCATAGCTGAAAGAAGAACACAACAAACAATTAGAATTTCAAAAAAACTCATAAATTTAAAATAATGCATTTTTTGATTGTTATTCAATCGACTAGGTTATTAAAAACAGCGACTAATGGTCAAGGTTCTTTAATAGTTCGACACCATTAGCAGCTCGATTAATAACAGAGTTGATTACAAGATTATTCCGACGATCTCAATATGAATTGTGTATGAATTCTTGATTGAAATACATTATCATTTGCGCAAGACCTACAATTGACATAATGAAAATTCTATGGAGGTATCTATGTTCCAGTTGAGTTTTGACATTCTCGTAGTGCTTCTGAATACTTTGTGAACGGTTGCCATGAGGATTGCAAATTAAGACAGTAGAAACTGAGCATTTAAATGAGTCATTAATGATCAATTTCGTACACATTAAAATTAACTTTTATTTTGAGATCGACAGAAATAGTTATTTAATAAACTAGGTTATTAAAGACAGCGACTAATGGTCAAGATATTTTAATGCGTGAGCGGAGCGAACGCGTTAATAGTTCGAGACCATTAGTCGCTCGATTAATAACCGAGTTTATTACAAGATGTTCCGACGATCTCAACATGAATAGTGTATAAGTTCTTGATTAATACATTCTCAATTCGCACAAGACATACATTGACGTAAAGGAATTTCTATGTTTCTATGTTCCAGTAGAGTTTGACATTCTCGTAGTGCTTCTGAATTCTTTGTGTACGGTTGCCATGAGGATTGCACATTAAAATGGCTAAAAAAATTGAGCATTAAAATGGGTCATTAATGCTCAATTCGTACACATTAAAAGCACCTTTTATTTCGAGGTCGGCGGAAATAGTATTTATTCAATTAAGTATAAACAGTCCTACAGACCCTTAGTAATGGGTTATCATGCTCCATAATATTCAAACAGAAATATTTCGCATCAAATTCGAATTAAATATGCAGATAAAAAACTTTTTAAATTTTAAATGCCCAACCTGAACATACAATGGAATTATTTCCTACCTCCTGCCAACATAACTGTCTAAAGCGACATCTGCGAAGCGAACATGTTCAGCAGTCGTTTCAAAACGAACACGTCAACCCTCAAAATGACATCTAGCTCAACGGAAACATTCGAAAACGTTTAAAGATATTGAAAAGGGTGCATCTAAAATTCGCTTCCAATTTCGATTTGAAGATGGGCGACGGGGTATCACAAATATGGCATTACGTATGTGTGGGGTGCGTTCCGTGAGTCAGATAATGCCCAATCTCTCGATAAAAAATGGATGGCATTCGGTTTAGGGGTGGGTATGTATATGAAGTACATTTAGATGGGGTTAGATCTGTACGGACGATGGGAGATTTGAATTATTGGCTGTTTTAAATTCTCGATGCATTGCGAGGGTTGAGTTGAGTTGATAACTGCTGATATGGCAAGTACTTATTGAAATTGTGAGGTTTATTATTGTAACCATTACCATCAGTAAGTGAAGCCCTTTGGATCATTTTCATCAGATGTGAATGAGGGAACCAATTCAATTCGATATTTAAAGCAAAATACGATTTATACGAATATTACAACTCAATTAGAGCTACAAAAGGGAATAAATATCTCAGAGTTAGAAATAGAAATGCCACTACGCGTGAATAGTACTGCATTGTGATTCACCGATCTCTAGAGTAAGATGGAACGCATTTTACTGTCGAACTGGGGTGAAGTCAACAATAGGTTAGATTTTCATTTCGACAATTTCTGAATATAATACAACATTTTCGTAATTTTGGGGCTCCAAATTCGAATTAAATTATTCCTACGTATTACATTTAATTTAGACGTCGAGCCAACATGATCGATGAAACAAAACTAGAGTGCTCTGCTTCGTGATCAGGATGTTAGTTTTCATATCAAAATTGTTTAAAATGAAATGATTTTTAATGAAATGCGATATTGTATTCCTATAGTTTAATTAGAAATCATTACTCAAAAGAAATTTGATAACGAAGTCTAATACAAATCAATAATTTTCTTACATATCAGTTACCGAATTATCGAAACAATTAAAAATAAATCACAATTTGAAAATTGAATTGAAAAACAATGAAATTTCAACAAGATAGTGCTTCTCCATTTGTTTTTATTTAATCTGTAAAAAATGCTCACCGCAGATTCTATAAAAGCTGCTGAGATCAATATCTTTCCGCCCAGAAAACTATATCCATTTGAGAGCACTAAAATTGAAAAGCAATGGGAAACAGAGATGCATGATACGAGTTTCAATACCTACATTTCCATTTTCCCAGGTTCAGGATCGGCCTTCTTATTATTTTGCAGTTCAGCACCACACAATATGCTTCGCAAACCATTTTAAATTTAAAAAGATGCAAACACAAAATAGATAAACAAAAACACAATTCGAAACGCGACTAAAATGAAGCCACGAAGAGGTTACCCACGTGCAATCATGGCAATGTTTTCAAATATCCTTATTTTGCTCAAAATGGCCTCTACAATCTTGATTTCACCCATTCTCCTGAAGTTTAGTACCTAGGTTCTTAATCCTGACATATTATAGGTGGCGCTAACATCACCGTAGTCGCTCCGTTTCCTATCTTTCTCTCCATAATCTTTGATTGGAGAAATGGCGAACGAGAAATTAGGTTGAATCCCAAGTTGAAGTCTCACGTATACTCTCTGAAAATACCCGAGAAAGGTTCATCGAGCAAACCGGCCTTATTTCCAGTCTCAAATTCTGAGAAATACACCTGAATTATTGTCATGCGATTTAATACATATCCGCATGTGCATGAGTGCAGTTACCATAAATTTTCAGCACAAGGCAGATCAATCAACAAAGAAATGCGGGCTTATATTTACAACCCGCTGAAACGGACTTAATTCAATTAACCCTTTTACGGTGTATTTTTCGAAAAGCGGGCACGAAAGCTGGACTTCATTACGATTTAAAAAATGGCAGGAGGAAACGAAAGAGAAAATAACGTGCAGGGTAGTGCGGAGTACTACGTCATGTTATCTGTTTCATTGCAATTTTATAAACGAGGTGCAAGTCTGTACTGGCAGTTGTCACGCAGGGGGTTGTAGTTGTGAGTGAATATTGAAAAGTGATCGATATTTGGTTTCATAATTTATTTATGGAATACATATGATGAAGAAAGAGCCTACGACAGGTGGGTCTTCGTCAATTTACAAAAGCTGATTTTTTTTCGGAACACGTTCCCACAACTAGTAGGAAAGAAATCTTGGAGGTGCATGAAATTGACTGTTTCTCATATATTTTATCTGCTACAATATTATGAATTACGTGGTCCATAGGCAGACAATTATGACAATTCCATGTCCCTGCCAGACATCCTTCAATTTCAATAAATTGCATTTATTCTCTTCATTGTATAACACATCTGTCTGCTAACTAAGAAACTATCATTTGATGGTTCCATAAGTGAAATAGACAAATTTCACCTTTAATGTTATAACGAATTCATAAATGAAATCATTTGAACTATGTGAAGGGTTTCTGGCAACGGGTTAGAACCATACTAAATGTCTGCCGATGAGCGGCATGATTATTTCAAAGAAATATAAAAAACTTTGTTGTTCAATAGAAGAACTTACTAGTCAAATTAAAATAATTTTTCTTGAGTTTCTGATAATAGAAGAGTTTTCCACAATACTTCAACTTCAGTACCTATTTCTGCATATACTGCACCGAAAAAGGGCCAACAAGCCTCAGCATTTCCTCAAGAACAATTCCCATCATTTCCATTTGCTACGAAGCTACCCCCAGTCCTTTTATCCGGGCAAAAACCCCGTTTGGAAAGATTCTGAAGGCACTCTTGCGTATTGTAAGCTGTCCAACAATTGACTACCCGTTCGACCGTGACATTATATTGCACCCTTGCCGCCTTCCTGTTTCTCACCCTTCGCTTCCTCCAGGAATTCGGCGAAGTTGCACAAATAAGAAAGTCATATCGGGATGGGGTTGCACAGAAAAGTTTCTGATGAATGGTTAAAATTTTGATTTATCTTCTTTGGGAGATGCAATTTCAGTTGTAAACGTTTGTTTGTTTTTAAAACTTGAATTTGCCTCACTTTTTTCAGTTTACTTATAAAATCGTTAAGGAAATTGGCAATGAATAAATAAATATTATTATCATTATTAATTGAGGTGATTTTTTGTCAGTGATATCATAGAAACAACTAATTTTTCCGAAAAAAAACACGTTGCTGAGTAATATGAGTTTTTTCGATTTTTTCACAGGAAAAATAAGTATCCCTAATGGTATTTCACAAGACTATTTCATGAGTGACAGCTGGTTCTAAACAATTTTTCTTTCTAGAAACCATTTGTAATTCAAAATTAGTGAAAATTAACACGAGAGAAATAGTCAAATCAAATCAACTAAAATTAAGAT